>OX451738.1:979539735-979849595 GCA_948472305.1 Vicia faba | reverse complement strand
TATATTATATATCATTATATATATATATATATAATATATATATATATATAAATATATATATATATATATATATAATATATATATATATATATTTATATATATATATATATATATATATATATATATATATATATATATATATATATATATATATATATATATATATATATATATATATATATATATATATATATATATATATATATATATATATATATATATATATATATATATATATATAATGATATATATATATATATATATATATATATATATATATATATATTATATATATATATATATATATATATATATATATATATATATATATATATTATATATATAATATATATATATATATATATATATATATATATATATATATATATATATATATATATATATATATATATATATATATATATATATATATATATATATATATATATATATATATATATATATATATATATATATATATATATATATATATATATATATATATATATAATATATATATATATATATATATATATATATATATATATATATATATATATATATATATATATATATATATATATATATATTCATTTTATTTAATGTTTATTTATATATATATCAATAATCTACTCTTAATAGAAAATATAAATTCAATGTGATTTGACTTTATTATTTTTTAATAATTATTATTTAATTTTATTAATTATTATAAATGTGGAAGATATTGGATCGAACTCTAGTGAGTTTAAGGATAACTTCATAGTTTGATAAAATTGACAGAGGTTAGCATGCAGTCGAAGATCGCTCACATGTTGGTGTCGAAGAAGTGTATGTTGTAGTCAAAATATGGTCAAGCATGCAGTCATCGAAAATGCTAGGGTTGTTAGTATGTCGAATTGAGTCTGTTTGTTATGCTCAATTATTTAAGTTAACTTGTACCCTATGTTAGCTTGTAATGGGTATTTGTGAAAAAAATCATTAGTTTAGTATGCTAGATTTATTATAAATAGCATACTAGTCTTTCATCATTGCATACAACAAATCCTAATTTAGGATGAGAGGGTTATTTGTTATTCTTGTGTACTTGTAATCTTGTTTAAAGATAAAATAAATAATAGCAGTTATAACCAATTTTTATTGTTCTTCACATTCTATCATCTTTTATATCCTGTTTGTTTCTTGATCATAAAGAAACAGTTTATACTTTGTTTCAAAGGCATCTAATTTCACAACAAATTGGTGTGGTGAGCATGGAGAAGATGCCTTCAACAAAGTATGAGACTGAAAAGTTCACTGGATGTGAACGATTTTGGTATGTGACACTTGAAGATGAAAGCCCTACAAGTTCAACAAGGTTGTTTGAAAGCGTTGAAGGGAGCGACGACCATGGATGTTGCGTTAACAGAAAAAGAAAAAATGGCCATGATAGAGAAAGCCCATAGTGCAATCTTGTTGAACCTGGTGATAAGGTTCTTCGATGGGTATCAAAGGAGACGACAACATCAGGGTTATGGGTAAAACTTGAAAGTTTGTACATGACTAAATCGCTTGTAACTCGACTCTACCTGAAGCAAGCTCTGTATTCATTCAAGATGATTGAAGACAAAGTATTGGTTGAGCAGTTGGATATGTTCAACAAGCTGATTTTTTATCTTGAAAATATCAATGTCAAGATTGATGATGAAGATCAAGCGCTATTGTTGTTGTGTGCTTTGCCCAAATCACATGATCACTTCAAAGAAACCCTTTTATATGGAAGAGAGTCCATGGCCTTTGAAGAAGTTCAATCAGCCATGTACTCTAAGAACTTGAATGAAAGAAATAAGTATAAACCTTCGAGGTTTGGTGAAGGTTTGGCCGTTAAAGGAAAGTTCTGGCGAAAGGATGGTAAGTTCAATAAGAAGAAATGAAAAAGTAAGAAAAAGTCTTATAGTGGCGAGACATCTGGTATTCAATGCTATCATTATAAGAAGGGGGTCACAAAAGAAAGGTGTTCCCTGAACTCCTGAAAGATCATGGAGGCAAGGATAATGACAATGAAATAATTGTTCAAGATGATTTTGACTCATCTGGTATCTTTATATTCGACACCAGGCACAAGCCATGAGCATTCTTCACAAATAGATCCTTTCTTCTAAGGGCTTTAAGTTCTTTCTGCATTTTTTGAAACTGATTCTGGAAGTCATCCATCATTTCTTCAACACATAAACATTCAGAAGGCTCACCATGATAGACTTGTTCATTTCCAAATGGAACAATATGCACCACTGGAAGAGGGATAAACATTACAGGAGGAGGGATGGCCATCCCATGAGGAGGAACATACATCGCATGTTGTACTGAGGGAACCTCAATAGTCGGTTGGTATCCTTCATACGTGAAGTTAATTAGCATGCCCCAAAGATATCCTTTAAGCATATGATATTATAGAGCGCTGACTAGAGTTGTAGAAACATGAGTGGTAACGATTTTAGAGATCATTGTAGTTGGAACTTGTGCTTGAGCAAAATGAGGAGATGGGTAGTCACCTCTTCACGGAGCTCATAATTCTCTTGCTCTAGTGTGATATTCATCTTTTCAGTGATTGGCCCGAGTGCCGCTTGACTCAATTGGAAGGAAAAGGCACGAGTAAGACTCTAGAATGAAAAGATTGAATGATGAATGGTGCATGATATGTGACACCAAGATGTTTCATTTTTTGTTGGTTTTCAAGGAACTCATTAATCATAAACTTGCAAATGTCATAAAGGACAGAATATTTTTGAAAATAGCTGAAAAACCCTCATTTCATTAATCATAGAAGGATTACATTCGAAGTACAATTTCAAAAAATCCTAAAACATGAGAGGAAAAAACTAGGTATTTTGGGTCCTAAAGAGCCTTATCTGACGAAGAACCAAATCCTCCTTGCAACTTGAGTTTCCTGATCTTATCTTCATAGAAAGCTTCCATCTCGGTCTTCTCGGCCACCAACTGATCAACAACTTTCTTCCATGCATTGGGAGCAAAAGTAACATTTATCGGATCTTCTTGTTTTCTTTTTCTTTCCCTAGAATATTTCTTAAGCATTGTATCCTTCTGACGAAGCTTTTCATCTTGCTCAACAAGCCAATTGTCTTGGAGAGAAAGTACATCTTTCTTATCATTCAATTGTCTATTCAAATCCCTCTTTTCATACTCAGATATGATATTTTTCTTCCCAGGTATCTCTCTCCAACTTCATTCGGGCCAAAATTTCCTGACACTCCTCCAAGTTCTCAATGGAAATGGTGGAAGATGAAGGCGTGACTGTTGGTAGAAAATGTTAGAACATAGTTTGATTCTATAATCCTCGTAATAGTTTTGATGATAACAAACACAAAGAACAAATATGCACTATAAATTTATGTTCTATTTTGTACAGAAGTTATGAACGGAAGTGGATCAGAGTTAAGCTACAAAGGTGTTCATGTTGTGTACATAGACTGATCTCATAATGTTCTGAAGAATGAAGATCAGAATCTGAGCTAAAGAGAAAGACATCTTAACTCTGAATGGAAGTCTAACGCTACAAACAGGACCTTATGATTCTGACTTCCTAAGTTCTGAAGCAAAGCAGCAAGCATATTTCTTATGTTCTGAAGTGTTACTATTCCATCAAAGCTGTATCAATTGCAACTGATACAAACAGACAAGGATCTTCACATTATGGAAAGTGCATTAACTGCTAATTATCATGTTTCCATTTGCACAAATTACTGCGCCTATTTAAACAAGCATCAAGGTTAAATCGTTCACGATTTACATCGCTGCTATCATACAATCTCTCAATGCTGTAACTGATATTCAAATTATTCTCTAAAATTGTGTAATACATCACAAGTTTGTGATATCGTTTTTGTAACGAAAAACATCATGTACACATATTAGTTCTTATTTTTGTTAGTGAATTTCCTTGAGATAAACCGGGTTGTGGTTGTACTCAAGAAGACTTTGGAAGTTGTCAAAGTAAAATTGTAACTAGTTAGATTAGTGAATTAAGACCTCGTTGGAGAGAGGAGAAATCACCTTGGTGGATGGACTAGAGTAGTTTGAGATCAAGCGAACCAGGATAAAAATCATCGTGTCATTTGCATTTGATTTTAAAGTTTCAATTAAACCCCCTTCTTGTATTTTTCACTTCTTCAATTGGCATCAGAGCGCCTGGTTCTGAGTTCATACACTTAATCGTGTCAGTACAAGATCCAAGCTAAGAAAAACACTATGGTGGGACCAAGTCAGAACATCAGCAATGACTATCATGATGATAAGGATAGAATCAGCGGCAAACCTCCAGTATTTGATGGAGAAAACTTTGACTACTGGAAAGACAGAATTGAAAGCTTCTTTCTGGCTCATGATGCTGATTTATGGGATATGGTAATTGATGGATACATGAATCCTATGGATGAAAGTGGTCAGAATATTGATAGAAAAAGAATGTCTGACCATCAAAAGCGTGACTTCAGAAATCATCACAAGGCCAGAACGATTCTCCTAAGTGCCATCTAATATTCAGAGTATTTGAAGATCTGAAACAGAGAGACAACTAAAAACATGTTTGATTCTCTAAGAATGATGCATGAAGGCAACATACAAGTTAAAGAAACCAAAGCCCTTGCGCTCATTCAGAAATATGAATCCTTCAATATGGAAGAAAGTGAATCCATTGAAGCAATATTCTCAAGATTCCATATTCTAGCTGCTAGGCTGAGAGTTCTTGACAAAGGGTATTCAACTGCTGATCATGTAAAGAAGATCATCAGAAGTTTACCGAAGCAATGGAGACCAATGGTCACTGCTCTCAAGCTGGCAAAAGATATCAACAAGATATCTTTGGAGGAACTTGTCAGCTCACTCAAAAGTCACGAGATAGAGCTGGAAGATGACGAGCCTCAGAAGAAAGGTAAGCCTTTAGCGCTAAAATCTAACAAAAAATATGATTCTAAAGTTTTGCAGGCTATGGAAGAAACCTCTGATGGATCCTTATCAAAAGAATATGAATTGTCTCTTCTCTCTAGAAGAGTCAATCAGTTGTGGAAGCAGAGGCAAAGAAAATTCAGAAACTCCAAAAGAACAGGGAATCAGAATGAATCACCCTCTGGATACAGAAAGTATGAATCCTTCTCTGGATACAGAAAGTCTGAAACCTCCTCTGGACACAAACTCTTAATCTTCTTATGGTCACAGAAAGTCAAGCAACAAGGACATCGTCTACTATGAGTGCAATGAACAAGGGCACTACAAAAGCGATTGTCCAAGGCTTCAGAAGGAGAAACCCAAAAAGAACTTCTTCAAGGAGAAAAAGAAAAGTATCATGGCAACATGGGATGACTCAAATACTTCTGAAGCAGACACAGAGTCAGTAGATGAAAGAGACAACATTGCTCTTATGGCCAATGTGACAGAAGACAGTGAAGCATCTGGTTCAGAATCAGAATCAGACACAAAAGAGGTATTTCCTGACTTTACTGTTAACTTTACTAAAGCTGAATTAGGATAAAGTCTGAGTGAAATTCTGGAAAGATACCAGCAGCTTCGAATCAAATTCAAGAACCTGAAAAAAGATCTTATTTCTGACTCTGAAGAAACAGAGAATCTGATATTAGAAAATTTTGAGTTAAAAGAAAATATTTCAAAACTTGAAAATGATTTACAAAACTCTCAGAAGGAAACAATCTCAGAGGTTCCCAGTAATGTTGATAAGATCATAAAGGAATATGATCATAGCTTTCAGAAGTTTCTGGCTAAAAACATAGATAGAAGAAAGATGGCTTTAATGATCTATGGAGTTAGCAGAAATGGCAGAAAAGGTATAGGATACCAAGGTAAAGTATCCCAACCTAAGAAAATCATGGACTTAGTTATTAAACGCACACCATTAAAATCTCACTTCACCTATGGGCACGCGCACATGACTTGAAATACACCAGTTATGATTATTCTGCTAAACCAAAATTCAAACAGAATTTTGGTAACACTAACAAACAAGGACCCAAAAAGATATGGGTACCTAAGGACAAAATTATATATGTAGCATATATCTTTAACAGCAAGACTAAAACACCAGTCAAGGTACCTGGACTCTGGATGCTCTCGACACATGACAGGAAGAAAGCATATGTTCCAAAGTCTGAAACTTAAACCTGGAGGCTACGTGGGTTTTGGAGGAAATCAGAGAGGGGAGATCATTGGCTATGGAATAGTAGGTAACAGTAACCTCCCTTCTATTAATAATGTTCTGTTAGTAGATGGATTAATGCATAACTTGTTATCCATAAGTCAATTAAGTGATAACGATTATGATATAATCTTTAATCAAAATTCATGTAAAGCTGTTAGTCAGAAATATGGAACTATCCTATTTAATGGAAAGAGGAAAAACAACATTTACAAGATAAAACTTTCTGAACTAAAGAGTCAAAACGTAAAATTCCTTCTATCTGTTAACAACGAGCAATGGGTCTGGCACATAAGATTGGGGCATGTTAGTATGAGAAGAATATCTCATATTAACAAACTCAATCTGGTCAGAGGACTTCCTAATCTGAACTTCAGCTCAGATGCTTTGTGTGAAGCATGTCAGAAAGGAAAATTTGGAAAACCTCCTTTTAAAGCAAAAAATGTTGTTTCTACCTCTAGACCATTAGAACTTCTGCACATAGATCTATTTGGACCAGTGAAAACTGCATCTGTTAGTGGCAAGAAGTATGGATTAGTGATCGTAGATGACTATAGAAGATGGACATGGGTAAAGTTCTTAAGACACAAGGACGAATCACATTCTGTGTTCATTGCATTCTGTAACCAAGTTCAGAATGAAAAGGATCTTAGAATTGTCAAAGTCAAAAGTGGTCATGGTGGAGAATTTGAAAACAAAAAATTTGAAATATTTTTTAATGAAAATGGCATTTCTCATGATTTCTCTTGTCCTAGAACTCCCCAACAAAATGGAGTTGTAGAACGAAAGAACAAAACTTTACAAGAAATGGCCAGAACCATGATCAATGAGACTAACATTGCTAAGATCTTCTTGGCAGAAGCAATTAACACAACATGTTACATTCAGGATAGAATCTCCATAAGACCTATTCTGGATAAGACTCCATATGAATTGTGGAAGAACAAAAAGCCCAACATTTCTTATTTCCATCCTTTTGGATGTACCTGTTTTATACTTAACACTAAAGAACATCTGAATAAGTTTGACCCTAAAGCACAGAAGTTTATCATGTTAGGATACTCTTAACGCTCAAGAGGCTACATAGTATACAATACAGAAACACAGATTTTAGAAGAATCAATCAGTGTTAGATTTGATGACGAGCTTGGCCCTCAAAAGTCAAAGCAGAATGAATCTCTTGCAGATATAGAAGTTGAATTCATGGGTACTGAAGGCAATTCATCAGAAGTTCCCAACAAAGATGCTCCAACAACATCAGAAGGAAATGTCACAAGCACTTCAGCAACTTCTGTAGAACATCTCCAGAAAAGACTATCCAGAAGCAGCATAGCTCATCCTAAAGATAAAATTATGGGAAATAAAGAAGATCCAATCAGAATAAGATCAACGTTCAGAAATTCTGAAGATTCTCTCATGGGATTGGTATCTCTGATTGAGCCAACAAGAATTGATGAAGCTCTTCTGGATAACGACTGGATTCTGGCAATGCTGGAGGAATTAAATTAATTTACCAGAAATGACGTATGGGATCTGGTTCCCAAACCAAAAGGATTCAACGCCATTGGAACAAAGTGGGTGTTCAGAAAAAAAAATTGAATGAACAAGGAGAAGTCATCAGAAACAAGGCACGACTGGTTGCACAAGGTTATAGTCAGCAAGAGGGGATAGACTATACAAAAACCTTTGCTCCATTCGCCAGGTTAGAATCTATCAGACTCTTAATCTCTTTTGCTGTAAATAATGGCATCACTCTGTATCAGATGGATGTCAAAAGTGCATTCTTAAATGGTTACATTGATGAAGAGGTTTATATGCACCAACCCACTGGGTTTGAAAATTCCAAACACCCAAAATGTGTTTTCAAATTAAAGAAGTCACTTTATGGTCTGAAACAAGCTCCCAGAGCTTGGTATGAAAGACTAAGTAACTTTCTGTTAGAAAAGGAATTTACCAGAGGGAAAATGGACACAACCATGTTCTGTAAGACATTTAAGAATGACATTTTAGTTTGTCAAATTTATGTAGATGATATAATATTTGGATCTACTAAACCCTCTATGGGAAGAGAATTTTCTAAGTCTATGCAGGCAGAGTTTGAAATTAGCTTGATGGGAGAACTCAAATTCTTTCTGGGCATTCAGACCAATCAAACTCCAGAAGGAACTTACATTCACCAGAGCAAATACGTCAGAGAACTTTTGAAGAAATTTGACCTATCAGAGTGTAAGCCATCAAAGACTCCAATGCATCCCACTTGTGTTCCGGTAAAGGAAGAGGTAAGTAAAAAGGTAGAACAGAAGATCTACAGAGGTATGATTGGTTCTCTCTTATATCTTACAGCTCAAGGCCTGACATTTTATACAGTGTTTGCTTATGTGCCAGATTCCAATCAGATCCTAGACAATCTCACTTAACAACTGTTAAGCGAATTTTCAAGTATCTGAAAGGTACTACTAACTTGGGTTTGTTTTATAGAAAACTAGTGAATACAGTTTAGTAGGGTACTATGATGCTGACTTTGCTGGAGACATAGTAGAACGAAAAAAGTACTTATGGAAGTTTCCAGTTTCTGGGAGATAATCTGATCTCATGGACCAGCAAGAGGCAGTCCACAATTGCATTGTCAACAGCTGAAGCTGAATACATAGCAGCTGCTGGATGCAGCACACAGATGCTCTGGATGAAAAGTCAGCTTGAAGACTTCAACATATTTGAGAGTAACATCCCTATATTCTGTGATAATACTTCTGCAATATGTTTATCTAGAAATCCAATTTTTCATTATAGGGCTAAGCATATAGAAATAAAACATCATTTTATTAGGGACTATATTCAGAAAGGAATCTTTACTTTAAAATTTATTGACACAGACCACCAATGGGCTGATGTTTTTACAAAACCATTTTCTGAAGATAGGTTTAATTTCATTCTGAAACATCTCAGCATGAAATTATGTCCAGAATAAGAGTTTTATCTATATATTCATTAACCCTCAGAACTTTATATTTTCTTTGTGAACATCTGATCAACATGTCTTCAGAAGTTAAGAGTACAGTTGCTTCAAAATCTATCTAAGAAGATCTGAACCTTTCATTTCAAAGATAGAGGCGTGCAGTTCACACTATCAAACATCTGTCATCCTCTCACAAGCTACCTTCTAAGGATGAACATGCGTTCAAATTCTGAAGGGTCTAAGGCTCTGATTGGATGAATTGAGACATGCGTCATTGGTAACTGTTTCTTATCTCCACGCAATCCCCTATTTTCAGGTTTCATAATTGCAGTGTAATCATTAATTTGTTTTCTCTTTCTTACTGATTAAGTTTTCAAAATTTATTATAAATACACAATCACTATTTCATTCACTTCTTCTAGCTTCTATTACTCTCTCTAGCTTTCGTTTTGCAAAAACCCTTTTCTCAGAAATCTCAAAACAAACAGTGTGAACAAAGGCATCTTCCTCAAGCGTCAAAAATCTTCAAAGTGCTCCCGGTTCTTCTTTAACAACTGAACAGTACGAAGAACCAATAAGAACTTTGCTCACTCCAGTCAGTTCTCTTGAAGTTCTTTGTGAGCTTATCATCGATTTTGAAAGCTTGAAGGAGAATGGCTTTGATATTTCTGAAGATGTAGCTGCTCAAGGCTGGAACAGGTACTTTGATCGTCTGCTAGGTCCAGTATTCCCCATTCTGGTAAAGGAATTATGGATTCATGCAACTTCATCTAATCATAAAGTTATGTCTTATGTAATGGGGAATAAGATTGTAATCACTGAAGACTTGATTGGAAAACTGATTGGGTACAATGGCGGCGGAGTTAGGTGCAGTGACATGGCTGAAAAATGTTCTAACCTAAAAGCCATAGCAAGAGTTATCTTTACTTCTGGACAGCCATCCAGCAAGATTAGGGATTTGAAGGATTACTACAGAATCTGGGCTAAGATTATTCTGGGATGTATAAACCACATGAAGCCAACAAGCTCTCCTGACTACATCAACATTGATCAACAGTTTCTGCTGTATTTCATTTCAAAGAAGACCAGAATAAATCTTTCACACTTGCTTTTTAATCATCTGAGAACAAGTGTGAAAGAAACAAGGGAAGAAGAAAGGACCAAGAGGGATTGGATACCTCAGGGCAGGTTAATCTCTGATATTCTTACTGAGAATAGATTTATAGAGCATTTGACAGAAGCTCAGCATATTAGCACACTGGAGGCATATGCTGGAAAACCCCTTAATGCCAAAAATATGAAAAAGATGAAGATTATTGATAGTATTAAGAAGGAGCCAACAATTTCTACTCATGAAGTCATCACATCAAGGAGAATCCCTCTGAAAGATTTTCTGTTATTTTCTGAGATTGATGCTTCACCAGAAATTATGGTCAAATACTTAGAAGCTTGCAAGGAGGATGGAACAGCTCTAGAACTTAACATTCATGATCTGCATAAGCAAACTCCAGATGTTGTGCTAAAGAAGTCCAGAAAGAGAAAAGCAGCAGGAGAAGGATCTTCTCAGAGGACTCCCAAAGCTGCTAAAAAGAAAGGTAACACTTCCTTTATTTCTGTTGTAGAATCTGTAGTTTTTCCAACATCTGAAACACTCCCCTCTCAACCAACAGAAGATCCCTCACCTCAAACTTTTGAAGATTTTGATATAGAGTTTGATCCTTCTGTAACCCTTGGAAACTTCCTAAATGAACCTCACTCTCCCAATCCAAATCTAGAACAAAATCATCCAGAACTTGAAAGAGTTCTTTCTGAAATTGATCTACTTGATCAAGACTTTCAAACTCCTATCCCAGAAAATCCAAACCTTCATACTCCTCAACCATAAAATCAAAACCCTCACACTCCCCTGTTGTACCCCAAAATTTGCCCTCTCATGTTTTCCAAAGTCTTCCCCCTGCATGGTTGATCATAAACTCTTGCCTAAGGAAAGGGAAAATTTTTGAGTGGTGCTTTAAGTACTTTTCAATCGGCATTCTGAAGGAGTACTTTTCGATTTGCATTCTAAAAGACCCTTCGATTGGTGTTCTGAAGGAGCCTTTCGATTGGCATTCTGTCAAGCCTTTCGATTGGCATTCTGGACAAGCGCTTCGATTTACATTCTGAAAGATCCTTCGATTGGTGTTCTGAAGGAGCCTTTCGATTGGCATTCTGGACAAGCCTTTCGATTGGCATTATGGACAAGTACTTCGATTGGCATTATAACAGTGTCCTTCGATTGGAATTCCAAAAAGGTCCATTCAAAGAAGCATTCAAAAGGTCCATTCGAAGAAGCATTCAAAGGGTCCATTCGAAGAAGCTTTAAAAAGTATTCGAAGGAGGCCATCAGCCCATTCCAAAGGGAGCATTCGAAGGAGACCATCAGCCCATTCGAAGGGGAGCATTCAAAGGCCAGCTGCAGGTCATTCAAAATTCAAAAAGGGACAGGATCCCATGTGTTTAGCCAACGTTACAAACTCTTATTCATGGCTTTCAAACACATAATTAACGTTACAAATCCTCCTTCATGGCTGTCAAAACACATAATCAAGGTTATTTAAACCTTTGTCTTCCTGTCCCCTCCACCCCCTCTATATAAAGAGATCACAAATGCTGCAAAAACACACGAAAAATATACAGAAAAATAGAGAACTTGGAGAGACGCTGCCCAGAATTTTCCAAGCCAAAGCTGCCACCCAGTGAACACCTCCACCCTCAGAACTACAGATCGAAGCACATCTGTTTGGTAAAAGAAAAATCTAATCTCAAACTCATTTTTAAATTCATTTTGATTTCATATTCATATTATTAATGTTGTTTGTGAATGATCTAATGTGCTACATATAAGCTGCAGTGTAGAGATGAGATTGTGCCATTGCTTGGGCACAATCTGAGTTTCTCCTTCGAATCCCAGGATAAAACAAACCCAGACCCAGATTCAGCAGGTGCAAATAAGGGGGAGATTCGAACCAAGGGGGTAAAATCCCCCCTGGACCTTTAATATGTGTTTCGTTTTGCAGGAACTACATCATCAGATTCCTATTCATAATTTCGAAGCTCAGCAGTTTAGCTTCGAACTGGACCCAGGACTTCCAGATCGAAGGGTGACATGTCCAGATCGAATACCCTCAGAGTGCAGCCCCTCATGCACCGTCGATCCAGCTTCTTCACTGGGTCGAAAGACAGCCTGCATCTCTTTCGACCCAGACCTCCAGAATTATATTTTTTTTCCTTCTTGTTTTGCTGCCTGGCCCATTTTTACTTTGTTTACTTCATTTTTGTCTATTTCTTTTAGTTTGTTTATTTTTCTAATCAACATAAAAAATCATAAAAATAAATAACTTAGAATTATGATTTAATTTAGTTAATCATTTTAACTTAGTTTCTCCAATTTTAAAATCAGTAGATTTAGGATTTATTTGAATTCAATCTTTTTCATAAACAAAAAATGCAAAAAAATATTAGGTATGCTTTAAAGTTAATTTTAATCCATTGTTTTAATTAATTAAATTTTACTTAATTGAACATTTAGCATTTTCCCAAAAAAAATAAAATAAAACAACAAAAAAGAGTTCTTATTCTTAGGTTTTTTTTAGATTCACACGCGTTTATTTTATTATAACTGCTTACTGGTTTGTGGTAGTTTAAATTAGGACTTTTACTTTACTGCTTCTTTTTATTCCCCCAATTTTGGACATGTAAATAACCCCTCTCTCCGAAGCTTTGTAATAGCGTAGGATTTACAATTTCCGCACTTTAAATTCCTGTATATATATTAACTGCTTAGATGTATGCTAACTAGGATTGTATGGCAAAATCTAAAAACAAATGGTAGAACACCTAAAAATACAAAGATGATATAAACTGAAAATTGACACACTTGCACATGCCACTCCTAGGGTACACCTCACTTGGTTGCCTCAAAAGTGGTCATTAAGTATAGGATGTTTTAGAGGTCGTCCTTTTGTCCCAAGATCATAAGTTGCCTCGAAATGGTTGCCCCGATAAAAATGATCTAAGACATTATGATTACTACTAAAGCATCCTAACATTGCTTTAGTGACCACACGTCCCATAAATCGAATTGACCCGAAAACTCCAACGACGATGCTACCTACTCATCAATAGTGGGATATCATTGTCTAAAGGACTTTAGCACAATTTAATTCCTTTTTGAGTAGGTAGAGGTTCTTAAGTACTTGCTCCTTTTAAAAACAAAACAAACTTTTTGCACTTACACTTTCTTCAAAAAAACAAAACTCTTTTCAAAACCCACAAACACAAAGAAAAGCATACTTTTGAAAAACACAGTGAGCAAGTACCTAAGAGCCCGTGGATAACCACGGATAGAAAGAGTGCTAACACCTCCCCTTTCTATAATCTACCTCCCAAACCCGAGAACAATCTCGAAAAGGAATTTTTTCTGTGCTTTTGTCCTTTCCTTGTTGGATAAAATAAAAGACGGTGGCGACTCTTGCTTAACCGCGACATTTTGTGAAAACAAACGCAAACGCGAACCAGCATTCCAAAACAGTCAGTTCTCGTTCCCACCGATCACATCCCCAAACTGAAAATCCAAACTTTGAAACCCCTGAACTAGAAAATTCAAACGCTACCGCAAACTAACCAGAAGATTCTTTCACAGACTCTGATACCACCACCCCTATTCCTGGAATAACAGAACCTCTCATAGTTCGTCAACCTCTCTCTATTCTAGACATTCTAGAAATACCTTCACCTTATCATTCCACTCCACCAAACACTCCTCGTTCACCAATCATAATTTCTGATTCACCTACTCCCTCTCCTATTAACCATCTAGATGATCACCTCAGAACAATCATTGATTTAGAAGCGCTGGACCACCAAGCCTCAACCTCTCATAAAATTTCGATTCCCAAACCTAAACCAACAATAACCAAAACAGATGTTGGTAAGAACTTATTGATTTTTGAAACAGAATTAATGGAATGGGTTAATTCTTTGAAGCAAACAAGTCTAGAGAATTTAAATCCTGCTACTTATGATTCTCATTGGGATTAGTTCAGAAGATGGTTCAATTCAGAATCCCAGAGGCTGAAAGAATTAAGTTATGAAATGGCTCAATAAAACTTCAGTGATCAGCTGAAAGCTTTCAAAGATCAAGTTCTGAGTCAATGGGAAAATAAATTGATTCTTCTGCTGGATAATGCTCCCTGGAAAGAGCACCAACCTTCAGAAGTTACTGAACCATGTTCTGATAGTCTTCTTCTGGCTATTATTCAAGAAAAGGAAAAAGTAACTGAAGAAGAAATTGAATCAGAAAATGCTGCAGAGTGTTATGAAAGACTTGCATCCTCTGAGGAAACACCAACTCCATCTTTGGTCACGCAAACTCTGGAAGAGTTAAAGAAGGATAAGCAAGAAGACACAAGCAAAGAAATCAAGGAAATGCTGGGAAAGCAAGAAGAATCAAGCACTCAGATTAAGAGCTTGTTGGAAGCGTTGTTCACACGACTTCCCCCTCCATCTTATATTTTTTTCTTGTTTTCTGCATTCATTATCTTGTCTTATCTGGATCTGAAAAATGTTATTGAAATATATTTTAATATAAATCATCCTTTTGACTCTGATTATTAGTGATTATATTGCTTTTTGATTCCAGACAAAAAGGGGGAGAACGTAAGATATTTTCAATAACAGTATACCGGGACAAGGTCTTAAACATTCTGAATATCTTAACTTCTTATTTTTTCTGAAAGCATAACAGGAACAAAACTCTGATAAAGACAAAAGGAGATGCATCAAAAGCTCTGATCAGAATGAACTTCAGGGAAGTAATTCATCTCTATCTAAGTACTCAACTCAGGGGGAGACTCTCTAAAGCTTTTTGTTCTGTCTATTTTTATTGAAAAATCCTAGTTTTTGTCATCATAAAAAAGGGGGAGATTGTTAGAACATAGTTTGATTCTACAACCCTTGTAAGAGTTTTGATGATAACAAACATAAAGAACAAATATGCACTATAAATTTGTGTTCTATTTTGTACAAAAGTTTTGAAAAGAAGTGGATCAGAAGTTAAGCTACAAAGGTGTTCATGCTGTGTACGTAGACTGATCTCAGAATGTTCTGAAGAATGAAGATCAGAATTTGCACTAAAGAGAAATACATCTTAACTCTAAACAGAAGTCTAACGTTGCAAACAGGACCTTATGATTATGACTTCCCAAGTTCTAAAGCAAAGCAGCAAGCATATTTCTTATGTTCTAAAGCGTTACTATTCCATAAAAGCAGTATCAATTGCAACGACTACAAACAGACAAGGATCTTCACATTATGGAAAGTGCATTAACTTCCAATTATCATGTTTCCATTTGCACAGATTGATGCGCCTATTTAAACAAGCATCAAGGTTAAATCGTTCACGATTTACATCACTGCTATCATATAATCTCCCAATGCTACAACTCATATTCAAATTATTCTCTAAAATTGTGTAATACATCACAAGTTTGTGATACCGTTTTTGTAACGAAAAACATCCTGTACACAGATTAATTCTTATTTTTGTTAGTGAATTTCCTTGAGATAAATCGGGTTATGGTTGTACTCAAGAAGACTCTGGCAGTTGTCAAAGTAGAATTGTAATCAATTTGATTAGTGAATTAAGACCTCAGGAGTTGAGAAAATTCCTCCAAAGTAGGTACTAGTTGGTAATCAGGGAATGTGAAACAGTGGTGTAGGGGGTCAAAGAACTGGAATAGGACTTTCACCATGTCTTCTTCAATGTTGGAGTTGACCAAGTTGAGGAGTCTGAAGGGGTGAAAAACACAAGAAGGGGGGGTTGAATTGTAAAACTGAAATCTTAAAGCAATTGACAAGATATTTTTATCCTGGTTCGTTTGATCTCAAACTACTCCAGTCCACCCGTCAAGGTGATTTCGCCTCTCTCCAACGAGGTCTTAATTCACTATATTCAACTGAATATTACAGACTGCTTTAACAACTGCTAAAGCCTTCTTGATTCAAACCACAATCCGGTTTGTCAAGGCAACACTTTCTTACAAAGGTATAAAACAATGTGTGTGAATGTTTTCTACAAAACTTTATCACAACTGTGATGTATACACAAATGAAGCTTAGAAACTAGATTGCTAAACACTAATGGAGTATCAGAGTTTGTGGTTTAGCAAAACTGGTAGATGAAGATTATTGTTCAGCTTTGTGCGTGTAGAGATTTTGAGAGCATTAGCCATTATAATCTTCGAAGCCTTGTTTATATAGCACTTGAGAAGATGAACGTTGAATGCAATATTCTTGATTCAATGCTAATAACAAGCTTTCCTTTTTGAGCAGATCTTGTCTAGAATGAGGCCGTTGGAATTGATTAGCTTTCAATGCACAGTACCGTTGCTTCTTCAATGCACGTTCTGGCTTGGCTCATTCTGATTCTGCTTCGCTGCTGATGAACTATTGTGTTTCTGTATCAGAGTGTTTACGCGCAGTTCTGTTCATCAAGCTTCAGCATGTACGTGAGTTGATCATCTGATCTTGACGTTCTGATTCAGCAACTTCTGATGCTGGTGCATGAAATCAAATTCTGATGCTGAATAAGTGATCTTGCTTATTTTAATCAGCGTATCAGCAAGTCAGAGCATAGTAATTTTAGGCAGCATATAGTTCAATCATGAAACATTTAAATACTATATCTTTTCACTTTGTTATCATCAAAACTAAAATATAGGGTAGTAGATTCAAACATTGTTCTAACAATCTCCCCCTTTTTGATGATGACAAAAACTAGATATTTTAAATGAAAAATAACGTGAAAAGGTATCTGGGAAATGTTTCAGAGTTAAGAAGTAAGGAGAAATCAGAGTTAAGAGATACTCCCCCTGAGTTTGTTACTTCCCTTTGATATACGCGTTCTTCAGGATCAGATCTTTTTCTTTCTTTGAACATCAGATTATCAGAGTCTTGACTTATCAGAGAGCAGAGCTTCAGAGCTTTTCTTGTCAGAGCTTTGCTTCGGATCAGAGTGTTAGGACGATCAGAACTTCATATTTGATCAGAGCAACATTGATCAGAGCTTCTACATTTTGATCAGAGCTTCTAGTTTTCATAGTGTTCAGGAGCTTCCTTGTGCCTGTAGACTTAAAACAAAACAGAAAAACATTTCAAGTAATAGAGTTAGAATGTTTGAGAATTTCTGTCTAGTTAGCCGTTATTGATTTTAAATATCATTCTTGTTCTCCCCCTTTTTGTCAGCAATCAAAAAGTGTTGGTGATGTGTTAAAGCACTTAAGATCAGAAAAACAAATTATATTAAAATAGTTCAGAATCAGAGCAAAAGAACATTACAAAGCATAGTCAAAACAGTACATCAGAAAATGAAGAAAGCATGAAAAAGTTATGCATGAAAAAGATTTAAGGTTGAGGGGGCATGCGTGAGAACAGGCTTTCCAGCATCGCTTGAATCTTTTCAGAAGTTTCATTCTGCTTCTGAACCATGTTGACAACAGTGTCAATTTTGCTGTCCTGTACATCCATTCTTGCCTTCATCTTCTGATCATTGTCGTCCATCCGCTGTTGGAGACGCAAGTCATTCAGCCTTAGTTCTTCCAGAGCCTGCCTGTCCAAGGCAGCTTGAGAAGCATCAGAAGGAGGAGGCTTCTCAGAACTTTCAGCTACATCTTCTGCTTGATTTTCTTCCTGAATGGTGTTGTCTTCTGATGGTTGCACCTGTGCAGCTTGCTGTTTCTCCAACCAAGGTTCACTGTCCAGAGGAAGCACAACTTCTTGAGGCAGCTGACTTTCAACTTCCTTCAGCAGCTTGCTGAAGTTCTGTTGAGCCTGCTCATAGTTGACATCCTGCAACTTGAGGGCTTCAGCACGTACCCATAGTCTGAACTGTGACCAGAGCTGATCAGAAGCAGCTGGGTCAATCATCCCAGGACAGACTTGCTTCAAAGAAGCAATCCATTGCAGCACACCTGTTTCAAAATTCAAAATACCAGAGCCAACATCTGGTTGCTTTGGTTTTGGGATAGCAATTTTGTGTCTTAAATCAGCAAGACGTTCAAGACTGGTTAAGTCAATGAAGATCCTGCTGGGGTTTTCAGAGGATTGGTTTTCAGAGGTTTGCTGAGATGCTATTTGTTTTGGAGGAGGGGTATCAGAGTCAGATATTTCGATTGGAGTGGATGGTGGTTTGGGAGTAGTTGGAGGTGTTGATTCTTCGGAAGATGGTAACTGGGGCATGACAATAGTGGTTCCACATGGCAACTGGATTGCCAGCGGTGAAGGTTGAGGTGAGTGAGGGTCAGATTTATGAGGAGAAGGGGTTTTGGAATGGTGAAACTCTGTTTGTGGTGAAGGTGGATTATTTTCTGGTTGAGGAGGTGGAATCTCTGATTGCTCAGGGATCAGAGGTTCTTCTGTGAGAGGTTGTTGTTGTTGTTCTGGTTCAGGTTGATGTTCTGGTTGTGGAGGAGGAATATTTGGTGGTTCAGAATTTGGTTGAGCAGAAGCATGTTCACGCTCAATATCAGCTAGCACTCGATCAAGTGCTGGTGTTGTTGAAACAGTTGGTTGTTTGGGAATTTTAGTTCTGGTTCTTCTGAGTTGTAAGGCCTCAGAAGGGTCTTCTGGTATGGTTTCATCAATGGTAGGGATTGGGATTGATATTCTGTGAGAGGTTTGAGGAGGGGCAGCAGATGTTGGAATAGTAGATGAAATTGAAATAGGGGCAGCAGATGAAATACCTCTTTTCTTTGGAGTCTGATGAGATGATCCTTCTGCTGGCGCTTTCCTCTTCTTTGTCTTCTTCTGAGTCACTTCAGGTTGGGGTTGACTCAGATCTTTGATCTTCAGCTTTGAACCTGTATCTTCTTCCTTGTACGAATCTGGATACCTGAGAAACATCTCTGGTTTGGATTCCATTTCAGAAAATACCGGAAAATCACTCAGAGGCACTCTTCTGCTGGAGATATCAGCAGTTGAAGTAGCTCTGGGTTCCTTCTAAATATTTTCTATCAGCTTCATCTTTTTCAGGTTCTTAGCGTTCAGCGGTTTTCCAACAGTTGGTTCAATAGTGCTCAGCACTTGAGCTTCGCTCAGATACTCTATCAGCTTATTCTCTGTCAGAATATCTGATATGAGCCTTCCAAATGGTATCCAGTCCCTTTTGGTCCTTTCTTCTTCTCTTGTCTCTTTCACACTGGTCTTGAGATGGTTGAACAGGAAGTGTGCCAGATTGATCTTCACCCTCTGATCAATAAAGTAGATCAGAAACTGCTGATCCACGTTTATATAATCAGGAGAACTTGTTGGTTTCCTGTGATTGAAGCAGCCCAGAACAATCTTGGCCCATACTCTGCAGTGATCCTTCAGATCCTTAATTTTGCTGCTGGGCATTCCAAGAGTGAAAATTTTGTTGGCTACCACACCTATATCAGGGCATCTTTCAGCCATGTCCACACAACGGACTCCACCACCACTTTGACCGATTAGCCTAGCAATGAGATCTTCAGAAATCACAATCTTCTTTCCCATGACAGAAGAGATGACTAGTTGTTTAGAAACCTTGGCGTGAATCCAAAATTCCTTGACTAGCGCTGGGAATGTTGGTCCAACCAACCTATCGAAATACCTCTCCCACTTTTGAGCCCTAATTTCTTCGGTTAGGTCAAATCCATTTTCCTTCAAACTTTCGAAGTCGATGATTAACTCAGAGAGAACTTCAAGATTCTTTACCAGTGTGAGAAGAGTTCTGAGGGGCACCTGATATTGCTCAGAAGTTGCCTTCTTCTGATTGCCTGCAGAAATGCTGGAGGATGCCATTGTTCTCACTAAAAAAGCTTTGAGAATGATTTGAGAGAAAAAGGTTTGTAGGAGATAAACTCAGAAATATGCAAAAAATACTTGAATGATTATGAGAAAGCGTAAAGAATAAGAATGAAGGATTAATGTGCTTAAATAGAGTTTTCAAAAATTATTTTGAAAAAATAAACGTTTTTAAGAGAGAGAAAAAATAATGATTGCCATTTAACAAGCGTGATTACTTTTCATTAAATGCTTGCTGATTTTGGGGGATTTGAGAAAGATACTTAAAAACGGTTACCAGACATGTGTCTCAATGCATCCAATCAGCGCTTTGCCTTCTCAGAAGCGTGCACGCGTTCTGCTTCAGAGATTTGCTGATGATTGGATGACACTTGTTTGATGTAGTGATCATCACGTCTGTCTTTGAGATTAGACTCTCAGATCTTTAGACTTGCATCTGATACAATCTGCATGTTCTATCTTTCTGAAAGGAGATTGATCAGAAGTTCACAGTAAAATAATTACATTCTGAAGGTAAAAATATGGAATTAAAACATTTTCACTCTGGGCATACTTTCATGCTGAGATGTTTCAGAATGAAATTAAACCTATCTTCTGAAAGGGGTTTGGTAAAGATATCAGCCCATTGATGGTCTGTATCTATAAATTTTAAGTTTAAAATACCTTTCTGAATATAGTCCCTAATGAAGTGATGTTTTATTTCTATATGCTTAGCTCTAGAATGTAAAATAGGATTCTTACTTAAGCAAATAGCAGAAGTATTATCACAAAGTATAGGAATGTTACTCTCAAAAATCTGGAAGTCTTCAAGCTGACTTTTCATCCAGAGCATTTGTGTGCTACATCCTGCTGCTGCTATGTACTCAGCTTCTGCTGTTGACAGAGCAATTGTTGATTGCCTTTTGCTGGACCACGAGATCAGATTTTCTCCCAGAAACTGGCAGCTTCCAGAAGTACTTTTACGTTCCACTCTGTCTCCAGCAAAATCAGCATCACAGTAGCCTACTAAGCTGTAATCACTAGATTTTCTATAAAACAAACCCAGATTAGTAGTACCTTTCAGATACTTGAAAATTCGCTTAACAGCTGTTAAGTGAGATTCTCTAGGATCTGATTGGAATCTAGCACAAATACATACGCTGAATAAGATATCAGGCCTTGAAGCAGTCAGATAGAGGAGAGAACCAATCATACCTCTGTAGACTTTCTGTTCTACACTTTTGCTTACCTCTTCTCTTTCCAAAATGCACGTGGGATGCATTGGAATCTTTGATGGCTTACATTCTGAGAGGTCAAATTTCTTCAGAAGATCTCTGATGTATTTGCTCTGATGAATGTAAGTTCCTTCTGGAGTTTGATTGATCTGAATTCCTAGAAAGAATTTCAGTTCCCCCATGAGGCTCATCTCAAATTCTGCCTGCATACACTTAGCAAATTTTCTTCCAAGAGAAGGATTAGTAGAACCAAAAATGATATCATCAACATAAATTTGACAGACTAAAATGTCACTCTTAACTGTTTTACAGAATAGAGTAGTGTCCACTTTCCCTCTGGTGAATTCGTTTTCAAGCAGAAAGTTACTTAGCCTTTCATACCAAGCTCTGGGAGCTTGTTTCAGACCATACAGTGACTTCTTTAGTTTGAAAACATGTTCTGGATGTTTTGTATTTTCAAAACCTGGGGGTTGGTGAACATAAACTTCTTCTTCTATATAACCATTTAAGAAAGCACTTTTGACATCCATCTGATACAGAGTGATGCCTCTATTAACAGCAAATGAGATTAAAAGTCTGATAGATTCTAACCTGGCGACTGGGGCAAAGGTTTCTGTATAGTCTATCCCCTCTTGCTGACTATAACCTTGTGCAACCAGTCGTGCCTTGTTTCTGATGACTTCACCTTGTTCATTTAGCTTGTTTCTGAACACCCATCTTGTTCCAATGACGTTGAATCCTTTTGGTCTGGGAACGAGATCCCATACGTCGTTTCTGGTGAATTGATTCAGCTCTTCTTGCATTGCCAGAATCCAGTCATTATCCAGAAGTGCTTCATCAATAGAAGAAGGTTCAATCAGAGACACAAGTCCCATAAGAGTTTCTTCAGAGTTTCTGAAGCTTGCTCTTGTTCTGATTGGATCTTCCTTTCTTCCTAGGATAGTCTCTTCTGGGTGATCCAAACTGCTTCTGGGTAATCTCTTCTGAGGTTGATCAACAGCAGTTGTAGGATTTCTAGCATTGCTTCTTTCAGACGTTGAAGGAATGTCTGTGTTGAGAGCTTCTGATGACTTGTCTTCAGAACCTGCAAATTCAATTTCTATACCTGCAAAAATTTCATTCTGCTTTGACTTTTCAGAGTCAAGCTTATCATCAAAACGAACACTGATTGATTCTTCCACAATCTGTGTTTCTGTATTGTATACTCTGTACCCTCTTGAGCGTTCAGAGTATCCTAACATAATACACTTCTGTGCCTTAGAATCAAACTTGTTCAAATAATTCTTCGTATTCAATATAAAGCAAGTACATCCAAATGGATGAAAATACGAAATGTTGGGCTTTCTGTTCTTCCACAATTCATATGGAGTCTTTTCCAGAATAGGTCTTATTGAGATTCTATTCTGAATGTAGCACGCTGTGTTTATTGCCTCTGCCCAGAAGGTCTTAGCAACGTTTGTCTCATTGATCATGGTTCTGGCCATTTCTTGCAATGTTCTGTTCTTTCGTTCTACAACTCCATTTTGTTGGGGAGTTCTAGGACAAGAGAAATCATGCAGAATGCCTTTGTCATTGAAGAATGACTCAAAATCTTTATTTTCAAATTCTCCACCATGATCACTTCTGACTTTAACGATTCTAAGATCTTTTTCATTCTGAACTTGGTTACAGAAGGTAACAAACACAGAGTGTGACTCGTCCTTGTGTCTTAAGAACTTTACCCATGTCCATCTGCTATAGTCATCTACGATTACTAACCCATACTTCTTACCACTGACTGAAGCAGTTTTAACTGGTCCAAATAAGTCAATGTGCAGAAGTTCTAATGGCTTAGAGGTGGAAACAACATTTTTGGATTTAAAAGAAGGTTTTGCAAATTTGCCTTTCTGACATGCTTCACACAGAGCATCTGAATTGAACTTCAAATTAGGAAGTCCTCTGACCAGATTGAGTTTGTTAATCTGAGATATTCTTCTCATGCTAACATGCCCCAATCTTCTGTGCCAGATCCACTGCTCGTTGTTAACAGACAGAAGACATTTTACATTCTGACTCTTTAGTTCAGAAAGTTTGATTTTGTAAATGTTGTTTTTCCTCTTTCCATTAAACAGGATAGTCCCATCTTTCTGACTAACAGCTTTACATGATTTTTGATTAAAGATTATATCATAACCGTTATCACTTAATTGACTTATGGATAACAGATTATGCATCAATCCATCTACTAGCAGAACATTATTAATAGAGGGAAGATTTCCATTACCTACAGTTCCAGAGCCAATTATCTTTCCCCTCTGATTGCCTCCAAAGCCAACGTGGCCTCCAGGCTTAAGTTCCAGGCTTTGGAACATATGCCTTCTTCCCGTCATGTGTCGTGAGCAGCCAGAGTCCAGGTACCATGACTGGTGTTTCTGACTTGCTGCTAAAGATATCTGCAACATGTATTATTTTATCCTTAGGTACCCAGATCTTCTTGGGTCCTGATTTGTTAGTTTTACCAAAACTCTGGTTGAATTTTGGTTTCACAGAGTGCTTACTGCTAGTATATTTGATATCATGTGTGTGACCATACACAAAGTGTGAATTTAGAGGAGTGTGTTTAATGGTCAAGTCCATGACACTCTTAGGTGTAGGAACCTTACCTAGGTATCCTATTCCTTTCCTGCCGTTTCTGCTAACTCCATAGATCATTGAAGCCATTCTGCTTCTATCTATGCTTTTAGCAAGGAACTTCTGGAAACTGTGATCATACTCCTTGATGATCTCATCAGCGTTGCTGGGAGTTTCAGAAATTGGTTCCTTCTGAGAGTTTTGTAAAGAGTTTTCTAATTTTGAAATTTTATCTCTCAGCTCAGAGTTTTCCAATTTGAGACTCTCAGACTTATTAGAGTCAGATTCAAGATTCCTTTTCAGGTCTCTGAATTTAGCTCTAATCTGCTGATAACGTTCCAGAATTTCATTAAGGCTTTCAGCAAGTTCAGCCTTTGTAAAATCAACAGCGAAGTTAGGGAATACCTCTTCTGTGTCTGATTCTGAGTCTGATTCAGAAGCTTCACTATCATCTGGAATGTTAGCCATGAGCGCTATGTTTGCCCTTTCATCATCTGATTCTGAGTCAGCTTCAGATGAGTCAGAGTCATCCCATGTGGCCATGAGACTTTTCTTCTTCTCTCTTCCAAACTTCTTTTTGGGCTTTTCCCTCTGAAGCTTTGGGCAGTCACTCTTGTAGTGTCCTTGCTCATTGCACTCGTAGCAGATGATGTCTTTTGTGTTTGACTTCTTGCTACTGGAGGAGCCTTCAGATCTTCTGTATCCAGAGGAAGAATCTGTCCTTCTGAATCTGGAAGAAGACTCGTTCTGATCAGATCTTCTGGGATTCCTGAACTTCCTTTGTCTTTGCTTCCACAGTTGATTTACTCTTCTGGAGAGAAGGGAAAGTTCGTCTTCTTCTGATGAGGATCCATCAGATGTTTCTTCAACTGCCTGCAAAACTTTAGACTCATTTTGTTAGATTTTAATGCTAAAGGCTTACCTTGCTTCTGAGGCTCATCAGCTTCTAGCTCTATCTCATGACTTCTGAGGGAGCTTATAAGTTCCTCCAGAGTGATTTTGTTGAGATCTTTCGCTAGCTTCAGAGCAGTAACCATAGGCCTCCACTGCTTGGGTAAACTTCTGATTATCTTCTTGACATGGTCAGCAGTAGAGTATCCTTTGTCCAGAACTTTGAGACCAGCTACCAGAATCTGGAATCTAGAGAACATAGTTTCAATGGATTCAGATTCTTCCATTTTGAACGCCTCATACTTCTGAATGAGCGCCAGAGCTTTTGTTTCTTTGACTTGAACGTTGCCCTCATGCGTCATTCTGAGAGAATCAAAGATGTTCTTAGCTGTGTCTCTGTTGGAGATCTTTTCATACTCAGTATAGGAGATGGCACTGAGGAGGATGGTTCTGGCCTTATGGTGATTCTTGAAATCACGCTTTTGTTGATCAGACATTGATTTTCTATCAATCTTCTGACCACTTGCATTCACAGGGTGCGTGTATCCATCTGTCACCATATCCCACAGATCAGCATCATGTGCTAGAAAGAAGCTTTCAATTCTGTCTTTCCAGTAATCAAAGTTTTCTCCATCAAAGACTGGAGGTTTGCCGCTGAATCTGTCTCTGTCCTCATTGTTGTCATTGCTGAAGTGAGAGTTGTTTCCTGCCATTGTGTTTTTCTGACGCTGGATCTTGTACTGACACGGTTAAGTGTTTTAGCTCAGAACCAGGCGCTCTGATGCCAATTGAAGGGGTGAAAAACACAAGAAGGGGGGGTTGAATTGTAAAACTGAAATCTTAAAGCAATTGACAAGATATTTTTATCCTGGTTCGTTTGATCTCAAACTACTCCAGTCCACCCGTCAAGGTGATTTCGCCTCTCTCCAACGAGGTCTTAATTCACTATATTCAACTGAATATTACAGACTGCTTTAACAACTGCTAAAGCCTTCTTGATTCAAACCACAATCCGGTTTGTCAAGGCAACACTTTCTTACAAAGGTATAAAACAATGTGTGTGAATGTTTTCTATAAAACTTTATCACAACTGTGATGTATACACAAATGAAGCTTAGAAACTAGATTGCTAAACACTAATGGAGTATCAGAGTTTGTGGTTTAGCAAAACTGGTAGATGAAGATTATTGTTCAGCTTTGTGCGTGTAGAGATTTTGAGAGCATTAGCCATTATAATCTTCGAAGCCTTGTTTATATAGCACTTGAGAAGATGAACGTTGAATGCAATATTCTTGATTCAATGCTAATAACAAGCTTTCCTTTTTGAGCAGATCTTGTCTAGAATGAGGCCGTTGGAATTGATTAGCTTTCAATGCACAGTACCGTTGCTTCTTCAATGCACGTTCTGGCTTGGCTCATTCTGATTCTGCTTCGCTGCTGATGAACTATTGTGTTTCTGTATCAGAGTGTTTACGCGCAGTTCTGTTCATCAAGCTTCAGCATGTACGTGAGTTGATCATCTGATCTTGACGTTCTGATTCAGCAACTTCTGATGCTGGTGCATGAAATCAAATTCTGATGCTGAATAAGTGATCTTGCTTATTTTAATTAGCGTATCAGCAAGTCAGAGCATAGTAATTTTAGGCAGCATATAGTTCAATCATGAAACATTTAAATACTATATCTTTTCACTTTGTTATCATCAAAACTAAAATATAGGGTAGTAGATTCAAACATTGTTCTAACAGAGTCTACCATGTCTTTCACTGAAGAGAGAATTCTCTAGAATCTTGGAAGTAAGCTCCTTGAGTTGAGGAGGGATTCTCACAAGGTTGACTTGAATTGTTTTCCTGCAAAGAGATTCCATGACCTACAAAACAAGAACAAAGATGAAGATCCAAACCCTTGAAATGGTTAGTGGATACATATGATGCTTTATGATGTTCATGATGAATGCACAAGCATATGCACAAGCAAATCACACAAGTTCCTAGTTTTAGGCTTGCATGAGGTTTCATAGGTAAGTACCCTCTTGAAGTTAGTTGGCTCAACCTGTCCTATAAATAGTAACCGGGTTCTAAAGAGCTCAATATCACCAGATTATTTTCTGTGTTTATTGTTTCAATTTAGCCACTTAACTGGCGACCGAAATATTCCAAGAAAACAACCCTCAATGAGTGTAGTATCGAGTATCTACCAACTTCGGACTGCACCAAAGCCGGTCATCTCACTACCCCTAAAAAAAGGCCAAGATGGTCAAGTAAGGTTCTAAGAGTTCATTAGTGCTTCATGACATCACTCAACGGCCCCGTATTCTCTTTGATTGATTCAAAGGCTATCGGTACCCACAAATATGTCGCACTAAGATAGCTGTTGCTTCAACCATGTCGGTATACCCCACATAGTTTCCACAACGTATTGCTATTTACCTATGAATGTTTCCCAAGAATCCGGGTAGAGGATTTCAAACCCAAACAATAGAACCAAATGTAAAGCAATCAAAGCAAACAAGATAAGCATGTAAAGGTGATCTAAACCCTAAGGTTACTCCACTTTTAAAGTTTTCCCCAGCAGAGTCGCCAGTTCTATGATACGGTGGGAGAACTGACTTGGGATTTTGCGTTTGTGTTTGCAAATGTTTCGGTTTAGCAAGAGTCGCCACCGACTTTTTATTTTATCCTAAGGAAAGGTCAAAAAGCATAGGAAATACCTTTGAGATGTTTTCTTGGGTTCGGGGAGTAGATTATGAAAAGGGAAGGTGCAAGCACCCTTTTCATCCATGGTTATCCATGGACTCTTAGTTACTTGTTTAGATCACTTGCTTTTGCTTTTCAATTGTTTGAAATGGTGCTTTGTGTGTGGTTTTGAAAGATGTTTTGAAAAGAGGCCATCGTTGTGGCAACCTTTGTAATGATTCTTGTTTGAATGTATACAAAGATGTTTTTGTCTTTTGAAAAGATGTTCCAATGTTTGAAATTTTGATTTGGGAAACGTTTTGAAATTGTGTTGTGAAGTGTGTTTGAAAATAGCAAGGATGTTTTGCAAGTTTTGATCAAGTAACTAAGAGTTATCTACCCTATTTTACTCAAAGATCTTTCCTATATGTTTTTAACCCTTTTGACAGTGTTGTTTTTACCATTGCATTTGGTAAACAATATTGTATTAGGATGTTAAACGGGACAGGCGCAGGTCATCGTATAGACCATGATAACAATTGTGTCAAGTATTTTTGGCAAATTTTTGAGGGACTTGATCATTTTGTTTAGGCAACCAAGATAGCTTCATCGAGGGACTATGATCTTTTGTTTAGGCAACCAAGATAGCATCATCGAGGGACTATGATCTTTTGTTTTGCCAAAGTACCCAACATGCATAACATGACCCATTTTTAAGGCAACAAGTGGATTGTAACCCTAGGGGTGCAAGTGTGCACTGTGTTTGATTTTCATGCATTTTGTCTTTGATTAGGTCAAGCTACTTGTTGATTTGGATTTTTTGCATACAATCCCTAATCTCTAATCATGGCATAATTGAAAACATAAAGTGCGAGTATTAAAAGTCTAAACTATTACAACATGATTATGGGGATGGGGGTACAATTTTTGAATGGGGGTGTATTTGACAAGAAATAAAAACCCTAGTTTACTATTACATCCAAATTGAATAATGGCACAAATAATAAATGGACAATATTTAAATAAACAAAATAAATAAATATACCAAATAGTATGAATTATGCAAAAAGAGGTTATTTATGTATGTAAAAATATTTAATGAAATAACTAAAAAGATTAATTTTATTAGGTTAAGGGTAAAACCCTAATTTTCTTTAAGAAAATAAATACATTATATTATTTTTATACAATGAAATATAATAATATATACAAAAATAAAATATATTTAGAAAAAAAGTATTTTTTAGTATAAATAATAATAAAAATAAAAGTGTAATATTTTTATATTTTTATTCTAAATAATAAAATAAGAGTATATATATATATATATATATGTATATTATATTAAATATGTATAATAAAAATAAAATATATACAAAAAAAATAAAAATATAATTAGGACAACATTTTTTCAGTGTGGATAAAATAATAAAATAAAAGTATAATTTATTTATTATTTTTTAAGTTCTTTAATAAATAAGATAAAAGTAAATAAATTGTTTTTTATGTTAGAAAAATAAAAATAAACTGCAAAATAAATGTGAAAAAATTATAAAAATATTTTTGAGTATTTTTTATATTTGGGAATAATAAAATATAATCAGAAATGAAAAAAAAATGCAAAAATATAAAATATCAAGAAATTGGGCTAGTGGGTGCAAAATGGAAAAGGGAGGTGTCAAAAGTATCCAGGACCAAGCCCAGCCCAAGCCACTTCATCTTCAACCTCCTGACTTTGAAAACGCGCGCACCCTGTACAATTGCCAGATCCTGTATACGAGCTCTATTGCAAAAACACATAACATCAAACTTGTAGAGCATTTCAAGACGAATCCAAACATATAAACAACTTGTCTTAACTCTCAAAGACCAGAGAGAATTTCTCTGGCCCTAAAATCTAACCTAATTTTTTCAGTATGTTCATGGATGAAATTCTCTTAGCATGCTTAATATAAATGAAAACTGAGCATATGTACAGCTTCATGGCAATGAATACTACATTTCTTATTCACAAACCTAAGGCTAAATGTTCCTAAATAGAGAGATAGGAAGTTGACAAAAACCTATTTCAGCTGACTTCGTGTAGGGCAATGTGGAGCTTTTCAACAAGGCTTGAGACGTATGGGAGCTTGCTTGGACTTCACTTGACCTTCTCCAATACCTAGCTTTCCTTGAGTGTACTTGAATCAGCCTACATAACTCAACCTGCACAAGCTCAAAATGAAAATGGAAAACCCTGTAAATGGAGTTACAGTTGGTGTTTGAGGTTTGGGATAGTTTGGATGAGTTGAATGGAAGGTGTTTGAACCAACTGGGGGCAAAACGCACGAGCAAAATGTGTTATGGAAGTCAAGTTGCAGGTTCTGCTCTGTTTTGCCAATGTAGAGTGATTTCTGGCTATGGGAGGTTTGAGGGCTTCAGAAGTCGTGTTTCTGGCTCAGAGGGATGTGAGAAAGATGTTCAAAATGTTTGCACAAGCTTGTTTTGGCTGATGTTCCAGTTCTCTTGTGTTTTGCATATTTCTTGTATATGAAGCAAAAGTGGAAAGTGATATGTTACAGGCCTGTACAGGCTATCCAACCCCTTGTAACCTCTGCTCTTGGCCCCTCTAATTTGTGGATTTGATTAGCTGCAAAAGATCTGGACCAATGCTCAAAGATTGTGGTTTGACATAAAGCAAGATTATGGCAAAAATGGAAATGTGCCTTTTTCTACTTAGGCATTAATTTTGTGTACAATGTCCTAATGAGAAAAACAATGCCTTAGACTGATGGATTTGCATTAAATTATTGAGTGTGAAATTGTTTAGAGGCCTGTAATCTAGTGCAAAACATGCGGACTTGAAATCGCAACTTGGATGAACATGAATATGCCATGGATGAAAAGTGAGTTTTTGCCAACTTCAAGTCCTCGATTCTCCCTAACCACAAATGTGTTTGAGGAGTTCTTGGACATTTTGGAAAGCTTGCAATATGATCTACAATCAATCTTTGAAATGAAACTTGAGATTCCAAGTGTAACTATGTGAAAAATGGCCATGAAGATAGGTCAAAATCCTGCCTAAACTAGGGCAAAATTTCACTAAGTTAAAAGTTTTAGGGACCCTTGTTCCAAAAATCATAAATTAAGATCCAAGCTTCTTTTGAGAAAACTTTGTGAATCAAAGTTGTAGACTTTGTGGATGAATACAACTTTCATGTTGGAAGTTTTGTTTGAATACAATGGCATCATGGTGAAAATGTTGGACAAAGTTAGGAAAAATTAAGAAAATTTCATAACTTAGAAAAATTCCAAGTTATGAAAATTTTCAACTTTAACCCCTAATTTGCAAAAATGAGTTTCTTGATGAAAAAGTTTCATGTTTTGAAATATCTTGATGAAAAATGACCCTTGGCACTTGATTTTGACCAAAAAGTCAAAGTTTGACTTTTCAGTGTACAATCAAATTTTGATCAGTTGACTGAAAAATTCATCTGTCAATCCCATGCACTTAAGATCTTTTGAACTTGTTGAATAGGTCAAGATGATTCCATTGAGTACTTGAGTCTATGGTTGAGCCCAATTTGCCATTGGCTAGGTCAAAAGTCAGAAATTGCCTTTGTGCAGTCAAAACCCTAAAAATGACCATTTTGCCCTTTTGGTGATCTGATCAAATTTCTTGTGGTGTTGTGGTCCAAACTTGATCAAATGGATCCTATGAGTTTATAATGTTGATGTGGGTCAAAATTTATGAGGTTTGACTGTAAATTGGCCACAATTGACTTTTTTCCCAATACAACTGATTTCTAGGTCAACTGTCCAATTGACTGGGTAAAAATTTGATTCAAAGCTTGAAACTTGGTATGGGAAAACTTATGAGTCCAACATGAAGTATTAAAGTTACTTTAAGCATTGTAGGTCAAAAATCCATGTGCAAACTCAAACCCTAATTTAGGTCATCAGTGTAAGGAGATGTCTTTAGCAGAGCAAACCCTAGCTTAATCTTGAGTTCAAAGAGCCTTGTGATGTTGATAAAATGAGAGGGAAAATTTTGGGGTACAACAGTTGCCCCTGTTCAATCTTCTTGAACTTGAAGAGTTAGATTGGCTAGTTTGGCCTTTCGTGACTCGAAGGTAAAAGAGGATTGGACACTAGAGTGTCCGTAAATTTGCACTCGTCAAAAATGCAGCTGAGGGAATGGGCTTAAAGATGCCATTTGGAGATGATAGAATCTTGCTGGAGATGGGCTTAAAGATTCCATCCAAAACTGTTTGTTGAAAATCAGGAGAATGAACATCAGAATGGTATCCGTGTCTGGAACGTATCTGAGTTGTATATAGAGATTTGATTGGTATGAGCAAAGGAATGACATCCGTGTCTGGAGCGTATCTAAGCTGTAACTGTATTTGATTCTTGAACGAATATCAGAATGACTGCCGTGTCTGAAGTGTATCTGTATTGTATCCGAAATCTGAATGGGCGAGAGAGAAACATCTGTGTATGGAGCATCTCCGGGCTGGGGATAAATTCTGAATGAGTGACAAAATGGAAACCGTGTCTGATGCATATCTGGACTGCATCTGAAGTTGAGACATGTATGAGTAGCAGAATGACTTCCGTGTCTGGAATGTATCCGTACTGTAAGTGGGATCTGAATAAGTGACAGAATGACTTCCGTGTATGGAGTGTATCTGAACTTGAAGTTGATAGCCGAATCTGAATGAGAGATAGAATGGCTTCCGTGTCTATAGCGTATCTAGTCTATATCTGATTGCTAAAGTCTGAATGAGTAATAGAATAACTGCCGTGTCTGGGGTGTATCCATACTGTATCTGAAATCTTTGAATATTTGTTAAAGATAGCTTTTAATCTTATCCTGAAAAGGGTAAAATGTTAGCTAAAACATAAAGTTATGTTGCATGATATGTATGATGCAATAAAATGTATTATATCAATGCTTATGATATATGAATGTAATGTATGCGCATGTAAGCTGATTAGCTGTCTTGCTGAGGAAAATAAATCCTTGATAACTGGAGATAATGAACTCTTTGACTACTGCTGGGAAAATAAACCCTTGACTGCTGTTGGAGATTCAAAAACCTTTTATTGTTGAGACTGAGAATGTCCTTTGGACTACTGCTGAGGATTGAAAATCCTTGGTGACTTGTGGGGAATTGAGAATTCTTCATGACTTGCCTGGGGAAATGAGGACAAATCCGACGATCTCTACTGGGGAATTAAAACCGGGGAGGCTTCAATTGGAGAAATGAGAACAAGAATCTTCATTCTGTTGGGAAGTAACTCTGTGGGGAGAATGCTTATTCTGTTGGAGAATTCTTCGAAAGCTTTGTATGCCAATCTACTGGGGAATCGGGGGAAGTTGGATAGTATTCCACCGGGGTTTAAGATTTGGAGTTTTGGACTCCGCTGGGGAAGAAAGTTTCATCTTCACTGGGGATCTGTAGTTCAGAGTTTTTGGGCTCCACTGGGGATCGGGAGTTTAGAGACTTAACTCTGATGGGAATTTTGAAACTTAATTCCGCTGGGGATATATACTCCAAGGTTTTAGCTCTGTTGAGGATCTACATGACATATTGCAGGGGATTTCTTCTAGGATAGCCTAAAGACGTTTTCCTATACTTTCGACCTATCAATAATTATCCTTTCTCATTTTGTTTTATTTGTAAGCAGTGATTATATTCAAATGCATATGCTTATTTAACAAATCATTGGACGTTTTCAAATAAAACATAAATGTAAAAAGAAAGAAAAGGCAAGCAAATTTCTGCACTTTGAAGTATCTTTGTATTAACTTTGTAAGTATTTTTGTACAAAGGAGACATACATCCTAGTAAGAGAATGTTGTCGTAAAAATTGAGAAAATTTTTATACAAAGAAAGATGGCTATGTGTAACAATTCCATGGGGTTCCCATTCTGCTATAGCCTTCACAACTCTGAGTATCTTGTCCATTTGTTGCTTCGTTCGCGGATGATTGGATTGATCAGAAGCTTGGAGTTTGTCCGTGAAGAGATTGTCCTTAAAGTGATCCGACGAGACATAGTCATACGCTTTAATTCCCTAACTTTTTCCTGAACCGCCCTTTCGGGTTTTCGATTCACCGGGATGCCCTTTTTTGCCCAAGTCGCCCTTTCGGGTTTTCAACTTGCCGGGTGTACAGATTTTTTTTATTTATCCCTAATTTTTGCCTGAACCGCCCTTTCGGGTTTTCGATTCACCGGGATGCCCATTTTTGCCCAAGTCGCCCTTTCGGGTTTTCAACTTGTCGGGTCATTTTATGTGTAGTATTTTTTGACTATGTCCGCATTCGCAGGGTGCGGCAGGTCGTCACCGTCCATGGTGGTCAGAATCATTGCCCCACCAGAAAAGATATTCTTTATCACAAATGGTCCTTCGTAAGTAGGAGTCCACTTGCCCCTGGGATCACTTTGCGGAAAGATAATCCGCTTGATTACAAGATCTCCAACTTGATATACCTGACGTCTGACTTTCTTGTTGAAAGCCCTGATCATCCGGTTTTGATACGTCTGACCATGACAAACAGCCGTAAGTCGCTTCTCGTCGATCAAATTAAGTTGATCAAGCCGGGTATGAATCCAATCGTCTTCACTTAAACCATCCTTCATAATCCTCAAGGAAGGAATCTGAACTTCCATAGGTAAAACAGCCTCCATGCCATATACCAAAGAAAAGGGGGTTGCCCCAGTTGAAGTACGCGCCGTGGTAAGATATCCATGCAGAGCAAATGGTAACATCTCATGCCAATCCTTGTATGTGAATGTCATCTTTTGAATGATCTTCTTGATATTTTTGTTCGCAGCTTCAACAACACCGTTCATCTTTGGCCGATAGGGAGATGAATTGTGATGTTGAATTTTGAACTGCTTGCACAGAGCGGTGATCACAGTGTTATTCAGGTTTTTACCATTGTCTGTGATGATCCTATCGGGGATACCATACCGGCATATGAGGTTCTGCTTGATGAAGCGGACAACCACATTCTTTGTAACGGAGGCGAAGGAAGTCGCTTCAACCCACTTGGTAAAATAATCAATAGCCACCAAGATGAAGCGATGTCGATTGGATGCTGTAGGCTTGATCTCTCCAATCATGTCGATTCCCCACATCGCGAATGGCCAAGGAGCTGTTAAGACATTGAGAGGAACTGGAGGAATATGTACCTTGTCAGCATAGATTTGGCATTTGTGACAAGTACGGGAATATTGATGACAATCAGCTTCCATGGTAGACCAGTAGTAGCCTGCCCTTAGAATTTTCTTAGCCATCGTATGTCCGCTCAAGTGGGTGCCAAATGTGCCGCTATATATTTCAGTCATGATCAACTTAGCTTCAACTTTGTCCATACAATGAAGTAGAACACAATCATGGCTGCGCTTATATAGGATACCATTGCTCAGGAAGAACTTGGCAGCAAATCTCCTTAAGAACTTTTTGTCGTTGACTGAAGCTCCTTCAGGGTATTCCCGAGTCTTGAGATACCTTTTGATTTCATGAAACCAAGGTTGTTCCACTACTTCTTCGGTATTAATCTCATGACAATGCGCAGGTTCGTCCATTCACTCGATGGTGATTTTGGGAGCCTCATTATCCCAATTGAGTTTAAACATGGAAGACATTGTAGCTAGAGCATCCGCTAACTAATTTTATTCTCGCGGGAAGTGCTCAAAGGTAATCTGCTCGAAATGAGGCAACAATGTCAAGACATGTTCTTTGTATGGGATAAGATTAGGATGTTTAGTGTCCCACTCTCCTTTGATTTGACTGATAACCAAAGATGAGTCCCCAAATACGACCAGAGATTTGATTCCTAAGTCAATAGCAGCCTTGAGACCAAATATACAAGCTTCATACTCGGCCATGTTGTTGGTGCAGCTGAAGCAGAGTCTAGCAGTGAAAGGTGTATGGTAACCTTCTGGAGAGATAAGTACCGCGCCAATACCGTTTCCAAGTGCATTTTAAGCACCATCAAAGTATAGGGTCCATCGGGATCCTTGTTCAGGTCCGTCATACGGTCTGTTACTTTTAATGTTGTCCAAAGTCATAATATCCTCGTCAGGGAAGTCAAACCTCATAGATTGATAATCTTTGACGGCTTGATGAGCCAGATGATCGGCTAGCACACTCCCCTTTATAGCTTTTTGGGTCGTGTATTGTATATCATATTCGGTGAGGATCATCTGCCATCTAGCGATTCTTTCGGATAGAGCAGGCTTCTCGAAGATGTACTTGATCAGATCCATTTTAGAAATCAGCAAAGTGGTATGTGTCAACATATACTGCCTTAGCCGGCGAGCAGCCCATACCAAAGCGCAACAAGTTTTCTCAAGCAGTGAGTAGCGAGTCTCACAGTCGGTAAACTTTTTGCTAAGGTAATAAATGGCATGTTCTTTTCGGCCATACTCGTCATGTTGGTCCAGTACGCACCCCATGGAGTTATCCAAAACAGTCAGATACATGATTAAAGGTCTTCCCTCGACGGGTGGCATCAAGATAGGAGGCTCCAGCAAATACTCCTTGATCTTATCAAAAGCAACTTGACAATCATTGTTCCATTCAACCACATGATCTTTCTTTAACAGCTTGAAGATTGGCTCACAGGTAGATGTTAGGTGAGAGATGAACCTTGCAATGTAGTTTAAGCGTCCCAAGAAACCTCTGACCTCCTTTTCAGTGCGGGGGAAGGCATTTCTTGTACAACTTTGACTTTGGCAGGATCAAATTCGATGCCTTTGTTACTGACGATGAATCCCAAAAGTTTACCGGACCTGACTCCGAAAGTGCACTTGCTAGGGTTCAGTCTGAGCTTATATTCCTTTAACCTGACAAACAGCTTTTGCAGATGGTCGAGGTGTTCTTCTTCTGTCTGTGAACGGGCTATCATGTCATCTACGTAGACTTTGATTTCATGATGTATCATGTCATGAAACAAAGCTACCATGGCTCGCTGATAGGTTTCCCCGACATTCTTCAGTCCGAATGGCATCACTTTATAGCAGAAGGTACCCCACTGCGTAACAAAAGTAGTCTTCTCCATGTCTTCGGGGGCCATTTTGATCTGGTTGTATCCCGAGAATCCATCCATGAAGGAAAATACCTTGTGTTGAGCTGTGTTGTCAACCAAGATTTCAATGTGTGGTAGTGGAAAATCATCTTTAGGGCTAGCCCTATTTAAGTCTCTGTAGTCCACACACATTTTGACTTTGCCGTCCTTCTTGGGCACGGGCACAATGTTAGCAACCATTGAGGATATGAGGTAACAGCTAGAAAGCCAGCATTGAACTGTTTCATCACTTCAGTTTTGATCTTTTCAGACATATCGGGCCTCATTCGACGGACTTTCTGTTTGATTGGTGGACAGTCTTCTCTTGTAGGGAGACGGTGAACCACAATATCTGTATCCAGTCCCAGCATATCTTCATAGGACCAGGCGAAGATCTCAACAAACTCATTCAACAGCTGAACTAAGCTCTCTTTGACATTAGGCTCCAGGTTGGCACCCACTTTAACCTCTTTTCTGTCTTCCTCTGTTCCCAAATTGATAGTCTCTAACAACTCTTCATGGGGCAGAATAGCCCTTTCTTCTTGTTGCAAAAGTCTAGCTAACTCTCCAGGCACTTCACAGTCTTCATCACCTTCGTACTCGGCATGATTGACCAAATCTTCAGAGTCACTGAAGGCCAAAGCAGAATAGTCACCCATGGAATCCGGAGTGGATGGGTACCTGTATTTTGTGAGTGTGTGTGTGTGTGTAAGGGATAACCATCCTTAAACAAAATAAAATGTAAAAGGAAATAAAATGACCACAAAAGTTTATAGATGAAAACGTCCATGATTCATTAAAGATGGCATATGAAAATGAAAAATCAAAACCCTTACAAATGGACCTATGTGCCCTGGGAAAGGCATAAGGCAAAAGAGTGTACAAATTGTTTAAAAGTTATTACAGACCAACATAAATGTTTCAAAAGATAAATTACTGATTGATGAAAGTAATAGGAACGAAGTCTTTCGCCTCCCAGTTGTTTAGTCCTCCTTCAATGGTTGGAAAGATCCAATCTTCAAAGTTGCCTTCTTCATCATCATCTTCTAAAGCACGAACTTCATGGTGAGTGATCTTTAAGGGTGGTCCTCCAGCCTTGGAGCGACGCACAACTTTCTGGCTAGCAGCAGTGAAACCCAATCCAAACTTGTCTATCTTGTGAGGAAAATCTGGCAGCTGACCCCACACTATACTTCCTCCTTCCTTGATTACAGCCTCCGCATATTTAAGGGATGACATCTGGGACACATGCCTGGTAATGATGGGAACATCAGTCATTGTCTTTGCTACTGCGACCTCAGGAGAAACCTCTTCAAAGTGTTAGAAAGGTGTTTCTATGAATTCACCGTCTAACTCCACATAGCGGAAAGAGTTAAGGTGACTTATCATATACTCCTCCTCACCATGAACCGTTATGATCTTACCCTGGACTAGGTACTTGAGCATCTGGTGTAGAGAAGAGGTGACTGCCCCAACATTGTGGATCCATGGCCTTCCCAACAAGCATGAATATGAAGGACGAATGTCCATCACATAAAAAGTAGAGTTGAAAATTTCTGTTCCCACCTTAATTGGGATGTCCACTTCTCAGTGAACCATCCTCTTAGAACCGTCGAAGGCTCTAACAATGATATTACTGGGCTTTAATGTCAAACCTTCACAGTCCAATCTGTCCAATGCCTTCTTTGGTAGGGCATTTAAAGATGAACCAGTATCAACCAGAACATGAGCAAGTGTGGTTCCCCTACACTCTACCGAAACATGCAGCGCATCATTATGCTTTCTTCCCTTAGCGATTAGATCGGCGTCAGAGAAGCCAAGACCATTATCGGCTGTAAGGCTAGCCACACACTCTTGAAACTGATCTGCATAAGTTTCTTAAGGCACGTGCGCCGTCTTCAGGAATTTGATCAAGGCTTTGCATGAGCCTCGGAGCAAAGTAACAAAGCCAGCATAGATATTTTTGAAGGGGTTTGCCCCAGCTGCTCTACGACATCATAGTCGCTCTTCTTAATTATCTTTAATATTTCCTCCATCTCCTTTTGGGTTGTCTCGGGGATAACCAAAGTCTGAGACCTCATCGTGACGGGCGCTTCTTGGATCCCCTTACCTTTATCGGCAGTAACAGCAGAGGGTATAGCTTCCGGAGCATCAATTTCTTCAATAACCGGAATTTGCACAGATATCTTGACAGGCACAGGAGCACTTGAGGGTCCGAAGACTGCCCGTGGAGGAGCAATCTCCGAAGAGAAGATTCTTCCGCTACGAGTTATCTTACTTGTTCCCGCAATATTCCCTATGTCAGGAGTTTCTTCATCGGAATTCTCTTGGACTGACTCGATCTGCTTAACACCATGGTAGAAGATCTCTCCTCCATAATTCCATGGTATCGTCTTGTTGGACTTATATGGGATAGGCCCCAACATGGTAATTTTCAGCGGTACAAACTTAGGATCAGGCGTAATCTTAACAGGCCTTTTGCAGGTCTTGGAAAGATTGTCGGAAATGGTGATTATAGCAATGTCATTGATTGGAGTAACAAAGGTAACAGGAGTAACATGAGTGATAGTAGCAACATGAGTTTTCTGAAAGAGGATCTCTTGAGTATCCATCAGGCGTGGGATGCTTGATTTCAATAGTGGGAAGTCGGATTGCATGGTTGAACAAAAGTAACAATCTTTTTCACATCCGGGGAAGATCCCGGCTTTCAACAGATTCATTTTAATCATTGGCAAAGGAGTCACTAATTCATTAACAGCGGTAACATGAAGATCTTCCACAATTGCCTGGACATTATGACTGTGTTTTGGCACAGGAGCGGATATCACATTAGGTTTTTCGGGGGCATCAAACTCTACCTCCTTGGCATCTATCAAATCTTGGATCTTGTTTTTAAGAGCCCAACAGTTGTTGGTATCATGCCCTACACTGTCCGAGTGGTATGCACATTTTGCATTGGAATGATAATATGGAGAATAAGTATTTGGGTTTTTCGGCGCTTCTTTCAAGTTGGTAAGGTTTAACTTTAACAGATGAGGGAGGACCTGAGCAGGTGTCATATTAATTTGGGTGAATTGCCGTTGTGGCCTTTCTACCCTTTGCTAGTTAGCTCTTGGTTGATTGCTGCGAGGTTGATTGGCTGAGGAGTTCTGGATCATCACAGCCCCCACCGCGGGTCGGCGCTCCATTATCCCTTGATTTCTCTGGGTGTGAATAGCAGAAACTTCCTTCTTGGCTGGGAAGGTCTTCTTAATAGTAGTGGAAACGGAGGTATCCTTCTGAATTTTACCACTCTTAATGCCAGCTTCGACCCTTTCACCGGTCAGAATTAATTCGGTGAACCCTACAGATGAGCTCCCTATCAAGTGATTGAAGAATGGACCTGACAGAGTCCCTAAAAACATGTCAACCAGCTCTCTATCCGACAATGGTGGCTGCACCCTTCCATCCAAATCCTGCCACTTCTGGGCATACTCCTTAAATCCCTCATTAGAGGCCATACCCATACTCTGTAGTTGAGTACGAGTAGGCGCTAAATCTGCATTGTATTGGTATTGTCGGTAGAAAGCAACAGCCAAATCTTCCCAGTTATGGACATCAGATCTCTCAAGTTGATAGAACCAGTCCAATTGCGTACCCGACAAACTATCTAGAAAAAAGTGGACCCACAAATCCTTATTAGAAGAGTGAGGTTGGATCTTTCTGACGTAGGATCTCAGATGCATCTTAGGACAGGACAAACCGTCGTATTTAGAAAATGTAGGCACTTTGAACTTGGGAGGAATGACGATCCCAGCAACCAACCCTAGTTCTTCAAAATCTAGCCCAGGTACCCTTTGCACTTTCATGGCTGCCAATCGGTCCTCAAGATTCTTATACTTATCGTCCGCCGGAGGGTACTGCTGTTCAGAGTAATCTTCATCCTCTTCCTCTTCTTCTTCTTCAGCTTCATATTCAGAGGGCATTGCAACTCCCTTTCCTTTACCAACCTATTCGTCAGACGTCGAGGGGAATTCCAGAACTCTCATAGCCTGATGCTCAAATCTTCTTCCCATAGTGGCCACACCAATTTTTTTCTTTTTCTTCTTTTCTGGTTCCTTCTCTTTCTCTAACAGTGCTTTAAGATCCTCTTGACCCTTTGCCAAGGTTATGAGGAGTTGTTGGAATTGCGAATTCTGTGCTTGCAGATCTTTAACCGTCTGTTCTATATCCATCCCGCTGAAATAAACAATAGAAAGATAAGGAAACCTGGTGTGAAGACATGTTTATGCATATGATGAATGATATGTTATTCATGTAATCCATTCAAGGATTCATAAATTCAGATTTGTTGCAAACAAAAAGAACACACGTCATATTAATAAGAAGAAATTTGTTAGTACATAAATTCCCCATGGGCGAAATATTACAAAATTCTTAATGTAAAAAGACGTTGCGCATCCTCTTTGGCGCGATGTAAGTGTTAAGAGTCCCCTCTTCGTGAAGTCGGCGGGTAAGTTCCAAAACCTTCTTCTCACTGGCATAGAAGCTGGCTTCAAAAGTGTTTCGTTCTTCCTTGAGTTGTATCCAACTCTTTTTCAATTCTTCCAATGATGTTGGCATGTCCGGATGTAGGAGGGTGTATGGAACCTCTCCTTCCCTAACAAGCTCTTTGATCATAGGTAGAATGTGAGGGTATGGCATCATAAGATTCTGGGCGCGGGTTCGTACCCACTTGAGATAAGGCTCAAGGGGGATGGAATTCTTGTGCCCCAATGTCTTACTATCCACTTTATTGGGCATCCTCCAAGCTCGGATAAACCTTTGTCGAAGTCCTTGAGCGTCGTTGTCGAAGTCAAAAACCAAGTCAGGAATCAGCATATCATGAGGGCCATCCCTTCGAGCATATTCAAACTGTCTCAGAGCTAAACATGGGTTGTAGGTGATGCCTTCCCTAATGCCAAGTAATGGGACATTAGGGAATTCTCCACAACGATCAGTGATGATGACATTTTCTCTGGACCGAGAACACCAATGAACATCAGAATGTGTGAGGGTCATCAACCGTTGTGACCACCTTAAACCCTGTTCATTCTTCAAAACTGACTGGGGAAGGTGAGAAATAAACCACCTTGCTAGAAGAGGAGTACATCATATGAGAACACCTCTTTTCCTCATTGTTCGTGTGTGAAATGAGTGTAGGATGTCTCCAAGTAATGTAGGTACAGGATTCCGAGATATGAAAATCTTGACAGCATTCACATCTATAAGCTGATCAGGATTTGGGAATAAGACCAACCCATAGATGAGAAGTGCTACAACCTCCTCAAAAGCTTATAGATCTAAAGAATTCTAGCAGTCTTGTGCCTTCTCAAACAGAAACTTTTCCAAGAAACCCTTGACACCACTTCTGGTTTCCCAATGTCCTTTGATATCAGATGGTTGCAAGTGTAATGCTTGAGCAACATCTTCAGGCTTTGGTTCTTTTTCCGTACCGTTGTAGGGTAGTTGATGGAGAATAGGAATCCTCAGGAGTTGAGAAAATTCCTCCAAAGTAGGTACTAGTTGGTAATCAGGGAATGTGAAACAGTGGTGTAGGGGGTCAAAGAACTGGAATAGGACTTTCACCATGTCTTCTTCAATGTTGGAGTTGACCAAGTTGAGGAGTCTACCATGTCTTTCACTGAAGAGAGAATTCTCTGGAATCTTGGAAGTAAGCTCCTTGAGTTGAGGAGGGATTCTCACAAGATTGACTTGAATTATTTTCCTGCGAAGAGATTCCATGACCTACAAAACAAGAACAAAGATGAAGATCCAAACCCTTGAAATGGTTAGTGGATGCATATGATGCTTTATGATGTTCATGATGAATGCACAAGCATATGCACAAGCAAATCACACAAGATCCTAGTTTCAGGCTTGCATGAGGTTTCATAGGTAAGTACCCTCTTGAAGTTAGTTGGCTCCACATGTCCTATAAATAGTAACCGGGTTCTAAAGAGCTCAATATCACCAGATTATTTTTTGTGTTCATTGTTTCAGTTTAGCCACTTAACTGGCGACTGAAATATTCCAAGAAAACAACCCTCAATGAGTGTAGTATCGAGTATCTACCAACTTCGGACTGCACCAAAGCCGGTCATCTCACTACCCCTAAAAAAAGGCCAAGATGGTCAAGTAAGGTTCTAAGAGTTCATTAGTGCTTCATGACATCACTCAGCGGCCCCATATTCTCTTTGATTGACTCAAAGGCTACCGATACCCACAAATATGTCGCACTAATATAGCTATTGCTTCAACCATGTCGGTATACCCCGCACAGTTTCCATAATGTATTGCTATTTACCTATGAATGTTTCCCAAGCATCCGGGTAAAGGATTTCAAACCCAAACAATAGAACCAAATGTAAAGCAATCAAAGCAAACAAGATAAGCATGTAAAGGTGATCTAAACCCTAAGGTTACTCCACTTTTAAAGTTTTCCCCAACAGAGTCGCCAGTTTTGTGATAGGGTGGGAGAACTGACTTGGGATTTTGCGTTTGTGTTCGCAAATGTTTCAGTTTAGCAAGAGTCGTCACCGGCTTTTTATTTTATCCTAAGGAAAGGTCAAAAAGCACAAGAAAGACCTTTGAGATGTTTTCTTGGGTTCAAGGTGTAGATTATGAAAAGGGAAGGTGCAAGCACCCTTTTCATCCATGATTATCCATGGGCTCTTAGTTACTTGTTTAGATCACTTGCTTTTGCTTTTCAATTGTTTGAAATGATGCTTTGTGTGTGGTTTTGAAAGATGTTTTGAAAAGAGGCCATCGTTGTGGCAACCTTTGTAATAGTTCTTGTTTGAATGTATACAAAGATGTTTTTGTCTTTTGAAAAGATGTTCCAATGTTTGAAATTTTGATTTGGGAAACGTTTCGAAATTGTGTTGTGAAGTGTGTTTGAAAATAGCAAGGATGTTTTACAAGTTTTGATCAAGTAACTAAGAGTTATCTACCCTATTTTATTCAAAGATCTTTCCTATATATTTTTAACCCTTTTGACAATGTTGTTTTACCATTACATTTGGTAAACAATCTTGTATTAGGATGTTAAACGGGACAGGCGCGGGTCATCGTATAGACCATGATAGCAATTGTGTCAAGTATTTTTGGCAAATTTTTGAGGGACTTGATCATTTTGTTTAGGCAACCAAGATAGCGTCATCGAGGGACTATGATCTTTTGTTTAGGCAACCAAGATAGCATCATCGAGGAACTATGATCTTTTGTTTTGTTTTTGTTTTGCCAAAGTACCCAACATGCATAACATGGCCCATTTTTAAGGCAACAAGTGGATTGTAACCCTAGGGGTGCAAGTGTGCATTGTGTTTGATTTTCATGCATTTTGTCTTTGATTAGGTCAAGCTACTTGTTGATTTGGATTTTTTGCATACAAACCCTAATCTCTAATCATGGCATAATTGAAAGCATAAAGTGCGAGAATTAAAAGTCTAAACTATTACAACATGATTATGGGGATGGGGGTACAATTTTTGAATAGGGGTGTATTTGACAAGAAATAAAAACCCTAGTTTACTATTACATCCAAATTGAATAATGGCACAAATAATAAATGGACAATATTTAAATAAACAAAATAAATAAATATACCAAATAGTATGAATTATGCAAAAAGAGGTTATTTATGTATGTAAAAATATTTAATAAAATAAATAAAAAGATTAATTTTATTAGGTTAAGGGTAAAACCCTAATTTTCTTTAAGAAAATAAATACATTATATTATTTTTATACAATGAAATATAATAATATATACAAAAATAAAATATATTTAGAAAAAAAAGTATTTTTTAGTATAAATAATAATAAAAATAAAAGTGTAATATTTTTATATTTTTATTCTAAATAATAAAATAAGAGTATATATATATATATATATATATATATATATATATATATATATATATATATATATATATATATATATATATATATATATATATATATATATATATATATATATATATATATATATATATATATATATATATATATATATATATATATATATATATATATATATATATATATATATATATATATATATATATATATATATATATATATATATATATATATATATATATATATATATATATATATATATATATATATATATATATATATATATATATATATATATATATATATATATTATATTAAATATGTATAATAAAAATAAAATATATACAAAAAAAAAATATAATTAGGACAACATTTTTTCAGTGTGGATAAAATAATAAAATAAAAGTATAATTTATTTATTATTTTTTAAGTTCTTTAATAAATAAGATAAAAGTAAATAAATTGTTTTTTATGTTAGAAAAACAAAAATAAACTGCAAAATAAATGTGAAAAAATTATAAAAATATTTTTGAGTATTTTTTATATTTGGGAATAATAAAATATAATCAGAAATGAAAATAAAAATGCAAAAATATAAAATATCAAGAAATTGGGCCAGAGGGTGCAAAATGGAAAAGGGAGGTGTCAAAAGTAGCCAGGACCAAGCCCAGCCCAAGCCACTTCATCTTCAACCTCCTGACTTTGAAAACGCGCGCGCCCTGTACAATTGCCAGATCCTGTATACGAGCTCTATTGCAAAAACACATAACATCAAACTTGTAGAGCATTTCAAGACGAATCCAAACATATAAACAACTTGTCTTAACTCTCAAAGACCAGAGATAATTTCTCTGGCCCTAAAATCTAACCTAATTTTTTCAGTATGTTCATGGATGAAATTCTCTTAGCATGCTTAATATAAATGAAAACTGAGCATATGTACAACTTCATGGTAATGAATACTACATTTCTTATTCACAAACCTAAGGCTAAATGTTCCTAAATAGAGAGATAGGAAGTTGACAAAAACCTGTTTCAGCTGACTTCATGTAGGGCAATGTGGAGCTTTTCAACAAGGCTTGAGATGTCTGGGAGCTTGCTTGGACTTCACTTGACCTTCTCCAATACCTAGCTTGCCTTGAGTGTACTTGAATCAGCCTACATAACTCAACCTGCACAAGCTCAAAATGAAAATGGCAAACCCTGTAAATGGAGTTACAGTTGGTGTTTGAGGTTTGGGATAGTTTGGATGAGTTGAATGGAAGGTGTTTGAACCAACTTGGGGCAAAACGCACGAGCAAAATGTGCTATGGAAGTCAAGTTGCAGGTTCTGTCCTGTTTTGCCAATGGAGAGTGATTTCTAGATTTGGGAGGTTTGAGGGCTTCAGAGGTCATATTTCTGGCTCAGAGGGATGTGAGAAAGATGTTCAAAATGTTTGCACAAGCTTGTTTTGGCCGATGTTCCAGTTCTCTTGTGTTTTGCATATTTCTTGTATATGAAGCAAAAGTGGGAAGTGATATGTTACAAGCCTGTACAGGCTATCCAACCCCTTGTAACATCTGCTCTTGGCCCCTCTAATTTGTGGATTTGATTAGCTGCAAAAGATCTGGACCAATGCTCAAAGATTGTGGTTTGACATAAAGCAAGATTATGGCAAAAATGGAAATGTGCCTTTTTCTACTTAGGGATTAATTTTGTGTACAATGTCCTAATGACCAAAACAATGCCTTAGACTAATAGATTTGCATTAAATTATTGAGTGTGAAGTGGTTTAGAGGCCTGTAATCTAGTGCAAAGCATGCTGACTTGAAATTGCAACTTGGATGAACATGAATATGCCATGGATGAAAAGTGAGTTTTTGCCAACTTCAAGTCCTCGATTATCCCTAACCACAAATGTGTTTGAGGAGTTCTTTGACATTTTGGAAAGCTTGTAACATTCTATATAATCCATATTTGAAATGAAACTTGATATTCCAAGTGGAACTATGTGAAAAATGGCCATGAAGATAGGTCAGAATCCTGCCTAAACTAGGGCAAAATTTAACTAAGTTAAAAGTTTTAGGGACCCTTGTTCCAAAAATCATAACTTGAGATCCAAGCTTCTTTTGAGAAAATTTTGTGAATCAAAGTTGTAGACTTTGTGGAGGTCTAAAACTTTCATGTTGGAAGTTTTGTTTGAGTCCAATGGCATCATGGTGAAAATGTTGGGCAAAGTTAGAAAAAATTAAGAAAATTTCATAACTTAGAAAAATTCTGTTATGAAAATTTTCAACTTTAAATCCTAATTTGAAAAAATGGGTTTCTTGATGAAAAAGTTTCATGTTTTGACATATCTTGATGAAAAATGACCCTTGGCACTTGATTTTGACCAAAAAGTCAAAGTTTGACTTTTCAGTGTACAGTCAAATTTTGATCAGTTGATTGAAAAATTCATCTGTCAATCTCACACACTTGAGATATTTTGAACTTGTTGAATAGGTCAAGATGATGCCATTAATTCCTTGAGTCTATGGTTGAGCCCAATTTGCCATTGGCTAGGTCAAAAGTCAGAAATTGCCTTTGTGCAGTCAAAACCCTAAAAATGACCATTTTGCCCTTTTGGTGATCTGATCAAATTTCTTATGGTGTTGTGGTCCAAACTTGATCAAATGGATCCTATGAGTTTATAATGTTGTTGTGGGTCAAAATTTATGAGGTTTGACTGGAAATTGGCCACATTTGACTTTTTTCCCAATACAACTAATTTCTAGGTCAACTGTCCAATTGACTGGGTAAAAATTTGATTCAAAGCTTGAAACTTGGTATGAACAAACTTATGAGTCCAACATGAAGTATGAAAGTCACTTTGAGAATTGTAGGTCAAAAAATCCCTGTGCAAACTCAAACCCTAATTTAGGTCATCAGTGTAAGGGGATGTCTTGAGCAGAGCAAACCCTAGCTTAATCTTGAGTTCAAAGAGCCTTGTGATGTTGATAAAATGAGAGGGCAAATTTTGGGGTACAACACACTTCTTCAGAAAAGGATTTTTTCAAGGAAATAAGGCATTTTGAGTTTATAAGCCCTATCATGGACCTACTAAGTAAATGGTTGAAAGGTAATGTAGTGCTTCTTTCCCAAGCGGTCCCTGCCCTTCCTATGAATCTTGCGCCAAGAATCCACAATCTCCTCATTCAAATTCAGATTATCCTCCGCATTAAGGTAAAAGAAACCTGATAATAGAATATTATCGGGTGTGTCCTTCATATGGTATCCAAATTGGTGCCTAGCAAGAATAGGGTTGTAGTTGATTCCTCTTTTTATACCAAGAAGAGGTACATTAGGAAAACCCCCACAACTATCAATGATAACTCCAATGTCATAAGATGGAGTATACCAAGTTAAATTTTCATGAGTAATAGACATAAGCCTTTGGGACCACCTAAGCTTGTTTGTATTGTCTTCGAAGAGGTGGGACTATGGCAAGTGCGAATTAAACCACATGTACAACACAGGTGCACAATATGTGATAATTCCATATCCTTTTTGAGTCCTATGATGAATAGTGTAACACCCTTCTAAAACCCGAAGGAATATTCAATTAAATAAATTAGAGTATTTCACCAAAAGGGCGTCACATGCTTCATAATCAACATACAAGCATGCCTTACCCTATAACACGGGTATTCAAAATCATTTATGACATATGCTTCATTAAATAAAAACCACAATAATTTAACTTACTTGCAGCAGAATTCATAGTTCAAAACATCTTTATTTAAAAATCAATAAAATGACCTTATTAAATCAAGTTTCATACTCCAACAATTCAAATACCACAAGGGTAGTCCAAAAAAATCATAATAAAGTCAATTAACATAATTCAACACGTCCCTAACTCCAATGTTACATATCAGAGAAAGACCTTCTAGACCCAACATAAGTAAATCAATACACTCCAAAGCTATCCTTCTAGGCCTTTAAGAACTACTCTTGATCGCCTGCACATTATCAACATAGAGGAAACATTCAAGAAGAAAGGGTGAGTAAATCATAATCATTATATAAGACATAAGGAATAGACATAGTAGAATAAGCCAACAAACATCACAACATCAACTCAGCAATATCATCATTTAGTACAACAGCATAATACAACATCATCAAAATCAACTATGCAATGCTACATAAGATGTAGTGGAAGAACATAAACTCATGCATGTGGTACCGTTTCTTTTGATGGGCACTAGGCCATCACCCTCCAAAGATCCCCACCATAAGATCGATCTCCTCTTGGAAATGGAGTAGAACATTAACACCTTCAATCCACATAATGGGATTGAGACCAAACTAGACTAAAGTCCTAAATCAACATGGGCGGACCAAAGTTATCCAAACTATGCCATGAATGCTGACGCGCAACAACAAATATAAACGACCAAAACTAGTTATGTGCATCAACATCATTATATCATCATAATAATCACATATAAGCAGAACGACATCATCACATCATCATATCATCATAATAAACAAACATCATCATAATAAACAAACCATTATTGTGAATCGATAGGGGGAACCTATTAGGTATTTGGAAAAATACTCATAAGTTCTCATTTTATTCCATCTAACTAAGTTTTACTACATTAGCTACACACTGCTTCGAACAACACCTCAAACCGAGCTCTAGAACCAAAATTATGACCTTTTTTAAGAAATCAAATTCAGTCAAGCAAGTTTGTCATCAGTCGCCCAGCGACACACTTCTGTCGCCCAGAGACACTACTTTCATGTCACCCTTCGCCCGAAGACTCTTAGATCAATGCATTACAGAAACTTCCATCTTTTCACTTCTTCCATCGCCCCATCGCTCGCCTGGCAACACAACCCTCGCCCGACGACACAATACAAACATGGTTTTCCTGTTGCAATTTATGCGCTGCACTAATCCAATTATTCTGCAATTTCATCATATTAGAGGTCCTAAAACATCATCTAATCACAAGGTTTCATCATCTATCAACATCCTATGATACTACATCAATTATACATAAATTTCAAGTCATTATTCATCACCAATTCATCAGTTCTTCGTCAACAACACCAATTCCTCTTCTAACAAAACCTAAGGCAATCCTACAACTATCTAAACCTTAGATCAAATATAATAACCATGATAAATACCCCTTTCCTTAATATTTTGAGCGATCAGATTTCCTCTTCGCGTTCTTACATTGATTTCTCCAAGACCTCTGTGCCCTAGCTTTCTCTCTACTCTTCTCTAAACTTTCACGATCTTACCCTAAAACAAAAAATAATGCTCTCTTTCTTTGTTTATCAAAAAGGACCCCTAATATATGTACATCTTGTCCTCACTTAGCATTCTACTAATTACCATCATGCCCCTAATCTTTCTACCTCATAATATTCTAATTAAAATAATATTTTAAATGATTATTCTAATTATTCTATTCTTAATAATAATCTAAATAATCATCTAAATTATTCTAATATATCTAATCACCTTAAGTCACGTCATATTGCCCCACATCATATATGTTGTACCCCAAAATTTGCCCTCCCATATTTCTCAAAATATTTCAAGAAAAATTCACAAGTCTAACCCGGCGCACCATATTCAGGTGTTCTTTCGCCAAGATATCTCTGATAACATATTCTCAAATTCAGGTTCGGCTCAAGAGTCAATTCTTTAAAGAAGGTATCCGAATGTGTGAGTTTTCTTGAAGAAATATGGTGAAAAAGTGTGCTGAAAGTGCAGTTTTTACGCGCTAAAAAATTCATAACTTGAAGATCGTGACTCGTTTTGAACTCGTTCCGGTGACAAAAATTCCGTCTTGACATTATCTACGTTTTCATCTCTCACGGATGGAAGCCAATTTCGATCAGAAGGTCTTCAAAAATGTGGATTTATCAAGTATTTTCGTGCAGAAAATTTGTGACAGAAGTTTATTTGCGTCATGTTCAAAAAATCATAACTTGGTCGATTTTCATCGTATCGAGCTGGTTCTGACGCCAAAATTTCACAAATTGAGTTGGCTACATTTTCACAGAAGGTATTGAGTTCAAACGGTATTCAAAAGGCCTTCGTTTTTTGCTCAGAGTGCGTGACACGCTGAAAATCCTGAATGCTGAATATTATTTCATCTGGGCCGAAACTTCGAAAATTCATAACTCGGTCAATTTTTATCGGATTGGGCTTAAATTTTTACACAAGGTCACTGACTCATAGATCTACAACTTTGCTTCAAAAGTCGAGACCAAATTATGCACCGATCAATACCAGTTTTTTATTGAAGAACGTGTCAGAGTCGACACTGGAGCCCAAAATAAGTTTGTCTGAGCTGAAACTTCAAAAATTCATAACTAATTCACCGTTTATCCGATTGAGTCGATTTTCGGACAGGAGTTAGTTATCGATGTCGGCTACATTTTGTTTTCACATTTCAACTTCAAAAATTGCACTTAAGTCCCTGCGATTTAGCCTGGAAAGTGACGAACTCAAGTGAACATTGGAAGCCCAATTGCACATTCAAAGCCCATTTTCTTTACCCTAATTTCCACTATATAATCACCTTCTTGTCACACAAACCAGAGAGGAGAAAGAGGAGGAAAAGAGAGAAAAAACCTTGCCACAACACTGTTAGAATATCAAATTCTTTCAAGAACCCTAAAACCTTGAAATCCTTATTACAAATCCCTCTCTCACTACAAACAAGCCATCTCAGTTACAAACCAACATCTTATTACTTCTTCAGTAAGGGTAAGGCTGACTTGATCTCCATGATCCAAAGGGCATAAAAGCATTCATGTCACTACTTTTCCAGTAAGGGTAAGGTTGATTTGATCTCCATGATCAAAAGGGTATAATCATTCATACATGCCATATTGTGCCTAAACATTAAATTTCTTCATATGTTGGTTTTATTTGAATTTTTATGATTTTATTTAACGTGTTCATGAGGTTCAACACTGCAGATTTAGACAGGATCCCGTGCAGGTTCATTAAGGAACGTTGAGGCCAAAAGCCAAATGGCCAAAAGCCAAAAGCCAAATGGCCAAAGTAGAAAAACTTATGCATGACACCAACACATGGCGAGGCAGACATCTTGAGAAGGTTAAGGAACGTTGAGGCCAAAACACAAATGGCCAAAAGCCAAAAGGCAAATGGCCAAAGTAGAAAAACTTATGCATGACACCAACACATGGCGAGACAGACATCTTGAGAAGGTTAAGGAACGTTGATGCCAAAACACAAATGGCCAAAAGCCAAAAGCCAAATGGCCAAAGTAGAACAACTTATGCATGACACCAATACATGGCCAAACCACCCCAATTCACCTCCAAAAAGGGCCAGACACCCCCCATGGTTTGCATCATTTTTATTTTTTTATTTGATTTTCCTTTTCATTCTTTTAATTGTTTTTAATTGTTTTCTTTAATTTCCTAAAATAATTTTCATAATAAAAAATCAGAAACTAAAAATGTTTATTGTTATTAATATTAATTTCACCATTATTTTTTGTAAATAAACTTTAATAATTAACTTAGTTAATTTAGGTTTCAAAACTTTAATATTTTTCTTAATAAATTAAAAAATGTAGAAATTAGGTTTTTTTAACTTTTCATCATTTTTTTTAAATAAATAATTTTCTCATTATTATTATCATTATTAATTACTAAATATTTTGTAAATAAACATGTACATTAATTATTTAATAAATTAGGTTAAACCTTAATATTTTCTTAATAATTAAAAATAATTTAGAATTAGGGTTTCGTTAAACTATAATTTTAATCCTTTTCTTTATTTTCATTAAATACAAAAACAAAACAAAAAACATTTCTTTTCTTTTATTGAATACTTAATTAATTTTTAATTCAATTTAATTTCAAAAGGGTCCAACGCCCTCAAACGTTCTATTTTTATTCTTTTCGCACGTTATTTTATTTTCTTATAAATATTAATGTAATTCTCCCAAAGCCATGTAATTCGGACATTTATATTTCTCGCACTTTACTTTATTTTATGTCAAATCGGGTCCTGGATTAAATTTGGCGATGTGGACCCGCGCCTTTGTAATAGTCTAGGAATTTTATCTTTCCGCAACTTTTTAACTGTTAATAATTGCATGCAAGAATGAATGTCTAAATAAAAACAAACGCATAGATCACCTTGACATGAATAAGACAAAATAACTGAACATGACACACAAATCACACACCACCCCTAGGGTACGCCTCACTGTTGCCTTGCCTCGAAAGGTGATCGTCGAGTAGAGGATGTCTTAGTAAGTCCTCATGATCCGGGAACCTGGCATGAGGGTAGCTTCTAAGGTGTCTTCCCATTGCTCTGGTGATCACCATGTCCCGAACCTCGAATTGACCCGAACACCTCCAACGATGGTGCTACCTACCTCTCAATGGTGGGAGGGCACTACTTTAAAGGATATTTACACAGACGAATTCCTTAGGGTAGGTAGACGACTCATGGATACTTGCTCTAATTCAAAACAAAACAAACCAAAAATACTTTTCACACCAACACTTTTCAAAAGCTTTCGAAAGCAATTTTTCAAACACTCTTGAGGACCGATACAAGAGTCGAACTGGAATTTTCAAAGAAACTTTTTAAAACCCACAGTTGAAAAGCGAACAAACCATTTTTGAAAACACAAATGAGCAAGTATCTAAGAGCCCATGGATAACCATGGATAGAAAGGGTGCTAACACCTTCCCTTTCTATAATCTACCTCCCGAACCGAGAGCAATCTCTATAAGGAATTTTTCTGTGCTTTTGTCCTTTCCATTTGGAGAAAATAAAAGACGGTGGCGACTCTTGCTTCCGCGACATTTCGCGAACCAGCGTTAAACAGTCAGTTCCAGATCCACCAATCACAGAACTGGCGACTCTGCTGGGGACTTAAACTTAAAGTGAGGTGTACCTTAGGGTTAGTTCATAACTGTGTTTTCAATTGTATTGACTTGTCTGCTTTAAATTTGTGGGTTGCATGGGAGTTACATAGATCCTAACCCGGATCTGGGGATACCCTGTTTAGGTAGCATAAGCTGTGAGGGACCTGTCCGGCGTAGACCGACACGGGTGAAACAGTGGCTACGTTGGTGTGGCACCTTGGTCTGTACCGATATCCCTTGTGTTGCAACGAGGAGAATATGGGTCTTCTAAGGAGTCATTAAGCACCAACAACCTTAGAACCTTAAATGACACAACTTGGCCATTAGAACAGTAGCAGTATGCTACGCCCATTGAGGCTAAACTCTCGTGATGGTTCTGGCCGCAAGAAAAGATTACGATGCTGGAGTTATGACCGATTGAGGGTAGTCAATGATATTGGGATCCTCTAAGAACCCGGTTACTTTGATAGGACAGGTATGAACCAACAAACTGAAAGAGGGTAGTACCTAGACCTCATGCTGGCCTTAAACCCTAAGGATTTCTCTTGTGTGACTTGTGTGCCTTCGTACTTGACTAATTGCATCTGACACTTGAGTTTCTTGCAGGTTTTGTTTATAGTCCTTAATAGGGACTCATAACAGGGTATACTAAGTTTCTTACAGGTTTTGGTTTGCAGTCCTTAATTAGGACTCATAACAGGGTTTACCGAGTTTCTTGCAGGTTTTGTTTTTTAGTCCTTAACTGGGACTCATGACAGGTTTTACTTGAGTTTCGTGCAGGTTTCTGTTTATAGTCCTTAATAAGGGCTCATAACAGGGTTTATTCATATTACCCCATGCATCATGACATCACACCATTGCATACATCCTAACCCATTTCAAGGATCTCAAGGGCTTGTGATGCAGGTCATGATGAATCAAACATCTAGCAAGGGGCAAAGAGGATTTATTTTCCTCTAGCCAAAGTTGTCAGAGGCTATGACCCACTTGATATGGTGAGCTTTGACTCCTGAAGAAGGTTCCCCCAGCCAAGGTTGTTTGGAAAGCAAAATAAGGTTGATGACTTGAGTCAGGGGCTATGACCCACTTGATATGGTGAGCCTTTGACCCTTGGAAGAGAGACTCTCAACAAATATGAAGTATCTTTCAATCAAGCTACCGGATCCAAACGCTAACAAATTTTCTTGTTTACCCCGCGAGGTCCTTGAAAACATTACATGCATGTCATACTCATCATTGCATAACAGGTATCCTTGTTGCAGGTCACTTACCTTTCTCGCTGTTTATTTCAGCAATGGCTTCACAACAAGATAACCAGGACCTTCACGCTCAAGAGACTCAGTTCAGGGAAATCTTCCTAGGTCTATCCAAGGGGCAGGAAGAGTTGAGGACACTCCTCATGGGGAATCTGATCAGAAAGAGTCCCGAAGATGACAAGGACGAACAACTGAAACGTCTACAAGCTGAGGTAGACACATTGAAAACCCAGATGCTGGGGCAAAGGGAACTCATTCAAGGTTTAGCTCAGGATCAAGGAGAGCTGAGGGCCATGATCAGTCAGCTTCATCAAGACATGAAGCAACCAGCCCAAGTCAGGGACCCAGTCATTAATCAACTTCCAAGAAGTCAAAGGTTTGGGCCTCTCCAAGCTGCTATTACTTCACAGGTCCAACAACGACCTCGCCTAGAACAACGGGCTGATCAGAGAAAACCAGACAAGCCTAAAAGGCAGTTCACCAAGATCAACATGTCGCTGGATCAAGCACTACAACAAATGTTGGAGGCAAGGCTGATCACCTTAAGGGCTCCTCTCCGGAATCCAAACACTTCTGCTCCTAACTATCATCCCAAAGATAGGTGCGCATACCATTCTGATAGCCCGGGGCATACTACGGACAACTGCTGGCCTCTCAAAAACAAGATTCAAGACATAATCGACGCTGGAGAGATTCAGTTTGAAGTACCTGAGACTCCGAACATAATCACTGCTCCCTTGCCAAATCATGACTAGGATTGAGAAATTTTCGTTCATTCGAATGTTCAAGTTGCAATTTTCTTTTGTTCAAACATTTACTCATGTTAAACATTGTTATTTCATTAATGCATCGCATATGTCTGTTCTGAAACAATATATTCGTATTCACTAAATGCAAATTATTTTCATATTTTTTCTGATGTCAACTCTCAATAATTCTAAGCCTCTTGAGGGAGGATGACGAAAACGATACCACGATCTTTACAGTATGCTTTTGAACAGACCCCGCTGATGAGGTACAGGCATTGTTTCAATTCCTAAACACTAGAGTTATAAGGAAGATAATCCCTCGTCAACCCCTCTGAGCCAAAGAAGTAGGAGTTTTTCTTTTCGAAATTTAAAACCCTTAATCATAACCTGGGGCAGGGTATTCTCTCAGTTGATTCAAGTGCATAAAAAATGGCACTAAAGAGGTCCTTACAAAACAAAAGACAGTGATGGTTCCGAATAATCAATAAAGACAGGCAGTCATTATCTCTCAAAATAAAAAGCCCATTAAGTCAAAACCTATGAAGGAGACTTACAAAACGGGGGCATCCCGCTGACTGTAATCACAAAAGAAACAGTTCAGGCAAAATTCAGGGATAGCAAAATCAAAAAGAAAGAGGTCCTACAAACCCTCGGCAAAAAAAAGGAAATGACTGCCTATTCCCAATAAACTGTCAATATCTGAACCATCATTGGAACATCAGGACAAAGACTCGAACAAGGTCTAATGCACGATCAACTGGGCTTAGTTTTGAAGAACATCACGGAGAGTGGGTGGGTACAAATAATTTGAGCCTTTATCCTTTGTTTCTTAAACCGTGAACCAGGCCACGTTATAACCCTTAAAAGTCCTAGCTGAAGCATGGGTTAGTTCGAAAGCATACTGTTACGAAAGGTATCCTGACTCCTTAAGGCTTATGGTAAATACGGAGTTTGACATCACGTTTTACAAACATTCACTTGTTTTATGAAAAAGAATGCATTTTCAAAATCTTCAAGACAGACATAAGCTTTGCATTTTTGATATAATGTTGTTTGCATATGATTATCTGTTTGAACAACAGGGAAATTCGCACGACGAATACCTAGTGAACAAGATCACTTCCAATCAAGGGGCACGACATGATCATTGTCCATCATTTGGGGCAGTTAAGTCAATTCAGAGAATCTCTCAAAACGCCTAATGGCCTGGGGCAAATCTCCGCCTGAGTCACTTGGGACATTGGACGATCAAACGAAGATCTTCGGGTGGTATGACAACAAAACACTCCTAACAGTGACAACTCCTTGCATCCTGAAAGCACGGACATGGTCGAAAAAAAATACGCATAATCAAAAACCCGCTAGGTTGACAGACCTAGGCAAAAATAAGGGCTTCCCGGCGAACCAAAAGGGTTCGGGCAAAATGAAGGGATGAAATGAAAAAATATGTACACCCGGCAAGTCGAAAACCTGAAAAGGCGGCTTGGGCAAAAATGGGTATCCCGGTGGACTGAAAACCCGAAAGGGCGGTCCAGGCAAAAGTTAGGGATCAAAAGCGTACGACTATGTCCTGGCATCTTGTCACTGGCCTATCAGAAGAAGAGTTTGTCCATCAACAACTATTAGCACCTCACAGGTCTTCCTCTCCCACCTCAGAAACAGGGGCAATAATGAGTTGCCCAAGCAATCTAATTGTTCTATCCTCCAAGGTACCAAGGTAGGTTCAGCTGGAGAACATAACCAGATATCTCAATTCCCCAGAGAGTGAGCCAGCAAGTCAGCAATACTCTCTCCAAATAAATCTATACAATCAAACCTTAAGGAAGTTGGGTATCCTCCAGCAGATCTCAACATTCCCCAGCAGCATACAGTCTTAACAAGCATCCCCGGCAGTCTTGATTTAAGATTGTTCCCCGGCGTTTTATCAACATGCAAAGGAGTCACTTCCCCGGTACAGTTCAAAACTTCCCCAGGAGTCCAGCCCAGTGTCCCCAGGAAAGTGGAATCCATCTCCCCCAAGCAGTAAGCTTATCCCCAGTAGATTCTGGAAGCTTATCCTCACAGAGCACGAATGCGTCGTCCGACTTTATTCAAAGAGTTATACCCTTACCAGGATATAACTGGGTTATCCTCAGCTAAAAGCCACGGAAAGATCGTCCTCGACGAAGGCTTCTTATCCCCAGCGAAGTCTATCAATACTTCCAACACAACAAGGGTATCCCCAGCAAGTTATTATCAACGACTCAGCAAAGTATCTCTCTCCCCACAGAGTATTGCTTCCCAGCAAGACCGTTAGAGTACCTTTTCTCCCCGCAGAGTAATCCATTCGCCAAGTTTATTCCCTAACGGAGTTATCTTCTCCTACCGGTATTCTTGCAACTCTCATCCCCCAGCGGAAGCAATAAATCAATACTTCAACATCAGCCCAGGAGTGACTTCCCGGCACCCGCCAAGGATTTACTTTCCTAGACGAAAACATACATTCCAAAACATCACATTCTCATACATTATAGCATGCATATACGCATCATATCTTAAATCTCATTTATGTGGAGAACATCATTGCTTGATCCATATCATGCATTGCATATGACTGACCTTTACCTTTCAGGAAAGATTCAGTTAAGTTCTCAAGCTACACTCCAAAGACCTTGTCTGATTCAGTTAAATCGACTCCAAAGATTTTCCTGGTTATTATCCAGTCAAAGGCGTTCTCTGGTCTAGTTAAACCGACTCCTAAAGGTTTTTCTTTTGAAGACTCAGTTGAAGACTCCAAAGACCTTGTCTGGTTCAGTTAAATTGACTCCAAAGATTTTCCTGGTTATTATCCAGTCAAAGGCGTTCTCTGGTCTAGTTAAACCGACTCCTAAAGGTTTTTCTTTTGAAGACTCAGTTGAAGACTCCAAAGACCTTGTCTGGTTCAGTTAAATCGACTCCAAAGATTTTCCTGGTTATTATCCAGTCAAAGGCGTTCTCTGGTCTAGTTAAACCGACTCCTAAAGGTTTTTCTTTTGAAGACTCAGTTGAAGACTCCAAAGACCTTGTCTGGTTCAGTTAAATCGACTCCAAAGATTTTCCTGGTTATTATCCAGTCAAAGGCGTTCTCTGGTCTAGTTAAACCGACTCCTAAAGGTTTTTCTTTTGAAGACTCAGTTGAAGACTCCAAAGACCTTGTCTGGTTCAGTTAAATCGACTCCAAAGATTTTCCTGGTTATTATCCAGTCAAAGGCGTTCTCTGGTCTAGTTAAACCGACTCCTAAAGGTTTTTCTTTTGAAGACTCAGTTGAAGACTCCAAAGACCTTGTCTGGTTCAGTTAAATCGACTCCAAAGATTTTCCTGGTTATTATCCAGTCAAAGGCGTTCTCTGGTCTAGTTAAACCGACTCTTAAAGGTTTTTCTTTTGAAGACTCAGTTGAAGACTCCAAAGACCTTGTCTGGTTCAGTTAAATCGACTCCAAATATTTTCCTGGTTATTATCCAGTCAAAGGCGTTCTCTGGTCTAGTTAAACCGACTCCTAAAGGTTTTTCTTTTGAAGACTCAGTTGAAGACTCCAAAGACCTTGTCTGGTTCAGTTAAATCGACTCCAAAGATTTTCCTGGTTATTATCCAGTCAAAGGCGTTCTCTGGTCTAGTTAAACCGACTCCTAAAGGTTTTTCTTTTGAAGACTCAGTTGAAGACTCCAAAGACCTTGTCTGGTTCAGTTAAATCGACTCCAAAGATTTTCCTGGTTATTATCCAGTCAAAGACGTTCTCTGGTCTAGTTAAACCGACTCCTAAAGGTTTTTCTTTTGAAGACTCAGTTGAAGACTCCAAAGACCTTGTCTGGTTCAGTTAAATCGACTCCAAAGATTTTCCTGGTTATTATCCAGTCAAAGGCGTTCTCTGGTCTAGTTAAATCGACTCCTAAAGGTTTTTCTTTTGAAGACTCAGTTGAAGACTCCAAAGACCTTGTCTGGTTCAGTTAAATCGACTCCAAAGATTTTCCTGGTTATTATCCAGTCAAAGGCGTTCTCTGGTCTAGTTAAACCGACTCCTAAAGGTTTTTCTTTTGAAGACTCAGTTGAAGACTCCAAAGACCTTGTCTGGTTCAGTTAAATCGACTCCAAAGATTTTCCTGGTTATTATCCAGTCAAAGGCGTTCTCTGGTCTAGTTAAACCGACTCCTAAAGGTTTTTCTTTTGAAGACTCAGTTGAAGACTCCAAAGACCTTGTCTGGTTCAGTTAAATCGACTCCAAAGATTTTCCTGGTTATTATCCAGTCAAAGGCGTTCTCTGGTCTAGTTAAACCGACTCCTAAAGGTTTTTCTTTTGAAGACTCAGTTGAAGACTCCAAAGACCTTGTCTGGTTCAGTTAAATCGACTCCAAAGATTTTCCTGGTTATTATCCAGTCAAAGGCGTTCTCTGGTCTAGTTAAACCGACTCCTAAAGGTTTTTCTTTTGAAGACTCAGTTGAAGACTCCAAAGACCTTGTCTGGTTCAGTTAAATCGACTCCAAAGATTTTCCTGGTTATTATCCAGTCAAAGGCGTTCTCTGGTCTAGTTAAACCGACTCCTAAAGGTTTTTCTTTTGAAGACTCAGTTGAAGACTCCAAAGACCTTGTCTGGTTCAGTTAAATCGACTCCAAAGATTTTCCTGGTTATTATCCAGTCAAAGGCGTTCTCTGGTCTAGTTAAACCGACTCCTAAAGGTTTTTCTTTTGAAGACTCAGTTGAAGACTCCAAAGACCTTGTCTGGTTCAGTTAAATCGACTCCAAAGATTTTCCTGGTTATTATCCAGTCAAAGGCGTTCTCTGGTCTAGTTAAATCGACTCCTAAAGGTTTTTCTTTTGAAGACTCAGTTGAAGACTCCAAAGACCTTGTCTGGTTCAGTTAAATCGACTCCAAAGATTTTCCTGGTTATTATCCAGTCAAAGGCGTTCTCTGGTCTAGTTAAACCGACTCCTAAAGGTTTTTCTTTTGAAGACTCAGTTGAAGACTCCAAAGACCTTGTCTGGTTCAGTTAAATCGACTCCAAAGATTTTCCTGGTTATTATCCAGTCAAAGGCGTTCTCTGGTCTAGTTAAACCGACTCCTAAAGGTTTTTCTTTTGAAGACTCAGTTGAAGACTCCAAAGACCTTGTCTGGTTCAGTCAGATCGACTCCAAAGATCTCCCTGTCTCTTATCCAGTTGAAGACATTCAAGACCTAGACCGGTTCAGTTAATCGACTCCAAAGATTTCTTATCCAGTCCAAGGCTTTCTCTAGTCCAGCTAAATCGACCCCAAACAGATTTTCCTGATAAAGACTCAATAGAAGTTATCCAAGGTTCTCTCAATGTTTGTTGTTGAGGTTGTAGTCGCCTATGGTTCTCTCCCCGATCCTGCGGAGTTGGTAATCCCAGATTTCGCTCAACGATTGCTGTTGAAGTTGAAATTATCCAAGATTCTCTCAATGATTGCTGTTGAGGTTGAAGTCGCCTATGGTTCTCTCCCCGTTACTGCGGAGATAGTAATCGCCCAAGATTCTCTCAATGATACTGTTGAGGTTGAAGTCGCCTATGGTTCTCTCCCCGTTACTGCGGAGGTAGTAATCATCCCCAGATTCTCTCAATGATTAATGTTGAGGTTGAAATCATCCAAGGTTCTCTCACCATTCCTGTTGAGGTAGTAACCATCCCTGGTTCTTTCATCACCTTTTGAAGCTCCAGATCCAGCTCCTGTAACCAGTCAGGACACCCCTATACAGAATTGGAAGACCAGCTCCTGTAACAGGTCAGGTAATCATTTTTCTTTTGCAGGTACGCAAGTTCTCGCTAAGGAATCTCTTGCACGATCAACATCCAGATGGCATCTATAAGCCCATCCACCTATCCATCATCTCTTAGCATGGCATCTATAAGCCCATCATCCTACTCATCAATCTCCAAATGGCATCTATAAGCCCATTCTCATCACACTGCTACTATGTGAGTGCAAATTTCTGGACACTCTAGTGTTCAATCATCTTCCACCTTCGGATTACGAAAGGCACGTCAACCAATCTACATCCTCAGGTTTAAGAAGATTGAACAGGGGCAACTGTTGTACCCCAAAATTTGCCCTCCCATATTTCTCAAAATATTTCAAGAAAAATTCACAAGTCCAACCCGGCGCACCATATTCAGGTGTTCTTTCGCCAAGATATCTCTGATAACATATTCTCAAATTCAGGTTCGGCTCAAGAGTCAATTCTTTAAAGAAGGTATCTGAATGTGTGAGTTTTCTTGAAGAAATATGGTGAAAAAGTGTGCTGAAAGTGCAGTTTTTACGCGCTAAAAAATTCATAACTTGAAGATCGTGACTCGTTTTGAACCCGTTCCGGTGGCCAAAATTCCGTCTTGACATTATCTACGTTTTCATCTCTCACGGCTGGAAGCCAATTTCGATCAGAAGTCTTCAAAAATGTGGATTTATCAAGTATTTTCGTGCAGAAAATTTGTGACAGAAGTTTATTTGCGTCATGTTCAAAAAATCATAACTTGGTCGATTGTTATTGTATCGAGCTGGTTCTGGCGCCAAAATTTCACAAATTGAGTTGGCTACATTTTCACAGAAGGTATTGAGTTCAAACGGTATTCAAAAGGCCTTCGTTTTTTGCTCAGAGTGCGTGACACGCTGAAAATCCTGAATGCTGAATATTATTTCATCTGGGCCGAAACTTCGAAAATTCATAACTCGGTCAATTTTTATCGGATTGGGCTTATATTTTTACACAAGGTCACTGACTCATAGATCTACAACTTTGCTTCAAAAGTCGAGACCAAATTATGCACCGATAAATACCAGTTTTTTATTGAAGAACGTGTCAGAGTCGACACTGGAGCCCAAAATAAGTTTGTCTGAGCTGAAACTTCAAAAATTCATAACTAATTCACCGTTTATCCGATTGAGTCGATTTTCGGACAGGAGTTAGTTATTGATGTCGGCTACATTTTGTTTTCACATTTAAACTTCAAAAATTGCACTTAAGTCCCTGCAATTTAGCCTGAAAAGTGACGAACTCAAGTGAACATTGGAAGCCCAATTGCACATTCAAAGCCCATTTTCTTTACCCTAATTTCCACTATATAATCACCTTCTTGTCACACAAACCAGAGAGGAGAAAGAGGAGGAAAAGAGAGAAAAAACCTTGCCACAACACTGTTAGAATATCAAATTCTTTCAAGAACTCTAAAACCTTGAAATCCTTATTACAAATCCCTCTCTCACTACAAACAAGCCATCTCAGTTACAAACCAACATGTTATTACTTCTTCAGTAAGGGTAAGGCTGGCTTGATCTCCATGATCCAAAGGGCATAAAAGCATTCATGTCACTACTTTTCCAGTAAGGGTAAGGTTGATTTGATCTCCATGATCAAAAGGGTATAATCATTCATACATGCCATATTGTGCCTAAACATTAAATTTCTTCATATGTTGGTTTTATTTGAATTTTTATGATTTTATTTAATGTGTTCATGAGGTTCAACACTGCAGATTTAGACAGGATCCCGTGCAGGTTCATTAAGGAACGTTGAGGCCAAAAGCCAAATGGCCAAAAGCCATAAGCCAAATGGCCAAAGTAGAAAAACTTATGCATGACACCAACACATGACGAGGCAGACATCTTGAGAAGGTTAAGGAACGTTGAGGCCAAACCACAAATGGCCAAAAGCCAAAAGCCAAATGGCCAAAGTAGAACAACTTATGCATGACACCAATACATGGCCAAACCACCCCAATTCACCTCCAAAAAGGGTCAGACACCCCCCATGGTTTGCATCATTTTTATTTTTTTATTTGATTTTCCTTTTCATTCTTTTAATTGTTTTTAATTGTTTTCTTTAATTTCCTAAAATAATTTTCATAATAAAAAATCAGAAACTAAAAATGTTTATTGTTATTAATATTAATTTCACCATTATTTTTTGTAAATAAACTTTAATAATTAACTTAGTTAATTTAGGTTTCAAAACTTTAATATTTTTCTTAATAAATTAAAAAATGTAGAAATTAGGTTTTTTTAACTTTTCATCATTTTTTTTAAATAAATAATTTTCTCATCATTATTATCATTATTAATTACTAAATATTTTGTAAATAAACATGTACATTAATTATTTAATAAATTAGGTTAAACCTTAATATTTTCTTAATAATTAAAAATAATTTAGAATTAGGGTTTCGTTAAACTATAATTTTAATCCTTTTCTTTATTTTCATTAAATACAAAAACAAAATAAAAAACATTTCTTTTCTTTTATTGAATACTTAATTAAATTTTAATTCAATTTAATTTCAAAAGGGTCCAACGCCCTCAAACGTTCTATTTTTATTCTTTTCGCACGTTATTTTATTTTCTTATAAATATTAATGTAATTCTCCCAAAGCCATGTAATTCGGACATTTATATTTCTCGCACTTTACTTTATTTTATGTCAAATCGGGTCCTGGATTAAATTTGGCGATGTGGACCCGCGCCTTTGTAATAGTCTAGGAATTTTATCTTTCCGCAACTTTTTAACTGTTAATAATTGCATGCAAGAATGAATGTCTAAATAAAAACAAACGCATAGATCACCTTGACATGAATAAGACAAAATAACTGAACATGACACACAAATCACACACCACCCCTAGGGTACGCCTCACTGTTGCCTTGCCTCAAAAGGTGATCGTCGAGTAGAGGATGTCTTAGTAAGTCCTCATGATCCGGGAACCTGGCATGAGGGTAGCTTCTAAGGTGTCTTCCCATTGCTCTGGTGATCACCATGTCCCGAACCTCGAATTGACCCGAACACCTCCAACGGTGGTGCTACCTACCTCTCAATGGTGGGAGGGCACTACTTTAAAGGACATTTACACAGACGAATTCCTTAGGGTAGGTAGACGACTCGTGGATACTTGCTCTAATTCAAAACAAAACAAATCAAAAATACTTTTCACACCAACACTTTTCAAAAGCTTTCGAAAGCAATTTTTCAAACACTCTTGAGGACCGATACAAGAGTCGAACTGGAATTTTCAAAGAAACTTTTTAAAACCCACAGTTGAAAAGCGAACAAACCATTTTTGAAAACACAAATGAGCAAGTATCTAAGAGCCCATGGATAACCATGGATAGAAAGGGTGCTAACACCTTCCCTTTCTATAATCTACCTCCCGAACCGAGAGCAATCTCTATAAGGAATTTTTCTGTGCTTTTGTCCTTTCCATTTGGAGAAAATAAAAGACGGTGGCGACTCTTGCTTCCGCGACATTTCGCGAACCAGCGTTAAACAGTCAGTTCCAGATCCACCGATCACAATATACAACAACATACCAACGCATACACACATCATACTAAACAAAACATCACATATTCGTCAATAATCCACAATTACTCCTAATAATTTATTAAATAATCAATTCTAAAAGTGTGGGTTTTACAACTCTCTCCCACTTAAAGAATTTTTTCCCCGAAAATTACCCGAGGAAAATAGAGTTGGGTACAACTCCTTCAAGTGATCTCACACACCTAAGTTAAACTTCCTTCGGCTGGTCCACCATATAAAACCTTCACTAAGATAATATCTTTACCTCGCAATTGCTTCACTTTCCATCCTTCTATCCTTAATGGTAATGCTTCAACAGTCAGGCTATCTCTCACATGTATATTATTCATCTGAATCACATGCAAAGGATCCGTAATGTAAGGATCCGTAATGTACTTTCTCAATTGAGACACATGGAACACATCATGAAGACTCGCAAGTGAAGGTGGTAAAGTAATACGATTGGCCACCTCACCTATCTTATCATATACTTGATATGGACCAACAAAATACGACGTAAGCTTCTTCGATTTCAAAGCTCTACCAACATGTAACTCTCAAGAACACATGATCATATTTCTGAAATTCTAATGCCTTCCTTCTCTTATCATGATAACTCTTATGACGAATCTGAGAAGCTTTCATCCTATCATGTATCATCTTGATCTTCTCATTTGTCTCCCGTACAATCTCAGGTTCGAGTACAACACTCTCGCCCGACTCATACCAACACAACAGAGTTCTACACCTCCTACCATACAATGCTTCGTACGGTGCCATCCCAATACTATAATGGAAACTATTATTGTATGTAAATTCAATCAATGGCAAGTTACTATACAAAGACCCTCCTTGTTCTAGCTTACAAGCCCTTAGAAAATCCTCCAAAGACTGGATAGTCCTCTCGGTTTGACCGTCCGTCTGCGGATGATATGCAGAACTCAACTTTAACTTGGTACCAAAAGCATTCTGCAAACCTGTCCAGAATTTCGATGTAAACCTCAGATCTTTGTCTGACACGATACTCGAGGTATCCTATGCAACTTCACAATCTCATCAATATACATCTCAACTAGATTCTCTATAGGATGATTGATCTTCATCGGTAAGAAATGAGTCGACTCCGTCAACCTATCCACTATCACCCAAATCGAATCATTACCTTTAGCATTCTTTGGCAATCCCGACAAAATCCATAGAGACGTTATCCCACTTCCACTCCAGAATACTCAAAGTTTGTATAAGACTTGTAGCTTCTGATGTTCAATCTTTGACTTCTGACAAATCAAACAAGCATACACAAACTTGGCAATTTCCTTCTTCATACTCGGCCACCAAAATAATTTCTTCAAAATCCTGATACATCTTCGTAGCACCCGCATGAATACTCAAATTGCTTCGATGTCCCTCTTTAAGAATTCTCTTCTTAAGTTATGGAATGTCAGGAACACACATTCTATCATCAAACCTCATCACCCCATTCTCATCAATTGTGAACTTATCTCCTTTACCTTGGTTAATCAAAGTCAATTGATCAACTAACTTCAAATCAAACTTCTAACTTTCTTGAATTTCTTCTATTATTCCACTAGTCAATTTCAGCATTCCTAATTTCACACTATCAGGAGTCTCTACACACACCAAGCTCATATCTATGAATTGTTCGATCACTTCTAACTCCCAAACCATAAGCATCGACATATGCAAGGACTTCTTACTCAATGCATCAGGAACCACATTTGCTTTATCGGGATGGTAACTCAAATCAAAGTCATAGTCTTTCAACAATTTAAGCCACCTTCTCTATCTCATGCTCCGTTATTTTTGATCAAACAAATACTTCAAGCTTTTGTGATCACTAATCACTTCAAATTTAGAACCAAACAAATAATGTCTCCAAATATTTAATACAAACACCACTGTTGCTAATCTAAGTCATGCGTAGGATAATTTCTTTCATGAACTCTGAGTTGTCTAGAAGCATAAGCAATAACTTGTCCATTCTGCATTAGTACACCACCCAAACCCATCTTAGAAGCATCACAATAAACTACAAAGGATTCATTCGAATTTGGAAAAATTAACACTAGAGTAGTCGTCAACCTCTTCTTTTGTTCTATAAAGCTTTCCTCACATGGAACATCCCACACATATGCTTGACCCTTTACAGTTAGTTGCATCAACGGTAACACCAACTTAGAAAAACCTTCAATGAACCTTCGACAATAACCTGATAATCCAAGAAAACTTCAAATTTTAGTTGCAGACTTTGGTGTCTCCCACTGCAATACTGCATCAACCTTAGAAGGATTAACATAAATTCCACCACTAGAAATCACATGACCAAGAAAAATAACTTCCTTCAGCCAAAATTCACACTTCGACAATTTTTCATATAACTTCTTTTCCTTCAACACTTGCAACATCATACGCAAATATTCAGCGTGCTCCTCTTCCGATTTAGAGTAGATTAGAATATCGTCAATAAAGACCACTAAAAACTTATCCAAGTATGAATAAAAAATTTGATTCATATACTCCATGAAAACACATAGCACATTGGACACACCAAACGACATTACAGTGTACTCATAATGACCATACCTTGTCTGAAAAGTTGTCTTTGGAATATCATCTGGTTTGACTCTAATCTGATGATAACCCGACCTCAAATCGATTTTTCTAAACACACTAGCGCCAACCAATTGATCCATTAAATCGTCAATCCTCAGAAATGGATACTTATTCTTAATAGTTACTTTATTTAATTGCCTATCATCCACACACAACCTTATATTTTTGACCAACAACACTGATGCACCCCACAGAGAAACGCTCGGACGAGCAAACTTCTTCTCCAACAATTCCTTTAATTGTTTCTTCAACTCATTCAACTCTGAAGCTGGCATTCCGTAAGGAGCCATCGACACCCGACTTGTGTAACACCCCAATTCTACCCGAAAATATAAATGTAAATCAGAGTTATAAAAATTATACAACTGAATCAGGATGCCACAAATTCAACTTAAAAACCATTGCATTCAACATGGATACATAACACTTTAAAATTTCGGATGAACCAACAACAAAATAAATTAATCTTTAAAATCGACAACTTGAACAACTACGCAGCGGAATCATAATAACATCTTTATCCAACATGAAAGCAACTTCTGAATAACAAGTACTTAACAACAATCAACTTCAAGTTCAGCCAACTGAAATAACAAATACTAATGCAACAAGCGTTCATCCCCCCGAGTGTTACGTATCAGAGCAATGACACCGACTCGAACTATTGAAGGTCAACCGCCTTCACTCTGGATTACTTGCACGTTACCAACATAAGGGTAACATTCAAACATAAGGGGTGAAATATCGAAAACTATAATAGAATGTATGATAAATATTATATTGGAATCAGTTCATGCAAAAATCACCACTTCACAACTTATAAACAACAATAATCACAACAGACTATCAACTAAATACAACAATTAATTCATCAACACAACAACTCAATCATACTACTTGGAATGCGACTCAATACTATGCGAATGCATGTCGTACCATTGGAGCAGAACTCCCATCTTAAAAATGGAGCAGAACTCCCATCTTAAAAATTTGCCAATAAATAGAGGCATCAACAAGGCATAAGCCTTCTTCACAGTTTGCCAATCCAGGCCATCACAGAGTATGCAAATGTATATGAATGCACTATCACATACACACAAAAATCATCATCCATCGTAAGGCATAAGCCCACATCACCATTATTACCAGTAAGTAGAGGTAATTCATCATCATGTAAATTCCCTGCAACTTTGCATTATCAACGAGAATTCACAACAACAATCACAACATCACAATAACTCAACATAAATCAACATTGGCCATAAGCCTATCACATCAATCAACGATTCAGTCATTAACATAATCAAACAACAACTTAACAGTAATTTCACACAGCACTGGTAACGACCAAAACACATGTACGAACAAAAGGGATAGGAAACTACGTGCCCCTCGACACGCATAGTAACTAGGACAACATAACAACTAAATCACACTCCTCGACACGCACATGGGAAAATAGGGTAACGACCAACCTATACTCCTCGACATGTCCTGCAATCTAATTTTGCTCGAAATCTGATACATAATCCCGACATGCTTCGCAGCCTAAATTATCGCTCGGTGCCTAACGCCATCAGCATTCTCCTCGACCACTAGTTTGGATAACATCACAGACACAACTCAATCTCTTAATGACCACACCAATACAATTCATACTTCCAGCCAACCGCTCGGAATAACACAATAATGGGCAACTATATTCCTATCGACAAATTCGTTCATTATACAAGACCGACTACGACAATAATTCCCAACTTCTTATCAACTGCTCGAACCATTACAACATCGTAACGACCACACCATAATCACGACCATAACAACATAACGACCACAACAACAGGTAGAAATCTACACTAACCTACACATCGTCTCTATCGGCCAGTCATACAGACAACACAAAACATTCACAACATAACAGAATGGCATCTTCCCTTAACAGATTCAACAACATCACGGGCAACAATCGCAATTACAACCAATTCTCCATAACAAACATCATAAATCCCATTATAAGTTCAGAACCCCACCCTTACATGGATTGAAGGTCGCTCAACCAAAGCTTCAGCCGTAATCCTTGATTCGCTCTGCTCGACACCAGGCAGCTTGCTCCTCGTCCGTGCAGCTCTACCGGTCAGCATACAGAAATCCTTATTCTTCAACTAAAACAAATCCTTGTGTTAGCTTATCCTTATATATAAATCCTCTTGGGCCTAACCTACACCCCCACTTTACTATTTCCAACCAATAACATAAGTCTAACATTATTTCATATATTCCCTTAATTCCACATAATATAATTATTATTAATCAACTAATTAATTAATTAATTAATTAATTAATAATAATATAACAACTTATACCAATGATCCTCAATATTACACAACTTCACAAACAATCCAAAAAATAATTTAATTAAATAAACAATTAATTAATTAAATTACGTGCGTTACAACTCTCCCCCACTTAGAATATTTTTGTCCTCGAAAATTTACCTCATTCGAACAACTCAGGATAGGAGTCCTGCATCTTGCTTTCCAACTCCCAAGTCATGCTTTCTCCAGCAGCTCCTAACCATACTACTTTCACCAAAGAAATCTCCTTGCCTCTCAGAGTCTTCATTTCATGATCTGCGATTCGTACATGCATCATCTCAACAGTAAGATTATCCCACACTTGTACATCATCCATATGAATCACATGAGTTGGATCTGAAATATACTTCCAGAGTTGTGACACATGAAACACATCATGTAAATTCAAAAGATTAGGTGGTAAAGCCACTCTATAAGCCACATTCCCAACTCTTTCTGAAATCTGATATGGACCAATAAAACGAGAAGTGAGCTTCTTAGACTTTAATGCTCTCCCAACACCAGTTACAAGTGTAACTCTCAGAAACACATGGTCACCTGCTTGAAATTCTAAGTCTTTCCTTCGCTTGTTATGATAACTCTTCTGTCTACTTTGGGAAGATTTCATCTTTTCTCGAATCAACTTCACCTCTCAGTAGTCTCACGAACAAGTTCAGGTCTGAGTACTACACTTTCTCCAGATTCATGCCAACATAAAGGAGTTCTACATCCCTGACCATACAACACTTCAAAAGGTGCCATCCCAATATTATAATGATAACTATTATTATAAGTGAACTCTATCAACAAAATATAAGTATCCCACGAACCTCCCAGCTCAAGAACATATGCTCTCAACAAATCCTCCAACGATTGAATAGTCCTTTCTGTCTGACCATCCATCTGAGGATGATACGCCGAACTTAAACTCAACTTAGAACCCAACTCCTCTTGCAAACTCTTCCAAAAATTAGAAGGAAACCTCGAATCTCTATCCGACACAATGCACAAAGGAACACCATGCAGCTTCACAATTACACTAGTGTAAATCTCAGCCAACTTCGACACTGGAAAGCTGATGTTAATAGGAATAAAATGAGCCGACTTCATAAGCCTATCAATAATCACCCAAATTGAATCATGTAAGTTTAAGATTGCGCCTAAGAGGGGGGGGGGGGGGGGGGTAAATTAGGTGGTGGTCGATTTTTGACTTATTTTACACTTTCTGATTTTGATTTATTGCTTTGGAAAATGGTAAAGTGCAGAAAGTAAAGAGACACAGAGATTTATCCTGGTTCCTTCCACACCCCAGAAGTACGTCAAGTCCCCTTGCAAACACGCAAGAGATTTCACTATTTTGTTAGAACTTTTACAAGACTCTTCCTAGTCTTATCAACTAAAGACTCTAACAAATACCAAGAACACCCTCTTGGATTTCCAATAAGTCTCTTGAGAACAATCCTCTCAAAAGATACCTCTTGTTTCCAACAATGGACAACAAGGTACACAAGTATTCCAATACTTAATTCCAACAATCCTGGAAATAAGTTACACTTTGTATAATTCTATGAAATATGATTTCTTGAAAGATGTTGATCACATAGAGTGACTTCAATGAAGTTTCTTCTTTCTTCTCTTGTAAGCAATTTAAACTGTAACACAATGGTTAGATAATGCTCAAAGATTTCTGTTCTTATATGTGTGAAAGTGCGGAAAATCTTTGTTCTTAAAAGTTAAGAAATATGAAGTTTGAATATTTTACAAAGTTCAGAATTATTGCATAAGAGAAGAGTTGTTTTTTAGTTTGAAAGATTTAGTATTTAAAGTAATCAAGATACCTTTCCAAATGGACACTTTTCTGTTTGAAAAACTTGAGAGGATGCAATGTATGACCATGCATCTATTAGAGAAAAGGTGTGAAGGATATCTTGAAACCAGTTCAGATTTTTCACAAGTTACAACGTGTAAATCGATTAGCATGAGATGTAAATCGATTGCACGGGTTTGTAACGTTCTTGTTTTCAAAAAAATTTGAAGTGTAAATCGATTAGCATGATGTGTAAATAGATTTACAAGTGTTAAAAATTCAAATCAGTTCTGTGATCAATCGATTTACACTTCATGTAAATTGATTGTTGGCAGAAACAATCAGTTTTTGAAAAAGCATGTGTAAATCGATTTACATCAGTGAAAAATTAAAATTTGTTTTATACTTTAAGTGAAGTGATGTGGCAAGTGTGTATATCATTTTTGAGCATTTCTAATCAATGTAGTTCAAATGAGAATTGATATACTTGATTGCTTGCCATGATCCTTGAAGATTTGAGTGAATGATGCTTTAAGCTAATTCCACTTCTTTTCCTTCTTGCCATAGTGCTTGTTTGTATTTCATCAAACTAGCTTGTTTGTCTTTCATCAAAACTAATGTTGAGTTGAGGCTTGAGATTACATTCTCCCCCTTTTTGATGATGACAAACCATCTTTCTTTATGAGTTGTTCAGATTTGGAGCAAAAGGAGTTTTATCCCCCTAAGTTAGATTTCTTCCCCTATGGAGAAAAAGTTTTGAAAGCTTTCCCTGTAAAGAAAATTGAAACAAACAACCAAACAACCATAAAGTGCTATCACATCCTTCTCCCCCTTTGACATTATCAAAAAGAAGGGAAAGATGCAACAAGATGATACTTATAACAAGTTGAAACAGATATGAACTCAAAACTCAAATTTCTAAATATAGCGAACGAAGTTCAAAGATACATGATACAAACACTAATACTTTAAGTAATACAAAACAAAAACATAATGATAAATAACAAGAATTTAATAATATTGGTCAGGAACACATTAGAAGGGTCCTTGATATGGAAATTGTTATTGTAGAGATGGTTCAGTGTATTGAGGAGGCGGAGGTGCGGGATTGTTTGGATCGTATGGAGGAATATGAAGATGTGAGTATAGGTATGAAAACTGTTGGTTCACATCATTCTGAAAAGCATTGATGCGAGAGGAGGTAGAGTCATTTATCTCGGTCCATCGAGCATTGATGTTAGAGTTGAGAGATGCAAACTGTTGAGTCATGTAATCCATAACATCTTGGTTTGTTGGACCAGAAGAGGCAGCAGGAGGAGGAACTTCATTGTCTTCTTCATCTGCATTATTTCCTTCATCACCTACAACATCCTCTCCAATGTATGTGATGGTTTTTGCTTCAGAATTAAAATGAACACCCATCATAGAATCAACATTTTTGATGGAGATCCTATTGGTGATTGGATCCATTTCAATCCGCTCAAACCCAGTAAAATCTATATCAAAAGCTTCCAAGATCCTTGTAATGAAGTATGCATATGGTAGAAAAGTAGCCCTTGTGGCAACTCTTAACATATGCACCACAATCAGTTTAGCCCAGTTTACCGCAATGTCATTTTTCCTCGCATAGAGTATTTGCAGTTCTAGGTCGGTCACAGTACAATGATTTCCTGCTCTAGGAAATAAGATATATACCAAAAAATAGTGAAACAATCTATCATCAATATGAAAGTTACCAGCACTCCAAGTGTCCCGAGCCGGAATAACACCGCCAAGACTACGAATCCGCTTTGCACGGTTTTCAGATTCTGACAACCTGCCAATGCTGTAGAAGAATTCTCGCTTCTTATAGTTTTCCCAATCAGCATCCTCTGGGTCATAGAGGGTACTTCCAGTATATGGAATGTTCAAAATTCTGCCTATAGTTTTGGAATGCATAGGAATTATTGTTCCTAGCACATAGGTATAACATTTGTTGTTATCATAATGCATATTGCTGTAGAATACGCGAACTAGATCCGGTAATAGTAACCACGTGATGATATTAATGGTTCTAACCCATAAGCAATCAAATCCCTTTGAAAAGTTAAGCATTCATCGGGAAAGGTAGATAACATACCGAATTTTGGAGCTGAGATAATTTTCTTTTGAAAATGCTTGATAAATCTTTCATGCTGTGAATCCGAGAGGTACTCGAGCAAAGAGTTTTCAGCGGCTGCAACAGTTTGCTTCTTTCCTTTTTCTGAGGCTATTGCTTTTCTCTTGTGAGCCATGGATATGGTTAGGGTTTTGAGTAAGGGAGATAGATAATTTTTGTGTTGTTATGAGAGAGAGAGTGAGTTTGGGTGTTATGAGATAGTGAGGGAGTTTTGGTGAGATTAAATAGTAGAGAGAGTAAGTGAGGTCTTTATGAGGTTTTAATTGAGTGGAGTGGTCAAGATTCCATGATTGGTCAAAAATAAGGTGGGAGGCAAGGTAAGATTGACCAATATATTAAAGACTCATAAATATCACATGCTGAAAAGTTAATTTGCATAGAGAAAAATTACATAAAAATGCTTCAGTTTAGTGGTAAATCTATAGAATCATCATCATCACAAATAACAACTTCCTCCTTGGAGGTGTTAGATTCATCAAAAGAAACACGCATTGATTCTTCTATAGTTGAAGTTCTTTTATTGTAAATTCTAAAAGCTTTGCTAGAGAGGGAGTAACCAAGAAAAATACCTTCATCCGATTTTTCATCGAACTTACCGAGATTGTCTTTGTCGTTGTTAAGGACAAAACATTTGCACCCGAAAATGTGAAAGTGAGAGATATTTGGTTTTCTTCCTTTGAAGATCTCATATGGAGTTTTATTTAGTATAGGTCTTATGATCACGCGATTGCTTACGTAACATGCCGTGCTTACCGCATCCGCCCAAAAATATTTAGGCAAACTTGAGTCACTTAGCATGGTTCTTGCAAGCTCTACCAAAGACCTATTTTTCCTTTCAACTACTCCATTTTGTTGTGGAGTTCTTGGTGCTGAAATTTTTTGGAAGATCCCATTTTCTTCAAAAAATTCTTCAAACAGACTGTTTTGAAACTCTCCACCATGATCACTTCGGATTGATGTTATCTTTAATGACTTCTCATTTTGAACTTGTTTTGCATATCTCTTGAATGCCTTGAATGCGTCATTTTTGTGCACTAAAAACAAAGTCCAAGTAAAACGGGAAAAATCATCTATAATAACTAAAGCATAAATGTTACCTCCGAAGCTTCTTGTTCTAGATGGACCAAAAATATCCATGTGCAACAATTGAAGTGGTCTTGTTGTTGAAACCACATTCTTTGGTTTGAAAGTTGATTTGGTCTATTTGCCCTTTTGGCATGCACTACATAATTTGTCTTTGATGAATTTCATCTTTGGCAGACCAATAACTAAGTCATGCTTAACTAATTTGTTCAAATGCTCCATGTGAATGTGAGAAATCCTCTTGTGCCATAACCAAGCGTCATTGTTGTTTACCATAAGACATTGTACCTTCATAGATAAATCATCTAGAGTAATCATAAAAATATTGTTAGATCTTATACCTTTGAGTTTTACCTCATTGGTTGCCTCATCCATAATTAGGCATTCTTCTTTGTTGAATTTGATTTTGAACCCTCTATCACAAAGTTGACTTATGCTAAGAAGGTTGTGCTTTAATCTTTCAACATAGAGAACATCCTCAATTTGAATGGATGGAGGTGTGCCAACTATTCCAACGCCAAGAATATTTCCTTTGGTGTTGTCTCCATAGGTGACATACCCTTTGGATTTATGTACTAGATATGAAAATTGGTGTACATCTCCTGTCATATGCTTTGAATATCCACTGTCAAGATACCAAAGATTTGATGTGGATTTCAAGCATACCTACAAAAATAGATTATTTCTTGTTAGGTACCCAAGTTGCCTTGGGTCCTTCATAGTTAGTTCCCTTTTTCACCCATGCATAGTGTCCACTAGCCATACTGAAATTTCTAATATAGCATGCATTAGGTGTGTGTCCAATAATACCACAGTAAAAACAGTTTGGAACAAATTTGCTCTTGTATCTAGGAATTTGTTTCCTTTTAGATACATTAGGCTTTTTCTTTTGATGATTATGAATAACTTGATTCTTTTCTACTATCTTGGGATTGGAACTATTACTAGCCTTTACAAAAACAGTGGGATTGTTACTTGGTTTCTTAGAATTCACATAACCAAGACCTCTTTTATCATTTGGATAACATTGTTGGCTTAGTAATCCTTCCAACCCTATTTGTCCTTTTTCATATCGTTCAATGACTCTTTTCAATTGAACTATTTGAAAGACATTTGATTCACACTTGGAGCATGCAAAGTTTTCCTTTTCTTTTATAAAATTCTGTTTTTGAAGATCAAAATCTTTAGTCATGGTGTCAATTTTTTCTAGACAAATTAGAAGTTCTTTTTCTTGGTTTGACACCTTTTTGTATAAAATTTTGCCTTCTTTCAAGAGTTCATCAATTTCACCTTGAACATCATCATCAAAAAGAGTAAATTCATTACTAACCTCTTCTTCGTCGTCGGAGTGATGCGATGCCATTAAGGCTAAATTTGCACATTCGTCGCTTTTTGATTCCGATGTACTGCTCATATCATTATCTTCCCATGCTATGTAGGCTTTCTTTTGTTTTGAGTCCTTTCCTTTGAATCCGTTTTTCTTTGGGAGATTTGGACAGTTTGGCTTGATATGTCCTTGCTTTCCACATTCATAACATGAGACATCTTGTGTTGATGTGGAGGCTTCTCTTTTCTTGAAGTGCTTTCTCTTATGTGCATGAGATCCGCCCTTGTCATTTCTGCCAAAAAATTTCCCAAGTCTTTTAACAAGAAGCATGAAATTTTCATCTTCTTCCGGATTGTCTTCTTTTACAACTTCCTTTGAATCAATTTTTAAAGCAATGTTTTTGGACTTCTTTTCTAGATTCTCATGTTTTTCAAGTCTACCGAGTTTCGTTTCGTATTCTTGAAGTTTTCCAAATAATGTAGCGGAAGTCATTACGGAGAGACTCTTCTTTTCCGAGATTGCCGTTACCTTTGGTTGCCATTCCCTAGTCAATGATCTGAGGACTTTCAAGTTGAGTTCATCATTTGTCAAGGTTTTACCAAGAGCACTTAAGTGATTTGTCAAATGCACAAATCTCTTTTGTAAGTCAAGAATGGATTCTCCGGGCTGCATTCGAAATAGTTCATATTCTTGACTTAGGGTATTTAGCCTTGATCTTTTTACTTCAGCCGTTCCTTCATGAGTTTGTACCAAGGTATCCCATATTTCCTTTGCTGTTTTGCATGTCGAGACACGAAAAAATTCATCCATACTAAGTGCACCTTGAAGAAGGTTTATTGCCTTTTTGTCATAGAGAACTTTCTTTTTGTCGTCGTCGTCCCATGCAGTTTTAGGCTTTAAAGAGCCAACACCATTGATTACTGTAACCGGAATAAATGGACCATTTTCAACAGCATCCCATATCTCCTCTCCTTGTGCTTCTAGATGCGCCTTCATGCGTATTTTCCAGAAGTCAAAATATTCACCACAGAATAGAGGAGGCTTGTTGTTACTACCACCATCTCTGAAAACGGGTTGATGATTTGTGGAAGCCATTCTGGATCTCTAGGAGCAGGTTACCTATAACCTGCTCTGATACCAATTGTAATTTTAAGATTGCGCCTAAGAGGGGGGATGAATTAGGTGGTGGTCGATTTTTGACTTATTTTACACTTTATGATTTTGATTTAGTGCTTTGGAAAATGGTAAAGTGCAGAAAGTAAAGAGACACGGAGATTTATCCTGGTTCCTTCCACACCCCGGAAGTACGTCCAGTCCCCTTGCAAACACGCAAGAGATTTCACTATTTTGTTAGAACTTTTACAAGACTTTTCCTAGTCTTATCAACTAAAGACTCTAACAAATACCAAGAACACCATCTTGGATTTCCAATAAGTCTCTTGAGAACAATCCTCTCAAAAGATACCTCTTGTTTCCAACAATGGACAACAAGGTACACAAGTATTCCAATACTTAATTCCAACAATCCTAGAAATAAGTTACACTTTGTATAATTCTATGAAATATGATTTCTTGAAAGATGTTGATCACATAGAGTGACTTCAATGAAGTTTCTTCTTTCTTCTCTTGTAAGCAATTCAAACTCTAACACAATGGTCAGATAATGCTCAAAGATTTTTGTTCTTATATGTGTGAAAGTGCAGAAAATCTTTGTTCTTAAAATTTAAGAAATATGAAGTTTGAATATTTTACAAAGTTCAGAATTATTGCATAAGAGAAAAGTTGTTTTTTTAATTTGAAAGATTTAGTATTTAAAGTAATCAAGATACCTTTCCAAAGGGACACTTTTCTGTTTGAAATACTTGAAAGGATGCAATGTATGACCATGCATCTATTGGAGAAAAGGTGTGAAGGATATCTTGAAACCAGTTCAGATTTTTCACAAGTTACAACGTGTATATCGATTAGCATGAGATGTAAATCGATTTCACGGGTTTGTAACGTTCTTGTTTTCAAAAAATTTGAAGTATAAATCGATTAGCATGATGTGTAAATCGATTTACAAGTGTTAAAAATTCAACTCAGTTCTGTGATCAATCGATTTACACTTCATGTAAATCGATTGCTGCCAGAAACAATCAGTTTTTGAAAAAGCATGTGTAAATTGATTTACATCATATGTTAATCGATTTACATCAGTGAAAAACTTAAAATTTGTTTTATACTTTAAGTGAAGTGATGTGGCAAGTGTGTATATCATTTTTGAGCATTTCTAATCAATGTAGTTCAAATGAGAATTGATATACTTGATTGCTTGCCATGATCCTTGAAGATTTGAGTGAATAATGTTTTAAGCTAATTCCACTTCTTTTCCTTCTTGCCATAGTGCTTGTTTGTCTTTCATCAAACTAGCTTGTTTGTCTTTCATCAAAACTAAAGTTGAGTTGAGGCTTGAGATTACAGTCCTCTTAGATTATTAGGTAACCCCATCACAAAGTCCATTGAAATGATATGTCATTTCCATCCTGGAACTTCTAACGGTTGCATCAACCCTGCAGGCTTCCGATGTTCAACTTTAAACTTCTGACAAGTTAAACATGCATACACAAACCGAGCCACATCACTCTTCATCCCAGGCCACCAAAACAAATTCTTCAAATCCTGATACATCTTTGTAGCTCCTAGATGAATACTCAACTTGCTTCTATGACTCTCTTCAAGGATCACTTTCTTCATCTCCACATCATCAGGAATACAAATCCGATTATGAAATCTCAACGCACCTTGTACATCTAACTTAAAATCACTATTCTCAGACTGATCGATCCCAACCATCGAATCTACCAGTTTCACATATAACCTCTGAGCTTCTCTGATACCATCCAGAAAATCATTATTAATCTTCAACATTCCCAATATAAAACTCCACGGTGTCACTTCATAAACTAAGCTTATATCTCTGAACTGTTCAATTAATTCCAACTCTTTAACCATCATTGTCGACATATGTAAAGTCTTTCGACTTAACGCATTAGCCACCATATTCGCTTTCCTGGATGATAATTCAAATCGAAATCCTAATCCTTTAACAACTCCAACCATCTTCGTTGTCTCATATTCAGTTCCTTCTGATCAAATAGATACTTTAAGCTCTTATGGTCACTAAACACTTCAAATCTAGAACCATAAAGATAATGCCTCCAAATCTTCAATACAAAAACAACTGCAGCAAGCTCTAAATCATGCGTAGGATAGTTCTTTTCATGAGTCCTCAACTGCTTTAATGCATAAGCAACTACCTTTTCATTATGCATAAGCACGCCTCATAAACCCATCTTAGAAGCATCACAATATACCACAAAAGGCTCTCCTAGATTAGGTAACGTCAAAATCGGAGCCGACGTCAATCTTTTCTTCAATTCCATAAAACTTTCTTCACATTGAACGTCCCATAAAAAAGCTCTACCTTTACAAGTTAACTTAGTCAACGAAAGTACCAACTTAGAAAAAACTTCGATAAACCTTCTATAATAACCAGCTAATCCCAAAAAGCTTCTAATCTCGGTAGCCGACTTTGGAGTTTCCCATTGCAACACAACATCTACTTTAGATGGATCTACCGCAATGCCACTACCTAAGATCACATGACCAAGAAAACTAACCTCCTTTAACCAAAATTCACACTTAGACAACTTTGCATACAACTTCTTCTCTTTCAAAACTTGTAATACTATTCTTAAGTGTTATGTATTCTCTTCTTCTGACTTAGAGTAAATCAAAATGTCATCAATAAACACCACTATAAATCGATCCAAATAAGTATGAAATACACGATTCATGTATTCCATGAATACTCCCGGCGTGCTGGTAACACCGAAAGGCATCACTAAATACTCATAGTGTCCATAACGTGTTCTGAAAGCCGTCTTCTGGATATCTTCATCCTTCACTTTAATCTGATGATATCCCGACCTCAAATCAATCTTACTAAACACACGAGCATCCACCAATTGATCCATCAAGTCATCTATTCTTGGAAGCGGATACTTGTTCTTAATCGTCACTTTATTCAATTGCCTATAATCAACACAAAGCCCCATACTTCCATCTTTCTTCTTTACTAACAACACTGGAGCTCCCCACGGTGATACACTTGGCCTCACAAACTTCTTTTCAAGTAACTCCTCCAATTGCTTCTTTAGTTCCAACAATTCAGATGCAGACATCCTGTAGGGTGCCATAGACACAACTTTGGTACCAGGAACAAGATCAATAGAAAATTCAACTTCCCTCTTTGGTGGTACATCATGAATTTCACCAGGGAAAACTTCAGGAAATTCACGCACCACCTGCAATTCCTCAATTATAGCTTGATTCTAGACAGATAGAGACACCATCAACGAGAACATCTGAACTTCTTCTTGCATCAACTTCCTCAACTGTCTAGCAGACAATAGGCCAACTTCCTCTTCCTCGGGAGTAGAAAAGCTCACAGACTTGTTATAACAGTTAATATGAACATAGTTATGCTCTAACCAGTTCATACCCAGAATCACATTCAACCCTCTTAAAGGCAAACAAACCAAATCAACAGGAAAGTCTCTTTCGAAAATCGACAAAGGACACTTTAAGCATACAAAAGAAGTAGTCACCGACCCCTTGGCTGGAGTGTCAACGACCATCTCTCCATAGCATGCGCCATTGCTTCTAAAGCAGTAGCAAGTGCAACATCATTCCTTCCAGCCATCTCAACTTATCACTATAATATAAACAACGGTTAGAACTAAAATTAACAATACTCGATTGTTAAACAAGCTATGACTCGACAACTTGGTCGGACGGGCCGACTTTGCTCTGATACCGACTTTGTAACACCCTAATTCTACTCGACAATATAAATGTAAATAAGAGTTATAAAAATTATACAACTGAATCAGGATGCCACAAATTCAACTTAAAAACCATTGCATTCAACATGGATACATAACACTTTAAAACTTCGGATGAACCAACAACAAAATAAACTAATCTTTTAAATCGACAACTTGAACAGCTATGCAGCGGAATTATAATAACATCTTTATCCAACATGAAAGTAACTTCTGAGTAATAAGTACTTAACAACAATCAACTTAAATTTCGGCCAACTGAAATAACAAATACTAAAGCAACAAGCGTTCATCCCCCCGAGTGTTACGTATCAGAGCAATGACATCGACTCGAACTACTGAAGGTCAACCGCCTTCACTCTGGATTACCTGCATGTTACTAACATAAGGGTAACATTCAAACATAAGGGGTGAGATATCGAACACTATAATAGAACGTATGATAAATATTATATTGGAATCAGTTCATGCAAAAATCACCACTTCACAACTTATAAACAATAACAATCACAACAGGCTATCAACTAAATACAACAATTAATTCATCAACATAACAACTCAATCATACTACTTAGAATGCGACTCAATACTATGCGAATGTATGTGGTACCATTGGAGAAGAACTCCCATCTTAAAAATGGAGCAGATCTCCCATCTTAAAAATCTGCCAATAAATAGAGGCATCAACAAGGCATAAGCCTTCTTCGCATTTTTCCAATCCAGGCCATCACACAATATGTAAATGTATATGAATGCACTATCACATACACACAACAATCATCATCCATCATAAGGCATAAGCCCATATCACCATTATTACCAGTAAATAGAGGTAATTCATCATTATGTAAATTCCCTGCAACTTCGCATTATCACAACAACTCAACATAAGTCAACATTGGCCATAAGCCTATCACATCAATCAACGATTCATTCATTAACATAATCAAACAACAACTTAACAGTAATTTCACACAGCACTGGTAACGACCAAAACACATGTACGGACAAAAGGGATAGGAAACTACGTGCCCCTCAACATGCATAGTAACTAGGACAACATAACAACTAAATCATACTCCTCGACACGCATATGGGAAAATAGGGTAACGACCAACCTATACTCCTCGACATGTCCTGCAATCTAATTCTGCTCGAAATCTGATACATAATCCCCGACATGCTTCGCAGCCTAAATTACCACTCGGTGCCTAACGCCATCAGCATTCTCCTTGACCACTAGTTCGACCAACATCACAGACATAACTCAATGTATTAAAGACCACACCACTATAATTCATACTTCCGTCCAACCACTCAGAATAACACAACAACGGGCAACTATATTCCTATCGACATATTCGTTCATTATACAAGACCGACTACGACAATAATTCCTAACTTCCTATCAACTGCTCGAACCACTATAACATCGTAACGACCACACCATCATCACGACCACAACAATATAACAACCACAACAACAGGTAGCAATCTATACTAACCTACTCATCGACTATATCGGGAAGTCATACAGATAACACAAAATGTCCACAACATAACAGAACAACATCTTCCCTTAACAGATTCAGCAACATCATGGGAAACAATCGTAATTACGACCAATTCTCCATAACAAACATCATAAATCCCATTATAAGGTCAGAACCCCAGCCTTACCTAGATTGAAGGTCGCTCAACCAAAGCTTCGGCCGTAATCCTTGATTCTCTCTGCTCGACATCGGGTAACTTGCTCCTCTTCCGTGCAGCTCTACCGGTCAGTGTACATAAATCCTTATTCTCCAACTAAAACAAATCCTTGTGTTAGCTTCTCCTTATATATCAACCCTCTTGGGCCTAACCTACACCCCAACTTTACTATTTCCAACCAATAGCATAAGTCCAACATTATTTCATATATTCCCTTAATTCCACATAATATAATTATTATTAATCAACTAATTAATTAATTAATAATAATCTAACAACTTATACGAATGATCCTCAATATTACACAACTTCACAAATAATCCAAAAAATAATTAATTAAATAATTAATTAATTAATTAAATTGCGGGCGTTACAACTTGTACCTGATATTAATTATACATCAAATTCAACCTCTCGTTCTGGTGGCAAATAACCAATGTCATATGGAAACACTTGTGGGAATTCCCAGACAACATGTAACTCCACACTTGCAGCTTCACGATCAAGTTGTAATGACGTGGACATTGCAAACATCAAAGCTTCATTTGCTAAAAGTTCATCTACTTGCTTAGCAGACACGAACATCAACTCTCCACTATCACCAAACTTGGGAAATCTCACCGTCTTATTATAACAGTTGACATGAACGTAATTGAATTCCAACCAGTTCATTCCAAGGATAACGTTAATTTGGTGTAAGGGTAGACACACTAAATCCATCACAAAATTCTTACCATGGATAGATAAAGGACACTTCAAACAAACAAGAGTAGTAGTAGCGAAACCCTTAGCCAGAAGCTCCACTACCATTCCTCCATTCATATCAGACAATTTTAATCCCAACATAGTAGCACAGTGAAGCGAAATAAACGAAGGAGTAACACCAATATCGATAATAGCAGTTGACTTAGTATTGTTAATAAAACTAGTACCTTTGACCAGGTTGTCTTTCCTTTCGACCTCAACACCACTCAAATAAAACACCCTTCCATTAGTATGAGCAACAAAAACCTTCTTTGGTTTCTGACACTGGGCACTGATGTAACCCTGCTCACCGCAATTGAAACAAGTATGACCTTCATTATTGCATTTAGTAACGCGATGACTAACTTTGCCACACCTGTAACATCTCAACACCTTATTAGTGCAAGCATCAGCACGGTGGCCTAACTCATCACACCGGTAGCATTTAACAAAAGCAGGAGCTCTTCCCCCACGTGGCTTCTTCTCATCATCAGCTTTATGCTTCCCCTTATCAGCAGGAGCAGCATACGGCTTACCACAATCCTGATTTTTCCTCTTCTTATCATTATAACTCTTATAAAAAGAAGCTTTGTCTCAGCTATCTTGATCGAAGATTCTACACTTATTCACCAGTACAGGAAACTAACGAATCTGCAGATATCCAATACCCTGCTTGATCTCTGGATGCAATCCGTTCTCAAACTTAATGCACTTCGACACCTAAGTCTTTGGGTTTTTATAGTGTGGACAAAATTTTACTAGCTCCTCAAATCTAGCCACATACCCAGCAACTTTATGATTTTCTTGTCTGAGGTCAAGGAATTCAATTTCCTTCTTACCATGCACATCTTCTGGAAAGTACTTATTGAAGAAGTGAAAAACACAAGAAGGGGGGGGGGGGGGGGGGTTGAATTGAAACTTAAAATCAAACGCAGTAGACACGATATTTTTATCCTGGTTTGTTTGATCTCAAACTACTCCAGTCCACCCGCCAAGGTGATTTCGCCTCTCTCCAACGAGGACTTAATTCACTAATCAAAACTGATTACAATACTACTTTGACAACTGCCAAAATCTTCTTGAGTACAACCACAACCCGGTTTATCTCAAGAAAAACTAGCTTAATCAAAATAAAATAATATACTGTGTATTGCTTTTTTTCGTTACATAAACTGTATTACTACTATGATATTTTACACAATTTGAGCATATACGAGAATATGAAAGATTGCAGCGTTTGAGATGTATATCAATAGTATATCAAAATCATCAACGGTTTGTCCTTTAAGCTTGTTTATATAGGCGTGGAAATCTTGTCCAACATAAAGCGTGATAATGGACACTCAATGCTATTTCCATATTGAGAAGATTCTTGTCTGAATGAAGCCGTTGCATATGATGCTGTCTTAATTGAAAAGTAACGCTTCAGAACTAGAATTTTGCATGCTGCATTTGCTTTAGAACATTGATGACTCAGAGATATGAGGATCTGATGGTATATTAGACTTCTGTTCAGAATCAGAGTATTCTTCACTGCAACGTAGATTCTGATCATCATTCTTCAGAACATTCTGATTACCTCAGCTTGAAAGCTTTTGTAGCTTAATTTTATGTTGTTTCAGTCAGAACTTCTGCATACAAAATAACACAAATTTAGAGTGAATATTTGTTCTTTGTGTTTGTTATCATCAAAACTCTAATTAAGGGTTGTATAATCAAACTGTGTTATAACAATCTCCCCCTTTTTGATGATGACAAAAACTAAGATTTTCAATGAAAAAATATAGAACAAAAAGCTTAAGAGAGTCTCCCCCTGAGTTGATTACTCAGATAGAGATGAATTACTTCCCTGAAGTTCCTTCTCGTTAGAGCTTTTGATGCATCTCCTTCCGTCCTTATCAGAATATGTTCCTATTCAAGCTTTTCAGAAAATATAGAGGTTAAGATATTCAGAATGTTTGAGACTTTGTCCCGGTATACTGTTATTGAAAATATCTGACTTTCTCCCCCTTTTTTCAGGTATCAAAAAGCAGTATAATCAGAGTAAAAAAGATGATTTATATTGAAAACATAATGCAATGACATTTTTTAGAAACAAAAGGATAAGATGAAAAACTACACATAAACAGTTAAAGAAAATCTAAGAAGGAGGGGGAAGTCGTGTGAACAACGCTTCCAACAAGCTCTTAATCTGAATGCTTGATTCTTCCTGCTTTCCCAGAATGTCTTTGATTTATTTTTTTGTATCTTCTTGTTTATCCAATATATCCCTGATCTCTTTGTTTCTGTCTTCTTGCTTATCCAGTCTGGCATGGATTAAGACATTCTCCTTCTTCAACTCTTCCAGAGTTTGCATGACTAGAGACAAAGCTGGTGTATCTTTAGGGATTGCATGTGGTTCAGAACACTCTGCAGCCTTTTCTGATTGAACAACTTCTTCTGTTGAAATCACCTTTTCTGGAGCAGTAGTCAGAGGGTGACTATCAGAATCTGGTTTAGTGGCTTCTGAAGGTTGGTGCTCTTTCCAGGGAGCATTTTCCAGCAGAAGAATTTCTTTCTTGTCCCAGTGGCTTAGAACTTGATCTTTGAATACTTTCAACTGATCACTGAAGTTCTGTTGAGCCCTTTCATAGCTCAATTCTTTCAGCTTCTAGGTTTTAGAGTTGAACCATTTTCTGAATCTTTCCCACAGAGAATCAGAAGCAGCAGGATTAGAATTCTCTTGACTTGCTTGCTTCAAAGAAGTAACCCATTCCTGTATTTCTGTTTAAAAAATAAACAGATTCTTACCAACATCTGATTTTTTTAGGGTTGGTTTAGGTTTGGGGATGGAAATTTTGTTTGAGGTGGAATCTAGTTGGTCCAACACTTCTAGATCAATGACAGTTCTGAGGTGGTCAGCTGAACGATTGATAGGTGAGGGAGTGGAAGAATCAGAAATCAGGATTGGTGAGTGAGGGGTGTTTGGTGGTGTGGATTCATATGGTGGAGGTATTTTTGGAATATCATGAATGGAGAGAGGTAAACAAACTGTAAGAGGTTCTGTTATCCCAGGAATTGAGGTAGTGGTATCAGAGTCTTAAAGGGAGACTTCTGATTGGTTTGCGGTAGCGTGTTGAATTTCTGGTTCAGGTATTTTAGAAGATGTATTTTCACATTCAGGAGTGAGAGGATTTTCATTTTTTGGTTGGGCTGAGTTGAGGTTTTGGTGTTCTGGTTGAGGAGAGTATGGTTGTGGATTTTCTGGTTGTTGATATTGAGTATTTGGATATTCTGGGAGTGGTGAGGAAAAGTATTGATCAAACAGTTCAATATTAGAGAGAACTCTTGCAAGTTCTGGTTGATGTTGTTCTGGATTTGGATTGGGGGAGTGAGGTTCATTTAAGAAATTTCCAAGAGTTACATATGGGTCAAACTCTATGTCAAAATCTTCAAATGTTTGGGGTGAAGGATTTTCTGTTGGTTAAGGGGGAATGGTTTCAGATGTTGGAATAACTATTGATTCTACAACAGAAACAAAAGATGTGTTACCTTTCTTTTTCCCAGCTTTGGGTGTCCTCTGAGAGGATCCTTCTCCTGCTGCCTTCCTCTTTCTGGATTTCTTTAGCACAATCTCTGGAGCTGGCTTGTGCAGATCTTGGATGTTGATTTCTGGAATAGTCCCATCAGCCTTGTAAGCTTCAAGGTATCTGACTATAATCTCTGGAGAGGCATCTATCTCAGAGAATAGTGGAAAATTATTCAGAGGGATTCTCCTAGAAGTGATGACCTCATGAGAAGAAATTGTTGGTTCCTTCTTAATGTTTTTAATAATCTTCATTTTCTTCAGATTCTTGGCATTCAAAGGTTTCCCAGCAGTTGCTTCTAGAGTACTGATTTCTTGAGCCTCTGTCAGATGTTCTATCAGCCTGTTTTCCATTAGAATATCTGAAATCAATCTTCCTAGAGGAATCCAATCCCTCTTAGTTCTTTCTTCTTCTCTTGTCTCTTTCACACTTGTTCTGAGATGGTTGAAGAGCAAATGTGGAAGTTTTATTTTGGTCTTCTTTGCAATGAAGTATATCATAAACTGCTGATTAATGTTGATGTAATCAGGAGAGCTTGTAGGCTTCCTGTGATTCATACATCTTAAAATTATTCTAGCCCAGATTCTGTAATGATCTTTCAAGTCTTTGATCTTGCTGGATGGCTGCCCAGAAGTGAAGATGACCCTAGCAATGGATTTTAGGTCAGAACACTTATCAGCCATATCAATGCATCTGACTCCACCGCCATTGTATCCAATGAGTTTCCCAATCAAATCTTCTGTAATCACTATCTTCTTCCCCGTAACATATGATGTGACCTGGTGGTTGGATGAAGTAGCATGAATCCAAAACTCTTTAACAAGAATGGGAAAAGTTGGACCCAACAGACGATCAAAGTATATGTTCCATCCCTGTGCAGTTACATCTTCATATATATTAAACCCATTTTCTTGTAAGCTTTCAAAATCGACGATTAATTCATAGAGAACTTCAAGGTTGTCGACCAGAGTGAGTAGTGTTCTAATGGGCTCCTCATATTGTTCAGTAGATGAAGAACCAGGAGCACTGTTGAGATTCTTGAGACTTGATTATGATGCCATTGTTCACACGGATTGTTTGAAGAAAATTGATATAAGGGTTTTTTGAAAAAAACTAGAACAAGAGAGAATATAGAAGATGGTAAAACGTGAATGAATGAAATAGTAAGTTGAGTTTATATAAGTTCTTTAGAAAACGTAATCAGTAAGAAAGAGAAAATAAGTGATGATTATATGAATTAATGAAACCTGAAATTGGGAGATTTAGAGAGATATTGAACAGTTACCAATGACAAGTGTCTCAATGCATCCAATCAGAGCCTTGGACCCTTCAGAATTTGAACACGTGTTCAACCTCAGAAGGTAGCTTGTGAGAGGATGACAGATGTTTGATGGTGTGAACTGCACGCCTCTATCCTTGAAATGAAAAGTTCAGATCTTCATAGATAGATTCTGAGGCAACTATACTTCTAACTTCTGAAGACATGTTGATCAGATGTTCACATAAAACAATGAAATTTTAAGGGTTAGAATATGCAAATAAAACATTTTATTCTGGACACAATTTCATGCTAATATTTTTCAGAATGAAATTGAATCTATCTTCAGAAAGGGGTTTTGTAAACACATCAGCCCATTCATGGTCTGTGTCAATAAATTTTAAAGTAAGAATTCCTTTCTGAATATAATCCCTAATAAAGTGATATTTTATTTCTATATGCTTAGCCCTAGAATGCAAAATGGGATTTCTGGATAGACATATGGAAGGAGTGTTATCACAGAAGATAGGAATGTTACTCTCAAATATGTTGAAGTCTTCAAGTTGACTTTTCATCCAGAGCATTTGAGTGCTACATCCAGCAGCTGCTATGTATTCAACTTCTGCTGTTGACACTGCTATTGTGGACTGTCTCTTGCTGGTCCATGAGTTCGGGTTGTCTCCTAGAAACTGGCAGCTTCCAGAAGTGCTTTTACGCTCTACTCTGTCTCCAGCAAAGTCAACATCACAATATCCTACTAAGCTGTATTCATTGGATTTTCTATAAAACAAGCCCAAATTAGTAGTACCTTTTAGATACTTGAAAATTCACTTAACTACTGTTAAGTGAGATTCTCTAGGATCTGATTGGAATCTAGCATATAAGCAAACACTGAATAAAATATCAGGCCTTGAAGCCGTCAGATAAAGGAGAGATCCAATCATACCTCTGTAGATTTTCTGCTCTACCTTTTTACTTACCTCTTCCTTTTCCAGAATGCACGTGGGATGCATTGGAGTCTTTGAGGGCTTACATTCTGAGAGGTCAAATTTCTTCAGAAGTTCTATGACATATTTGCTCTGATGAATGTAAGTTCCTTATGGAGTTTGGTTCATCTGAATGCCCAGAAAGAATTTAAGTTCCCCCATTAAGCTCATCTCAAACTCTGCCTGTATGCACTTAGAAAATTCTCTTCCCAGAGAAGGTTTAGGGGATCCAAAAATGATATCATCTACGTAAATCTGACAAACTAAAATGTCATTCTTAAATGTCTTACAGAACAAGGTTGTTTCCACTTTCCCTCTAGTGAGTTCCTTTTCTAACAGGAAGTTACTTAGTCTTTCATACTAAGCTCTGGGAGCTTGTTTCAGACCATAGAGTGACTTCTTTACTTTGAAAACATATTCTGGGTGTTTGGAATTTTCAAACCCAGGGGGTTGGTGCACATATACCTCTTCATCTATGTAACCATTTAAGAATGCACTTTTGACATCTATCTGATACAAAGTGATGCTATTATTGACAACAAAGGAGATTAAGAGTCTGATAGATTCTAACCTGGCGAATGGAGCAAAGGTTTCTGTATAGTCTATTCCCTCTTGCTGACTATAACCTTGTGCCACCAGTCGTGCCTTGTTTCTGATGACTTCTCCTTTCTTATTCAGTTTGTTTCTAAACACCCACTTTATTCCAATGACGTTGAATCCGTTTGGTTTGGGAACCAGATCCCATACGTCATTTCTGGTGAACTGGTTTAATTCCTCCTGCATTGCCAGAATCTAGTCATTGTCCAGAAGAGCTTCCTAAATTGTTGTTGGTTCAATCAGTGAGACCAGTCCCATGAGGGATTCTTCAGAGTTTCTGAATGTTGATATTGTTCTGATTGAATCATCCTTCTTTCCCAGGATCTTATCTTCTGGGTGAGCTATGCTGCTTCTGGATAACCTTTTCTGGAGTTGATCAACAGAGGGTACTGGAGCACTTGTAACATTTCTTTCTGAAGTTGTTGGAGCGTCTCTGTTGGGAACTTCTGATGAGTTGTCTTCAGTACCTGTGAATTAAACTTCTATATCTGCAAAAGATTCATTCTACTTTGACTTTTGAGGGTCAAGCTTATCATCAAATCTAACACTGATTGACTCTTCAACAATCTGTGTTTCTTTATTGTATACTCTGTACCCTCTTGAGCGTTTAGAGTATCCTAACATAATACACTTCTGTGCTTTAGAGTAAAACTTGTTTAGATGATCTTTAGTATTCAGAATAAAACATGTGTATCCAAAAGGATGGAAGTAAAAATGTTGGGCTTTCTGTTCTTCCATAATTAATATGGAGTCTTTTCCAGAATAGGTCTTATAGAGATTCTATTCTGAATATAACACGCTGTGTTAATTGCTTCTGCCTAGAAGATCTTAGCAATGTTAGTCTCATTGATCATGGTTCTGGCCATTTCTTGCAATGTTCTGTTCTTTCGTTCTACAACTCCATTTTGTTGGGGAGTTCTAGGACAAGAGAAGTCATGCGAGATGCCTTTTTCATTAAAAAATGTTTCAAACTTTTTATTTTCAAATTCTCCACCATGATCATTTCTGACTTTGACAATTCTAAGATCCTTTTCATTATGAACTTGGTTACAGAATGCAACGAACACAGAATGTGACTCGTCCATTTGTCTTAAGAACTTTACCCATTTCCATCTGCTATAGTCATCTACGATCACTAACCCATACTTCTTGCCACTAACCGATGCAGTTTTCACTGGTCTAAATAAGTCTATGTGCAAAAGTTCTAATGGCCTAGAGGTGGAAATAACATTTTTAGCTTTGAAAGCGGGTTTTGCAAATTTTCCTTTCTGACATGCTTCATACAAAGCATCTGAGTTGAACTTCAGATCAGGAAGTCCTCTGACCAGATTGAGTTTGTTAATATGAGATATTCTTCTCATACTAACATGCCCAAATCTTCTGTGCCAGACCCATTGCTCGTTGTTAACAGAGAGAAGGCATTTTACATTCTGACTTTTTAGTTCAGAAATTTTTATCTTATAAATGTTGTTTTTCCTCTTTCCATTAAAAAGGATAGTTCCATCTTTCTAACTAACAGCTTTGCATGAATTTTGATTAAAGATTATATCATAACCGTTATCACTTAATTGACTTATGGATAACAGGTTATGCATTAATCCATCAACTAAAAGCACATTATTGATAGAAGGAAGATTACCATTACCTATTGTTCCAGAGCCAATGATCTTTCCTCTTTGGTTGCCTCCAAAGCCCATGTAGCCTCCAGGTTTAAGTTCCAGGCTTTGGAACATATGCTTTCTTCCTGTCATGTGTTGAGAGCATCCAGAGTCCAGGTACCATGACTAGTGTTTTAGCCTTGCTGCTAAAGATATCTTCTACATATATAATTTTGTCCTTAGGTACCCATATCTTTTTGGGTCCTGGTTTGTTAGTTTTACCAAAATTTTGTTTGAATTTTGGTTTGACAGAGTAATCATTACTAGTGTATTTTAGGTCATGTTTGTGCCTGTATGTGAAGTGTGATTTTAGGGGTGTGCGTTTTATAACAAGGTCCATGACTTTATTAGGTGGAGATACCTTACCTTGGTATCCTATTCCTTTTCTGCCATTTCTGCTAACTCCATAGATCATTGAATCCATCTTGCTTCTATCTATGTTTTTAGCCAGAAACTTCTGAAAGTTGTGATCATACTCTTTGATGATCTTACCAGCATTGCTGGGAGTCTCTGAGATTATTTCTTTCTGAGAGTTTTGTAAATAATTTTCTAATTTTAAAATCTTTTCTTTTAACTCAGAATTTTATAATCTAAGACTCTCATTCTTTTCAGCACCAGAGACAAGATCCCTTTTCAGGTTCTTGAATTTGACTCTGATCTGCTGATACCTTTCCAGAATATCATTCAGACTTTCTGCAAGTTCAAACTTAGTAAAATTAATAATGAAATCAGGGAATACCTCTTCTGTGTCTGATTTTGAGTCTGAACCAGAAGCTCTGCTGTCTTCTGTCACATTTTCCATGAGAGCTATGTTGGCTCTTTCATCATCTGACTCTGAGTCAGCATCAGAAGTGTCTGAATCGTCCCATGTTTCCATGAGGCTTTTCTTCTTCTCCTTGAAGAACTTCTTTTTGGGATTCTCCTTCTGAAGCCTTGGACAATCACTTTTATAGTGCCGTTGTTCATTCCGCTCATAGCAGATGATGTCTTTGTTGTTTGACTTTCTGTGTCCTGAAGAAGATTAAGATCTTCTGTGTCTAGAGGAGGACTCATACTTTCTGTATCTGGAGGAGGATTCATTTTGATTCTCTAATCTTCTCGGGTTTCTGAATTTTCTTTGTCTCTGCTTCCACAGTTGATTGACCCTTCTAGAGAGAAGAGACAATTCGTCTTCTTCTGATGAGGATCCATCAGAGGTTTCTTCCATAGCTTGCAAAACCTTAGAATCATATTTTTTGTTAGATTTTAATGCTAGAGGCTTACCTTGCTTTTGAGGCTCGTCTTCTTCTAGATCTATCTCATGACTTCTGAGGGAGTTGACAAGTTCCTCCAGAGATATCTTGTTGAGATCTTTAGCCAGCTTAAGTGCAATGACCATTGGCCTCCATTGCTTGGGTAGACTTCTGATGATCTTCTTTACGTGATCAGTAGTAGAATATCCTTTGTCAAGAACTTTCAGCCCAACAACAAGAATCTAGAATCTTGAGAACATTGCTTCTATGGATTCACTATCTTCCATCTTGAATGCTTCATATTTTTGAATGAGCGCATGGGCCTTGGTTTCTTTGACTTGTATGTTTCCTTCATGCGTCATTCTCAGAGAGTCAAACATGTTTTTGGCTGTCTCTCTGTTTGAGATCTTCTCATATTCTGAGTATGAGATGGCACTGAGAAGTATTGTTCTGGCTTTATGATGATTTCTGAAATCATGTTTTTGCTAGTCAGACATCCTTTTTCTATCTATCTTCTGACCACTTTCATCCACAGGATGTGTGTATCCATCAATTACCATGTCCCATAGATCAGCATCATGAGCCAGAAAGAAGCTCTCAATTCTGTCTTTCCAGTAGTTAAAATTTTCTCCATCAAAGACTGGAGGTTTGCCGCTGATTATGTACTTGTCCTCATGATAGTCATTGCTGATGTTTTGGCTTGGTCCCACCATAGTGTTTCTCTAAAGCTTGGATCTTGTACTGACACGGTTAAGTGTATGAACTCAGAACCAGGCGCTCTGATGCCAATTGAAGAAGTGAAAAACACAAGAAGGGGGGAGGGGGGGTTGAATTGAAACTTAAAATCAAAAGTAGTAGACACGATATTTTTATCCTGGTTCGTTTGATCTCAAACTACTCTAGTCCACCCGCCAAGGTGATTTCGCCTCTCTCCAACGAGGACTTAATGCACTAATCAAAACTGATTACAATACTACTTTGACAACTGCCCAAATCTTCTTGAGTACAACCACAACCCGGTTTATCTCAAGGAAAACTAGCTTAATCAAAATAAAATAATATACTGTGTACTGTTGTTTTTTGTTACAAAAACTGTATCACTACTGTGATATTTTACACAATTTGAGCGTATAAGAGAATATGAAAGATTGCAGTGTTTGAGATGTATATCAGTAGTATATCAAAATCGTCAACGATTTGTCCTTTAAGCTTGTTTATATAGGCGTGGAAATCTTGTCCAACATAAAGCGTGATAATGGACACTCAATGCTATATCCATATTGAGAAGATTCTTGTCTGAATGAAGCTGTTACATATGATGTTGTCTTAATTGAAAAGTAACGCTTCAGAACTAGAATCTTGCATGCTGCATTTGCTTCAGAACATTGATGACTCAAAGATGTGAGGATCTGATGGTATATTAGACTTCTGTTCAGAATCAGAGTATTCTTCCCTTCAGTGCAGATTCTGATCATCATTCTTCAGAACATTCTGATTAACTCAGCTTGAAAGCTTTTGTAGCTTAATTTTATGTTGTTTCATTCAGAACTCCTGCATACAAAATAACTTAAATTTAGAGTGCATATTTGTTCTTTGTGTTTGTTATCATAAAAAATCTAATTAAGGGTTATAGAATCAAACTATGTTCTAACACTTATCCAGAAAAGCAGCTCTAAATACAGCCCAAGTAATTTTCGTTCCCAGAATCTCCATTCTATGGTGCACATTGTTCCACCATTCCCTGAATTCTTCTTCCAGCATGTGAGTGCTAAATTACACCTTCTGATTCTCTGTGCAGATCACTACCTGGAAAATCTTCTTAATCCCTTTAAGCCACACTTGTGCACCATCAACGTCATGCCTGCCATTGTAGATTGGTGGGTTGTTCCTCTGGAACCTCCCCTATGCATGAGCCTCATCATCATTCCCTCCATTCTGGTTCTGTTGACCCTATTGGTTCTGCAGTGCCATAGTCACAAATTCCAAAGTGTAAGTAATAGCATTATCATTTCTTCCTCCAGCCATAACTCTGCGCATAGACAAACAACATTAGAAACGTCAACATATCGACAATATCCAAGTACCAGTCGATCACCAGGAGGTAGTCATCATATAAAATCTGGTCGGACGGATTGACCTGCTCTGATACCCCTAATGTAACAGCCTTCTAAAACCCTAAGGAATATTCAATAAAATAAATCAGAGTATTTCACCAAAAGGGTGTCACATGCTTTATAATCAACATACATGCATGCCTTACTCTGTAACACGGGTTTTCAAAATCATTTATGACATATGCTTCATTAAATAAAAACCACCATACTTCAACTTACTCGCAGTTGAATTCATAGTTCAAAAAATCTTTATTTAAAAATCAACAAAATAACCTTATTAAATCAAGGTTCATACTCCAATAATTCAAATACCACAAGGGTAATCCAAAAACATCGTAATAAATTCAATTAACATAATTCAACATGTTCCCAACCCCGATGTTACATATCAGAGCAAGACCTTCTAGACTCAACAGAATTAAATCAACACACTCCAAAGCTATCCTTCTAGGCCTTTAAGAACTACTCCAGATTACTTACACGTTACCCACATAAAGGCGACATTCAAGCAGAAAGGGTGAGTAAATCATAATCATTATATAAGACATAAGGAATAGACATAGTAGAATAAGCTAACAAACATCACAACAACAACTCAACAATATCATCATTTAGTACAAAAACATAATACAACATCATCAAAATCAATCAACTATGTCATGCCACATAAGATGTAGTGGAAGAAAATAAACTCATGCCTATGGTACCATTTCTTTTGATTGGCACTAGGACATCACCCTCCAAAGATCCCCACAATATGATTAACCGCCTCTTGGAACTTGAGTAAAACATTAACACCCTCAATCCACACAATGGGATTGAGACCAACACTAGACCAAAGTTCTAAATAAACACGGGCAGACCAAAGCTGCCCAAACTATGCCATGAATACATGATGCACAACAACGAAGATAAACGACCAAAACTAGTCATATGCATCAACATTCATGAAGTCATAAACATCATCATATCATCATATCATCATATCATCATAATAAGAAAACACTATCCTAATAATCACATATAAATAGAACGACATCATCACATCCTCATAATAAATAAATATAATCATAATAAACAAACCATCATTGTGATGCGATGCGGGGAACCTATTTCTATCCTAACTTAGGTATTTGGAAAAGTACTCCTAAGTTCTCATTTTATTCCAAGTAACTAAGGTATATTGCGTTAGCTACACAATGCTTCAAATAACAACCTAAACCGAGCTCTAGAACTAAAGTTATGAACTTTTTTAAGAAATCCAATTCAGCCAACCAAGTCTGCCATCCGTCACCCAGCGATACACTTCTGTCGCCTGGTAATGCTACTTTCTGTCACCCTTCGCTCGGCAATGCTTAGAGCAACGCATTATAGTAACTTCCATCTTTTCACCTCTTTCATCACCCCATCGCTCGCCTGGAGACACAACCCTCGCCCGACGACACAACCTTCATCGCCCGGCGACACAACGCGAACATGGTTTTCTTGTTGCGATTTATGCACTGCACCAGCCCAATTCTTCTGCGATTTCATCATATTACAGGTCCTAAAACATCATCTAATCACATGGTTTCATCATCTATCAAAATCCTATGATACTACATCAATTATACATCAATTACAAGTCATTATTCATCACCAATTCATCAATTCTTCATCAACAACACCAATTCCTCTTCTACCAAAACCTAAGGCAATCCCACAACTATCTAAACCTTAGATCAAATATAATAACCATGATAAACACCCTTACCATATTATTTTGAGCGATCAAATTTTCTCTTCGCGTTCTTATGGTGATTTCTCCAAGACCTCTGTGCCCTATATTTCTCTCTGCTCTTTTCCAAACTTTCACGATGGTATCAAAGGACCCCTAATATCTGCCCATCTTGTCCTCACTTATCATTCCACTAATTACCATCATTCCCCTAATATTTCTACCTCATAATATTCTAATTAAGATCATCTTTTAAATAATTATTTTAAGTATTATATTATTAATAATAATCTAAATAACTACTAAATAATTATCTAAATTATTCTAATATATCTAATCACCTCTATGATACAGTGGCAGAACCGACGGTTGATACTGGTTTGTGTTTTGTATTTGCAAATGTTGAGATAAGCAAGAGTCGCCACCGACTTTTATTTCATCCAATCCGGAAAAGGAAAAAGAACAGAAAAAACCTTTTTTTGAGATTTCTGAGTACGGGGTAGATTATAGAAAGGGAAGGTGTTAGTACCCTTTCTATACATGGTTTTCCATGGGCTCTTAGGTACTTTCTCATCTTTTTAAAATTGCTTGTGTGTGCTTATTTTGAAAAGTTTTACTTCGTGATAATCCTTGTATCAGTCCTCAAGGGTGTGACAAAGTTGTTTTCGAAAATTGTTTTGTAAGTTATTTATGTGAAAAGTTTTGTTGAGCAAGTACTTAAGATTCTACCTACTCGAAAAAAGATTGTTCGTTCTCGTTTCTTTTAGACAGCGCTATCCTACTATTAAGGAGTAGGTGGCCCCGTCGTTGGAGTTTGTAAGGGACGTTCGAAAGGGACAAGTACAGTCACCAAAGCAATGGGTAGGGAACCTTAGTAGTAACCCTAGAGTCTTAAGATCTTTCCGAGGCAACATTTCTGAGGCAACATTTCCGAGGCAACATTCGAATGGGTCATTTTGATCTTTTAGACTGGAGGGAAAAAACTAAAATCTCCTACGCTTAATGACTATTTTACCGAAGGCAACCGAAGTGAGGCAAACCCTAGGAGTGAATATGTGCATGTGAATTTTTTCAGTTAATTTAGTCTTTTCACATTAGGTGATCTATCGTTTTAATTTTCAAACAATCTTTCCATACAATCCTATTAACCATGCATCTAACAGTTAAAGATTGCGGAAATTAAAGTGCGGGAAAATAAACCTAGCTATTACAAGGCTTCGGGGATGGGGATTAATTACATAACCAAAAATCGGGGGTTAAATAGTAAATAAAACCCTAATTTAAAGCTATTACAAACCCAGGGCAGTTACAAAATTATAAAGAGAAAAGTAATTAAAACGCGCGGCGAATTAAATGCGAGGACGCTTAAAAATAACCTAAAACCCTAATGCAGAGAAAAATATTTTTTGTGCATTTTTATTTGAGAAAACAATTTAATTGAAAATAATTAAACCCTAATTTCTAATTGTTTTTAATTATGAAAAAAAAAGTAAATTAAATTAACCTAATTTTCTAATTAAATTAAAATAAATATTTTATGAAAAAATGATCTTTTTGTGATTTTGTGATTTATTGATTTTATGATTAATAAAAAAAGTAATTAACTTTTTGTAGAAAAAATAATTAAACAAATTGATTAAATAAAGAAAATAAAAATAAGAAAGAATTGAAAACGGGCCTGTGTTGAATAGTAAATCTGGGGGGTGTATTGTTGAAATTGCTGGGCCCAAGGTTGATGGCCCAGTCATGCGCCTGATCCAGTGGTGGCAGCGTCTGATGGTCCACCACGCTTTGCCTCCATGAGCGCGTTAGATCTGATGTTGTACTGATCTAATGGCTAGATGTGAAGGACGTATGGTAGATGCTTGAACGGAAGATGTACCTGATCCTGTTTAAGAAAATAAAACAAAGGAAATTGTTGGGAACTGGGATCGAACCCAGGTCCTTATGCTTCCCACCAACGCGCACTTCCAATGGACCAACCTGCTTAATTGTTAATGTAATGAAAATAAAACATAATATATTAAAACAAAGTGAGTTAGTTGGAAAGAAAAAAACACGCGCGAAATTTAAATGGCCCAATGGAATCACGCCACATATCTTCTTCTTCCTGGAACCGTCGTATTAGGTATATACCTTTTACCTACAATTGTGCGTTTGTAGCTATAGCCCTGTCACCTTCAAAAACTCATAAAATGAATGATAAATGAAATTGGAGACCAGAATTCAATTGGTCTTGATGTCACGATCAACATGATACCTTGTTCATGGTCTGATTTTTCCAGTAAACAAAAACCCTAAAACGCATATGGAAACCCTAGCAATGGAAAATACAGAGATATGCATCAAAAATACAATTGAACCATACAGTCATGTTGCAAACATCTCAAACATCACAAATATATCAATTAAATGTTCTAATGATGCAGGGATTATAGTAATTGATTTTGGAAAAAAAATGCAAACCGTGTGAGTTACAGCTTGCGTTCCTTGATGCTTCAGACCTTGCAAATGATCCAGTTAGCTTCAGTGCACGCCCAGGAAGAGATTGATGGACTTAAATTGCTTTGAGAGGTCATGTGGAGTGAAATACGATCCCTACTTTTTGACAAAAAAATTGAGTTTTTGTTTTCTATTTCCACGACTGCCAACCCTTCTTTTATGCTTTTTTCTTGTTCATCATATACCCTTGAGTGAATTAGGGTTGCAAAACAGATTGGATCTTGAAGTTTTGAGAAGATTTTATTTGGTTCTTTAGCCATATGCAAACTTTCCAAATTGAGCCAAATTATCCAATTTTTGTACCAATCATGCTTGACTCGATTTGTCTTGATATCTCAGCATAATTTGATTGAGATCCTGTCCAAAAATCATATCAAAACATATCTTTGATATTATTTACCAATTATTTGATTTTATTCAATTTTTAATAAATAAAAAATCAAAATAAAATAAATAATGAAGAAAATAACATGTGAGTGAAAATTTGTGTCGTGGACCATGCTAAAAGTGAGGTGCAATCATGAAATGCTAAGCCCATTTAGTAAAAAATGCACTTTTGAGCATATTTGACTTTTGGCAATTTTGCAAAAAAGGTCAACTTTGACAAGGCACATCTCCTCCAATTTTAACCCTAGAGATGTGTTCTTGGGCTTTTTAGAAAGCTTAGGATGTCCCATAAGCAACACTTTTGGTCTCATTTCAATTGGATCTTCCATGTTCATGTAAGAAGCTTTGACCCAAAAGGTGTTTTTTGTTGACTTTTCAAAAGGACTTATAATGTAGAAATTCATATCTTTTTATGAGTGCATATTTTGAACTTGTGGGATGAAGATGAGTTGTAGGTAATTGCATCCTCTTCAAAATGAGCCTTGGATAGAAAATTTCTGATAAAGTATGTGGAAGTTATGTTTGGTCAGAGTTTGGTTGACTTTTCCCGAGAAACCCTAATTTAGCAACTTTTGGGTTTTGATGAATTTAGGGCATTCCTTGAAGAATCATGATCAAACATTGATCAAATTATGGATATCACTTCAAAATGTTGAAGTTGAGAAAAAATCATGAAGTTTGACTGTATGTGGGCCACAATTGACTTTTGAACTAATACAATCGATTTTCAAGCATCTGAGCAGTTGACTGAGCAAACTTCTTGTGCAGTGCTTGAAATTTGACATGGAGGGTATTGAGAACATATTAGGACCATGGAGAGCATATGAGGTCTTTGTAGGTCACCTATCTTGAATATGATGGAACCCCTAATTTGAGACACACTGCCTTAGGAGAGAGTTTGTCTGGCAACTCTTGGGCAAACTTGAGCAAATTGAGGATCTCTAGGAGTATGCATTGATTAAAATGAGAGGGAAAATTTTGGGGTACAACAGCTGCCCCTGTTCAATCTTCTTAAACCTGAGGATGTAGATTGGCTCGTCTTCCTTTCGTGATTTGAAGGTGTAAGATGATTGAACACTAGAGTGCCCATAAATTTGAACTCGCATGAAGTGATACTTGATTTGTGATATCGGGAATGGGCTTATAGATGACATTTGGAAGTTGCTAAAGAATTATCAGAGATGTGCTTAAAGATGCCATCTAGAGGATGTTGATTTCCTGAGATATTCCTTTGATGAGAGTCCCTGCTCCTATCGTTGAGGAGGAATCTGCCGAGGAATATTGGTATCTGTCTTAGGAGAAATAGAATTTCAGGAGCTTCAGTTTTCTGTTGCTCTACTGGGAAATTAACTCCGGAGGTGAACTGCATACCTGGTCAGTGTACAGGTTGCATCGCGACTTACTGGGGAAAGATGAAATTGACCGAAACTGGCCAGGTCCAGGTTTTACAGTCTTGTAAACTGTCGTCTGGAGGTAAGAGAACAGAAACCTGGATGGTAAGGTTATGAAAAGGAAACTGGATAGTAGGGTTACTTCGAAGTGAAAGCCTGGATAGTAGGGCTGCGAGAAGGAACCTGGATAGTAGGGTTACTTCGAAATAAAATCCTAGATAATAGGACTGTGAGAAGGAACCTGGATATTAGGATTACTTTGAAATGAAAGCCTGGATAGTAGAGTTGTGAGAAGGAACCTGGGTCGTAGGGTTTCTTTGAAATGAAAGACTGGATAGTAGGATTGTCAGAAGGAACCTGGATAGTAGGGTTACTTCGAAATGAAATCCTGGATAGTAGGGCTGTGAGAAGGAACTTGGATAGTAGGATTACTTCGAAATGAAAGCCTGGATAGTAGGGCTGTGAGAAGGAAGCTGGGACGTATGGTTTCTTAGAAATGAAAGCCTGGATAGTAGGGTTGTGAGAAGGAACCTGGATAGTAGGGTTACTTCGAAATGAAAGCCTGGATAGTAGGACTGTGAGAAGGAACCTGGATAGTAGGGTTACTTCGATATGAAAGCCTGGATAGTAGGGTTGTGAGAAGGAACCTGGATAGTAGGGTTACTTCGAAATGAAAGCCTGGATAGTTTGGCTGTGAGAAGGAACCTGAATAGTAGGGTTACTTCGAAATGAAAGCCTGGATAGTAGGGCTGTAAGAAGGAACCTGGGTCGTAGGGCTTCTTCGAAATGAAAGCCTGGATAGTAAGGATGTGAGAAGGAACCTGGATAGTAGGGTTACTTCGATATGAAAGCCTGGATAGTAGGGCTGTGAGAAGGAACTTGGGTTGTAGGGTTTCTTCGAAATGAAAGCCAGGATAGTAGGGTTGTAAGAAGGAACCTGGATAGTAGGGTTACTTCGAAATAAAATCCTGGATAGTAGGGCTATGAGAAGGAACCTGAATAGTAGGGTTACTTCGATATGAAAGCCTGGATAATAGGGCTGTAAGAAGGAACCTGGATAGTAGGGTTACTTTGAAATGAAAGCCTGGATAGTAGGGCTGTGAGAAGGAACCTGGATAGTAGGGTTACTTCGAAATGAAAGCCATGATAGTAGGGCTGTGAGAAGGAACCTGGGTCGTAGGGCTTCTTCGAAATGAAAGCCTGGATAGTAGGGTTGTGAGAAGGAACCTGGATAGTAGGGTTACTTCGAAGTGATAGTGTAGATTAGTTGACCCATTTGGTTTCAGGAACTGAGTTTTTGTTAGTCGTCTACAAATGTGACTTGCATAACTTCTGAACTTTTTGAAGCTAATCCTCTTTTCCTGGAAAGATATCAGGGTTAGTTATATGCGATGCATGAAATGTAGGGTGGGATGATGTTCTGAAAAAAAATGAGATTATGCTGTATATGATATGTATGCGTATGTCATGATGTATGTTCATGAAATGCTATCGGGGTATGCTCGCGTCTGGGAAAATAAATCCCTGACAGTTGCTGGAGATTTGTAAATATTCTGTTGGGAGGAGATGTTGCTTGAGAATAAACTCTGCGGGGAATGAACTTAGAAAATGTATTTTTGTAGCTGAAGTGATGAACTCTGTCGGGGATTGAGCCTCTGTATCTGGAGAAATAAACTCTGCTTGGGGGATGAAATTTACTGACTCGCCCGCAATTATGAACCTCAGCTGGGGTGGTTACGTCCTGTTTCGGGAAAGTTGACATCAATGCCTTTGGATACTTTTACTCTGTGGGGAGTGTATGTACCAATAATTATGTTCCCAAGCTGGCTCTACCCTAGTACCTGCTGGGTAGAGTAATTGTAGGGTTTGGCACTTCTTGTTTTTTCCCTGTTTCTGGAATCACGAGTAATGGTCTTTTGTTTCTTATGTAAATATTTATGAGCAGCAATCATTTTCAAATGCATATATAAAAAATAAATCATTGGATGTTCTTGCAAAACAAAACAAAAAAAGAGAAAATATATTGAAGTATCTTGTGAAAATGATTTGTATTGATTTTTGGAGTCAGCCTGTAATAGGCGTTTTTGTACAAGGAGGCTGACGATCTAGTAAGAGAACGCCGTTGAAAGATAGAAATTATACAATTTGTGTAAAAGAAAGAAAAAAAAGCTATATGAAACAACCCCATTGGGTTCCAACTCTGCTATTTCCTTTATATCTTCAAGCGTCTCATCACTTTGCTTCTTGGCCGAAAGTTGATCAGATTGAATAGCGCCGTCCGAGCATGATAGTCAATACTGAAGTTTGGTCGCAAGATGATCCAATGAGGCATAGTGATACGCTTCATATCCCTAACTTTTTCCTGGACCGCCCTGTCGGGTTTTCAGTCCACCGGGATACCCCTTTTTGCCAAAGTCTCCCTTTCGGGTTTTCGACTTGCCGGGTGTACAGATTTTTTTTATTTTCATCCCTTAATTTTTCCGGAACCCTTTTGGTTCTCCGGGAAGCCCTTATTTCTTCCTAGGCCAGTCAACCTAGCGGGTCTTTGATTAGGCGTAGTATCTTTTCACTATGTCTGCATTGACAAGGTGAGGAAGGTCGTCACCATCCATGGTGGTTAGAATCATAGCTCCTCCCGAGAAAATGTTCTTAACCACAAATGGCCCTTCGTACGTGGGGGTCCATTTTCCCCTGGGATCACCTTGCGGCAGTATGATGCGTTTGATCACTAGATCTCCGACTTTATATTCTTGACGCCTGAATTTCTTGTTAAAAGCCTTGATCATTCGCTTTTGATACGTCTAACCATGGCAGATAGCAGTAAGTCTCTTTTCATTGATTAGATTTAAGTGATCAAGTCAGGTTTGGATCCAGTCGTCATTGTTCAAACCCGTATCCTTCATAATCCTGAGAGAAGGTATCTGGAATTCGATGGGTAGGACTGCCTCCATTCCATATACAAGAGAATATGGGGTTTCCCCTATCGACGTCCGTGCTGAGGTACGGTACCCATAAAGAGAAAATGGTAATATCTCATGCCAGTCTTTATATGTCACCGTCATCTTCTGTACAATTTTCTTGATGTTCTTGTTAGCTGCTTCAACAACGCCATTCATCTTTGGTCGATAGGGAGAAGAATTATGACGCTGTATCTTGAACTGTTTACAGAGCTTGGTGATCATTGTGTTATTGAGATTCATACCATTGTCAGTAATAATTCTCTCTGGCACCCCATATCGACAGATCAGATTATGTCGGATAAACCGCGCCACGACGTTATTGGTTACTGTAGCAAAAGAGGCTGCCTCAACCCACTTCGTGAAGTAATCAATGGCTACTAAGATGAAGCGATGTCCATTGGAAGCGGTGGGCCTGATTTCTTCGATCATGTTGATGCCCCACATTGCAAAGGGCCACGGAGCTGTCAAGACGTTTAAGAGGACCGGAGGCACATGCACCTTATCAGCATAGATTTGACATTTATGACAAGTTCGAGAGTGCTGATAACAATCGGATTCCATAGTGGACCGATAATATCCTGCCCGTAGGATCTTCTTAGCCATGGTATGTCCACTAGAATGGGTTCCGAAGGTGCCTTCATGTAGATCTATCATGATCCTCTATGCTTCACTTTTGTCTACACACCGTAATAGTGTGGAGTCATGGTTGCGTTTATAGAGGATTCCATTACTGAGGAAGAACTTTGCAGCGAACCTTCTCAGAAACTTCTTATCATTGACAGATGCCCCTTCAGGATACTCTTGAGCCTCGAGATACCTTTTCACCTCATGAAACCAGGGTTTGTCTGCCACTTCTTTGGTATCGATTTCACAGCAGTGTGCTGGTTCATCCGACCTCTCAATGTTAATTTGGGGAGCTTCATTGTTCCACCTAACCTTGAACATGGAAAACATGGTAGCTAGCGCGTCCGCTAACTGATTCTTCTCTCGTGGGAAATGTTCAAAGGTAACCTCCTCAAAGTGTGTGAGCAATGTCAGTACATACTCTTTGTAAGGAATGAGATTCGGGTGTTTCGTATCCCACTCGCCTTTGATCTGACTTATCACCAAAGCGGAATCCCCGACTAAATTCAAGAACTTCACCCTTAGGTCAATACCAGCTCGAAGGCCCATGATGCATGCTTCATACTCCGCCATGTTGTTGGTGCAATTGAAACATAATCGGGCAGTGAACGGAGTATGACAGCCCTCGGAAGATATGATTACATCACCAATGCCGTTACCTAGTGGGTTTGAGGCTCCATCAAAATACATAGACCATCAGGATCCCTCCTCAGGTCCTTCATCCGGTCCAGGTTCTTCATAGTCAGTCACCAACATAATATTCTCATCTGGGAACTCAAAATTCATGGACTGGTAATCATCCACAGCCTGATGAGCCAAATGATCAGCCAATACACTTCCCTTGATTGATTTTTGGGTTTTATATTGTATGTCATACAAATTTAAGATCATTTGCCACCTTGCTATCCTTCCGGAGAGTGCGGGCTTCTCGAAAACATACTTGATCAGATCCATCTTTGATATTAACAAGGTAGTGTGAGTCAGCATATACTGTCTCAGTCGGCGAGTAGCCCATGCCAAAGCACAACAAGTTTTCTCGAGCAATGAGTATCGTGTCTCACAGTCGATAAACTTTTTGCTAAGGTAGTATATTGCATGCTCTTTTCGACCAGACTCGTCATGCTGCCCCAGCACACACCCCATTGAATTGTATAGCACTGTTAAGTATAATATCAAAGGTCTTCCTTCAACTGGAGGCATCAGAATTGGTGGTTCTTGAAGGTATTCCTTGATTCTTTCAAAAGCGGTCTGTCATTCATCATTCCACTTTACCACTTGATCTTTCTTCAGAAGCTTGAAGATTGGCTCACAAGTAGCAGTCAGATATGAAATGAACCTGGCGATATAATTCAGGCATCCCAAGAAACCCCTAACTTCCTTCTCCGTATGGGGAGCTGGCATTTCTTGTATAGCTTTTACCTTTGCAGAATCTACTTGGATGCCTTTGTCACTGACAAAGAAACCCATAAGTTTACCAGAACTTACCCCGAAGGTGCACTTGTTCGGATTCAACCTCAGCCTATACATCTTTAGCCTGTCGAACAACTTTTGGAGATGGTCCAGGTGCTCTTCCCCAGTCTGAGACCTGACTATCATGTCATCAACATAGACTTCGATCTCATGGTGGATCATATCATGGAACAAAGCGATCATGGCACGCTGATAAGTTTCCCCAGCATTCTTCAATCCAAAAGGCATCACCTTGTAGCAGAAGGTGCCCCACTATGTAATGAAGGTTGTTTTCTCCATGTCTTCAGGAGCCATCTTGATCTGGTTGTATCCAGAGAAACCATCCATGAAGGAGAAGATTTTATGCTGTGCGGTGTTGTCGACCAGAACATCAAGTGAGGAAATGGGAAGTCATCCTTGGGGCTTGCCCTTTTCAAATCTCTGTAATCCACACACATTCGTACCTTACCGTCCTTCTTAGGTACCGGAACAACGTTAGCAACCCACTGTGGATATGAAGTGACAGCTAAGAATCCCGCGTCGAACTATTTCATGACCTCTGCCTTGATCATCTCTGACATTTCAGGGCGCATACGACGGACCTTCTGTTTAATCGGAGGACAATCTTCTTTAGTCGACAGGCGATGTACCATAATATCAATGTCCAAACCAGGCATGTCTTAATAGGACCAAGCGAAGATCTCAACATAGTCGTGCAACATCTGTATTAACCTTTGTTTGATGCTAAGCTCCAGATTTGCACCTATTTTAACCTCTTTTCTGTCTTCCTTAGTACCCAAGTTCACTGTCTCAACCGGCTCTTCATGAGGTTGTATGGCCCTCTCTTCCTGCTGTAATAGTCTAGCAAGTTCTCCAGGCACCTCACAATCATCCTCACCTTCGTCCTCGGCTTGGTTGATTGGATTTTTGAAGTTATAACTGGCAATAGCAGAGCTGTTATCAATGGGATCCAGAGTGGATATGGATCTACATTATGATATGTGAGTTTGTGTAAGAGAATAACTGTTTTGATATAGTGAAAACAGAAAAGAAAAACAGAGAGCGCAAAATTTGTATGCAAGAAACGTCCAATGCTTTATTAATGATATATGAAATGACAAATAACAGCCCTCACAAACAAAACCAGTGTTCCTCGGGCAAGGCACAAGACCGTAAAGTTTTAAATTGTTTATTACAAATCTCAAAACAAGTAAGTCAATTACTGCAGAATAAAAGAAACTAATATAAAGTCCCTCGCCGTCCAGTTACTCGGTCCACCGTTGGTAGTTGGGTAGATCCAGCTGTCAATGTATGACTCTTCCTCGCTGTCTTCAATGGCATTAACCCCACGATTGCTGATGTGTGGGGGAGGTCCTCCAGCCCGAGCGCGTCGAACAACCCTTTGAGCCCCTGTAGTAAAGCCCAAACCAAATTTGTCAATTTTGTGAGTGAAATTAGGGAGCTGACCCCAATTGGCACATCCACCTTCTTCAACCAAGGCCCTAGCATCCTTGAGGGAAGCCATCTTCAGAGGAGGTTTACTGTTGGCAGTAGTTTCAGTCGATGCTAAGATCTGAGGGACCTCTTCGAAGTTCTGAGAAGGAGTTTCTATGAATTCCCCATCCATCTCTATGTACCAGAAGGAATTGAGGTGGCTCACCATATACTCCTTTTCATCCCACACAATGACAATCTTCCCTTTCACTGGATACTTCAGCATTTTGTGTAGTGTGGAAGTAACTGCCCCAACCTCGTGGATCCAAGGGCGACCCAGCAAACAAGAATACGACGGCCTATTATTCATCATATAGAAGGTGGACCCAAAAGCCTGAGAACCAACTTTGACAGGGATGTCCACCTCCCCGTGCACCATTCTCTTCGATCTGTCAAAAGGCCTTACCATAATGTTACTAGGCTTTAGAGTCAAACCCTCACAATCCAACTGGTCCAACGCCTTCTTCGGAAGAACATTCAGCGAAGACCCAGTATCTACCAACACATTAGCCATAGTGGTGCCCCTGCATTCAATCGAGACATGCAGAGCATCATTATGCTTCCTTCCCTTCGATGTTAAGTCTGTATCTGAAAAACCCAGCCCATTATCAGCAGTCAGGATGGCCACACAATCTTTGAACTGATCAGCTGAAGTTTCCTGCGGCACATGCGCAATCTTGAGGAATGTAATCAAAGCCTTCGCATGGGCTTCGGAACACAACAGCAAAGACAACATGGATATCTTTGATGGGGTCTGCCCCAGTTGCTCGGCCATATTGTAGTCGCTCTTCTTAATTATTTTCAGTATTTCCTCTATCTCTTACTTAGAGGCTTCCACAACAATTTTCCTAGGAGCCTCCGCCCGGGCAGGCTCACCTATAATTTCTTTGTCGCGGGTATCAGACGATTCGTCGACAGGGGTAATAACTGGAGTAAGAACTGGAGCAATAGTTGATGTACTAGCAGGAACAGTAGATGGAATGACATAGGCTTGTTGACAGTCTTAGGGGAAATCTCGGGAGAGAAGTCCCTTCCACTTCGGGTAACTTTGCTGGTTCCGACAATGTTACCAACATCAGGATCGGCCTCTTCATCTTTCAAATCTTGTTTGATGCCATGATAATACACATCGACACCATAATTCCAGGGGACAGCTTTGTCTGAGACATACGGGACAGGACCAGGAACAGTGATTAACAGCGGAGCAATTCTTGGAGCTGATGTAATCCTAACCGGTCTTCTCGAGGAGACCTTGAAATGATTGGCGGAAATGGTTATAATGGTAATTTCTTTAGATGGAAAAACAGGAACCAAAGTTTTCTCGAACAAAATTTCTTTGTTGTCCATCAGGCGTTGAACACCTAACTTCAGCAAATGGCAACCAGAAGGAAGAAATGAACACATGTGCCAACCTTCACCATAATCCGGAAATAAACTTTCCAACAACAAATTCTTCTTCACAGTCATGAGAGGAGTAGAAATTTCATCCACCAAGGTCACAAACAAGTCGGTATCAATAGCATTAACTCCGCGACCGTGCTTAGGCATGGGAGCCATTATGACATTGGGCTTCTCCGAAGCATCGAACTCAATTTCCTTGGCTTCAATCAGATCTTGTACCTTATTCCTTAAAGCCCAAAAATCATTGGTATCGTAGCCAGGAATCTCAGAATGATAGGCACACCGAGCATTTGGATTATATCGGGGAGATGTAGTATTTGGATTCTTGGGAGCCTCTTTCAAGGTTGCCAAGTTGGATCTCAGCAGATGAGGTAGAACTTCCGCCAATGTCATGTTGATTCGGGTAAACTGTCATTGTGGTCTTTCCACCCTTTGTTGATTGTTGTGTTGTGGAGCAACTGCAGGCCTATGTATTATTACGACACTTACTGTCTGACAATGTTCAGCCCTGTTTTGGCCCCTCGGGCCATAGATGGCACTCGCTTCCTTCTTACCAGCACAAGGCTTCTTTACTAAGCTCGGAGAGGTATCCTTCTGTATCTTGCCGCTCCGAATCCCAACTTCTACTCTTTCTCCAGTTAGAATCAGCTCGGTGAAACCAGCTGACGAGCTACCGATCAAATGATTGAAAAATGGACCAGATAGCGTCGCCAGAAACATATCAACCAACTCCCTATCAGACAACAAGGTTTGAACTCTTCCACCCAAGTCTCTCCATTTCTGTGCATAGTCTTTAAAGCCTTCACTTTCACCCATGGACATACTCTAGAGTTAAGTACGAGTAGGAGCAAGGTCGGTGTTGTATTGATACTGCTTGTAGAAAGCAGTAGCCAAATCTTCCCAGTTTCAGACATTGGCTCCCTCCAGCTGGTAGAACCATTCAAGCTGAATCCCTGAAAGACCATCTTGAAAGAAATGAACCCACAGATTTCTATCAGCGGTGTGGGGCTGGATCTTTCTGACATAAGAATGAAGATAGAGTTTTGGGCAGGACACCCCATCATACTTAGGAAAAACTGGAGCTTTGAACTTCTGCGGGATGACCACTCCCGACACCAATCCCAATTCTTCGAAATCTAGTCCAAGTATCCTCTGAACTTCCATGGCACTCAAACGATCTTCCAACTGCTTGTATCTATCCTCAGCAGGAGGATATTGCTCATCATTATAGTCGGTATCATTTTCAAAAACTGCAGGACTGAGGTCCTTCTCCACTGTCTCTTCTTCTTGATTCTCCCCTTCCTTAGATGAAGAGGTCAGATCGACTTGTCGCTTCAGCCACTCTCCAAACCTTCTGCCCATATTCAGAATACCGACAACCTTCTTCTTTTTCTTTTTCTCTTTCAGGATGAGGGCTTTCAGATCCCCCTGCCCTTTTGCCAGACTTATGAACATTTGTTGGAACTGGGAATTTTGTGCCTGAAGGTCCTTGATGCTTTGTTCGGAAGACATTTCTACTGAAATAAACAGCGAAGAAGATGAGAAACTTGTAATAGTACCTGTACATGCCATGTTATGAATGGGATGCGCATGCAATGATTTCAAAGACTTTGGGAAATTTAAATTTGCACACCAAAATAAAACAAAGACTTTATTAGCTGATTTCAAAGTTCAAATGCCTTTTAGGCGTTACAATTAAAAACAAATCTAAAACTAGAAAAGAAATCAAAATTCCCATGGATGCTTCCTTTTTGTGCCGAGATAATCATTGAGTCATTTTTCCTCGTGGAGCTACTTTGGTACGTAACACATAAGAACCCCTATTCTCTTCATGGTACGAGTATGGAGAGCCTGCAAAATATCTCCGAGAAAGGTAGGCACAGGGTTATGGGAGAGGAAGATCTTGATAGCATTCACATCTATGAATGAGTCCGGATTAGGGAATAGAACTAACCCATAGATTAGAAGATCTAAAACCTCCTTGAAAGCCTGAAAATCCATATCATCCCAAAACAGCTGGGCCTTGTCTATCAGAAACTTAGCTAGAAAACCCTTGACTCCGCTTCTTGTTTCCCAATTGGATACCATGTCGGCCCGTTTCAGATGCAAAGCTAAGGCAATGACTCATGGCTTAGGAACTTCTTCTAGACCTGTGAAGGGCAACTATTCAAGAATGGGTATATCCAAAAACTAAGAGAATTCTTCTATGGTAGGCATTAACTGACAGTCTGGAAAGGTGAAGCAGTGGTGCTTGGGATCAAAGAACTGAAAGAGTACACTCATTATCTTTTCATCAAAGTTTGAAGTAACCAGGTTGAGAAGTTGACCATGTCTACTAGTGAATGCAGAAGTTTCAGAAACCCTTGATACTAGCTCTTTGAGTTGGGAAGGTATCTTCATAAAGCTGATTCAAATAGTGTTTCTATGAACGGAAGCCATGATCTGTACAACAGAACAAAGATAAATTCCCTTGGTCTTTGAAATGGTTAGTGCAATAAGAATGGATGCTATGTTATGATGCATGATGTCATGATAAACCACATGTATAGCAAACACAGTCAAATCACACAAAGTCCTTAGGTTTAAGGCCTGCATGAGGTTAAAGGTCATACCCTCTTGAAGTTTAGTTGGTTTCAAACCTGTCTTAAAAAGTAATCGGGTTCTAAGGGATCTCAATATCACTGACCATCCTTTATCGGGAATTATCTCAGCTCAAGCAATCTTTTCTTGCAGTGGAAATATCCCGAAAGTATGATCTCAATGAGTGTAGCATCGAGTATCAACCAATCCTCAACTCTATACTGAGGTCGGCTATCTCACTACTTTCTAATTGCCAAGTTTGTTCAACTAAGGTTCTAAGGTTCGTTAGTGCTTCATGACACCACACGGCGGCCCCGTATTCTCCTCGTTTCCCCACGAAGGATACCTGTACCAATCAAAGTGCCACACCAACATAGCCATCGCTTAAACCATATCAGTCTACGCCGTACAGTTTCATCGATCTATTGCTGTTTACCTAAAAAGTGTCCTCAAATCCGGGTGTAGGATCTATAGTAACTCAAGCAAAACCCTTTAAGATAAAGCAGACAAAACAAACAAGAAAGCAATTTTAAAATGACCTAGATCCTAAGGTAAACCCCACTTTATTTAATTCCCCAGCAGAGTCGCCAGTTCTGTGATACAGTGGCAGAATCGACGGTTGATACTGGTTTGCATTTTGTATTCGCAAATCTTGCGGTAAGCAAGAGTCGCCACCGACTTTTATTTCATCCAATCTGGAAATGGAAAAAGAACAGAAAAAACCTTTTTTCGAGATTTCTGAGTACCGGGGGGGGGGGGGGGGTAGATTATAGAAAGGGAAGGTGTTAGCACCCTTTCTATCCATGGTTTTCTATGGGCTCTTAGGTACTTACTCATCTTTTTAAAATTGCTTGTGTGTGCTTGTTTTGAAAAGTTTTACTCCGTGATAACCCTTGTGTCAGTCCTCAAGGGTGTGACGAAGTTGTTTTCGAAAATTGTTTTGCAAGGTGTTTGTGTGAAAAGTTTTTTTGAGCAAGTACTTAAGATTCTACCTACTCGAAAAAAGATTGTTCGTTCTCGTTTCCTTTAGACAAACGCAATCCTACTATTAAGGAGTAGGTAGCCCCGTCGTTGGAGTTTGTAAGGGACGTTCGAAAGGGAAAAGTACAGTCACCAAAGCAATAGGTAGGAAACCTTAGTAGTAACCCTAGAGTCTTAAGATCTTTCCGAGGCAACATTTCCGAGGCAACATTCGAATGGGTCATTTTGATCTTTTAGACTGTAGGGCAACCACTAAAATCTCCTATGCTTAATGACTGTTTTACCGAAGGCAACCGAAGTGAGGCAAACCCTAGGAGTGAATATGTGCATGTGAATTTTTCAGTTAATTTAGTCTTTGCACATTAGGTGATCTACCATTTTAATTTTCAAACAATCTTTCCATACAATCCTATTAACCATGCATCTAACAGTTAAAGAATGCGGAGATTAAAATGCGGGAAAATAAACCTAGCTATTACAAGGCTTCGGGGATGGGGATTAATTACCTAACCAAAAATAGGGGGTTAAACAGTAAATAAAACCCTAATTTAAAGCTATTACAAACCCATGGCAGTTACAAAATTATAAAGAGAAAAGTAATTAAAACGCACGGCGAATTAAATGCGAGGACGCTTAAAAATAACCTAAAACCCTAATGGAGAGAAAAATATTTTTTGTGCATTTTTATTTGAGAAAACAATTTAATTGCAAATTAATTAAACCCTAATTTCTAATTTTTTTTAATTATGAAAAAAAGTAAATTAAATTAAAATAATTTTCTAATTAAATTAAAATAAATATTTTATGAAAAAATAATCTTTTTGTGATTTTATGATTTATTGATTTTATGATTAATAAAAAAGTAATTGATTTTTTGTAGAAAAAATAATTAAACAAATTGATTAAATAAAGAAAATAAAAATAAGAAAGAATTGAAAATGGGTATGTGTTGAATAGTAAATCTGGGGGGTGTATTGTTGAAATTGCTGGGCCTAACGTTGATGGCCCAGTCATGCGCCTGATCCAGTGGTGGCAGCGTCTGATGGTCCACCATGCTTTGCCTCCATGAGCGCATTAGATCTGATGATGTACTGATCTAATGGCTGGATGTGAAAGGCATATGGTAGATGCTTGAACGGAGGATGCACCTGATCCTGTATAAGAAAATAAAACAAAGGAAATTGTTGGGACCTGGGATCAAACCCAGGTGCTTATGCTTCCCACCAACACGCTCTTCCACTGGACCAACCTGCTTAATTGTTAATGTAATGAAAATAAAACATAATATATTAAAACAAAGTGAGTTAGTTGGAAAGAAAAAAACACGCGCGGAATTCAAATGGCCCAATGGAATCACGCCACATATCTTCTTCTTCCTGGAACCGTCGTATTAGGTATATACCTTTTACCTACAGTTGAGCGTTTATAGCTATAGCCCTGTTACCTTCAAAAACTCATAAAATACATGATAAATGAAATTGGAGACCAGAATTCAATTGGTCTTGATGTCACGATCAACATGATACCTTGTTCATGGTCTAATTTTTCCTGTAAACAAAAACCCTAAAACGCACATGGAAACCCTAGCAATGGCAAACACAGATATAAGCATCAAAAATACAATTGAACCATACAGTCATGTTGCAAACATCTCAAACATCACAAATATAAATTAAATGTGCTAATGATGCAGGGATTATAGTAATCGATTTTGAAAAAAAATGTAAACCGTGTGAGTTACAACTTGCGTTTCTTGATGCTCCAGGCCTTGCAAATGATCCAATTAGCTTCAGTGCACGCCCAGGAAGAGATTGCTGGCCTTAAATTGCTTTGAGAGGTCCTATGGAGTGAGATCCGATCCCTACTTTTTGACAAAGAAATTGAGTTTTTGTTTTCTATTTCCACGACTGCCAACCCTTCTTTTATTCTTTGTTCTTGTTCATTATATACCCTTGAGTGAATTAGGGTTGCAAAACAGATTGAATCTTGAAGTTTTGAGAAGATTTGATTTGGTTCTTTAGCCATATGCAAACTTTCCAAATTGAGCCAAATTATCCCATTTTTGTACCAATCATGCTTAATTCGATTTGGTCTTGATATATCAACATAATTTGATTGAGAACCTGTCCAAAAATCATATCAAAACATATTTTTGATATTATTTACAAATTATTTGATTTTATTCAATTTTTAATAAATAAAAAATCAAAATAAAATAAATAATGAAGCAAATAACATGTGAGTGAACATTTGGGTCATGGACCATGCTACAAGTAAGGTGCAATCATGAAATGCTAATCCCATTTGGTAAAAAAAATGCACTTTTGAGCATATTTGACTTTTGGCAATTTTGCAAAAAAGGTCAACTTTGACAAGGCATATCTCCTCCAATTTTAACCCTAGAGAGGTGTTCTTCAACTTTTTAAAAATCTTATGATGTCCCTTAAGCAACCCTTTTGGTCTCATCTCAATTGGGTCTTCCATGTTCATGTAAGAAGCTTTGACCCAAAAGGTGTTTTTTGTTGACTTTTCAAAAGGACTTATAATGTAGAAATTCATATCTTTTTATGAGTTCATATTTTGAACTTGTGGGCTGAAGATGAGTTGTAGGTAATTGCATCCTCTTCAAAATGAGCCTGGGATAGAAAATTTCTGATAAAGTATGTGGAAGTTATGTTTGGTCAGAGTTTGGTTGACTTTTCCTGAGAAACCCTAATTTAGCAACTTTTGGGTTTTGATGAATTTAGGGCATTCCTTGAAGAATCATGATCAACCCTTGATCAAATGATGGATATCAATTCAAAATGTTGATGTTGACCAAAATTTTTGAAGTTTGACTGTATGTGGGCCACAATTGACTTTTGAACTAATATAGTCGATTTTCAAGCATCTGAGCAGTTGACTGAGCAAACTTCTTGTGCAGTGCTTGAAATTTGACATGGAGGGTATTGAGAACATATTAGGACCATGGAGAGAATATGAGGTATTTGGATTTCACCTATCTTGAATACGATGGAACCCCTAATTTGAGACACACTGCCTTAGGAGAGAGTTTGTCTGGTCAACTCTTGGGAAAACTTGAGCAAATTCAGGATCTCTAGGAGTATGTATTGAGTAAAATGAGAGGGAAAATTTTGGGGTACAACAGCTGCCCCTTTCAATCTTCTTAAACCCGAGGATGTAGATTGGCTCGTCTGCCTTTCGTGATCTGAAGGTGGAAGATGATTGAACACTAGAGTGCCCAGAAATTTGCACTCGCATGAAGTGATACTTGATTTGTGATATCGGGAATGGGCTTATAGATGCCATTTGGAAGTTTCTAGAGAATTATCGGAGATGGGCTTAAAGATGCCATCTAGAGGATGTTGATTTCCTGAGATATTCCTTTGATGAGAGTCCCTGCTCCTATCGTTGAGAAGGAATATGCCGAGGAATGTTGGTATCTGTCTTAGGTGAAATATAATTTTAGGAGCTTCAGTTTTATGTTACTCTACTGGGAAGTTAACTCCGGAGGTGAACTGCATACCTGGTCAGTGTACAGGTTGCATCGCGACTTATTGGGGAAAGGTGAAATTGACCGAAACTGGTCAGGTCCAGGTTTTACAGTCTTGTAAACTGTCGTCTGGAGGTAAGAGAAAAGAAACCTGGATGGTAAGGTTATGAAAGGGAACCTGGATAGTAGGGTTACTTCGAAGTGAAAGCCTGGATAGTAGGGATGCAAGAAGGAACCTGGATAGTAGGGTTACTTTGAAATAAAATCCTGGATAGTAGGGCTGTGAGAAGGAACCTGAATAGTAGGGTTACTTTAAAATGAAAGCCAGGATAGTAGGGCTGCGAGAAGGAACCTGAGTCGTAGGGTTTCTTTGAAATGAAAGCTTGGATAGTAGGGTTGTGAGAAGGAACCTGGATAGTAGGGTTACTTCGAAATGAAATTTTGGATAGTAGGGCTGTGAGAAGGAACCTGGATAGTAGGATTACTTCGAAATGAAAGCTTGGATAATAGGGCTGTGAGAAGGAACCTGGGTCGTAGGGTTTCTTCGAAATGAAAGCCTGGATAGTAGGGTTATAAGAAGGAACCTGGATAGTAGGGTTACTTTGAAATGAAAGCCTGGATAGTAGGGCTGTGAGAAGGAACATGGATAGTAGGGTTACTTCGATATGAAAGCCTGGATAGTAGGGCTGTGAGAAGGAACCTGAATAGTAGGGTTACTTCAAAATGAAATCTTGGATAGTAGGGCTGTAAGAAGGAACCTAGGTCGTAGGGTTTCTTCAAAATGAAAGCCTGGATAGTAGGGTTGTGAGAAGGAACCTGGATAATAGGGTTACTTCGATATGAAAGTCTGGATAGTAGGACTGTGAGAAGGAACCTGGGTCGTAGGGTTTCTTCGAAATGAAAGCCTAGATAGTAGGGCTCTGGGAAGGAACCTGGATAGTAGGGTTACTTCGAAATGAAATCCTGGATAGTAGGGATATGAGAAGGAACCTGGATATTAGGGTTACTTCGATATGAAAGCCTGGATAATAGGGCTGTGAGAAGGAACCTGGATAGCAGGGTTACTTCGAAATTAAAGCCTGGATAGTAGGGCTATGAGAAGGAACTGGATAGTAGGGTTACTTCGAAATGAAAGCCTGGATAGTAGGGCTGTGAGAAGGAACTGAAGATGTGAAAAACACAAGAAGGGGGTTGAATTGTGTAAAACTTAAAATCAAATGCAAACAACACTGTATTTTTATCCTGGTTCGTTTGATCTCAAACTACTTCAGTCCACCCGTCAAGGTGATTTTGCCTCTCTCCAACGAGGTCTTAATCCACTATATTCAACTGAATACAACAACTACTTTAACAACTGTTAAAGCCTTCTTGAGTCTAACCACAAACCGGTTTATCTCAAGGTAATTCTCTTACAGATAAATGAACAAAAGTGTGTTTGATGTTTTCTAATAAAACTATATATCACAACTGTGATAATACACAATATGAAGCTTAGAATGAAACTAGACTGCTAATGCTTTTGAGTAGGCGTGGTTGAGAGCTTTAGCAAATTGAATGAGTGAGAACATTTTCGTATGCGTGCGTGAAGAGTATTAGCCTTTTCTTTTGTCACACTGACTTGTTTAAATAGCCAAGGAAGAGATACGTTGGTTGTCCATAAATCAATTTCAATGATCATAACGTTCTTTCCTATTTGAGAAGATCTTGTCTTGGATAAAGCCGTTGGTAATTAATCTGTCTTGAATGCATAGTAACGTTGACACTTCAGAGTCTTCTCTGCTTATGGTAATCAGAGTGTTCTTGGCTTTAGCTTATTCTGACGCTTCTGAGTGCTGATGACTTGGTTAGGATCTTGATCAGAGTCAGAGTATTTTATGCGCAGATTCTGTTCATCAGGCTTCAGCGTATAGCACATGTTATTTGATCTTCTGATGCTGACATATCTTCTGATGCTGATGTTGATACTGATATTCTGATGCTGATTCCATCAGAGTTTCTGTAAATACACAACATAATTTTAAGTAGCATATATGTCTTGTATAAATCTTACAATTAATTTAATCTTGTATTTTGTTATCATCAAAACTCTAACTGAGGGTTGTAGAATCAAACTATGTTCTAACAGGAACCTGGGTCGTAGGGCTTCTTTCAAATGAAAGCCTGGATAGTAGGGCTGTGAGAAGGAACCTGGATAGTAGGGTTACTTCGAAGCGATAGTGTAGATTAGTGGACCCGTTTGGTTTCGGGAACTGAGTTTCTGTTAGTCGTCTGCAGATGTGACTTGCATAACTTCTGAAATTGTTGAAGCTAATCCTCTTTTCCTGGAAAGATATCAGGGTTAGTTATATGCGATGCATGAAATGCAGGGTGAGATGATGTTCTCAAAATAAGTGAGATTATGCTATATATGATATGTATGTGTATGTGTGATACGGTGGGAGAACTTACTTGAGGTTTTTTGCGTTTTATCGCAAATGTTGCGGTTTAGCAAGAGTCGCCATCGACTTTTTTTTATCCAAAAGGAAAGGTGAAAAAGCACAGGAAAGACCTTTAGAGATGTTTTTGAGTTCGGGGGGTAGATTATGAAAATGGAAGGTATTAGCACCATTTTCATCCATGGTTTTCCATGGGCTCTTAGTTACTTGCTAGATCACTTGCTTTTGTTTGAAATTGTGCTTTGTGTAGTTTTTTGAAAGTATTTTGTAAAAGAGGCCATTGTTTAGGCAATCTTTGTAATGATTCTCGTTCGTAAGAATATATACAAAGATGTTGATCTTTTGAAAATGTTTTCAATGTTTGTAAGATGTTTGGAAATGTGTGTGTTTATTTTGAAAATAGCAAGGATATTTACTTGAAATGGGGCAAGTAATTAAGAGCAAACTACCTACTCAAATATCTTTCTTGTTTATTTTTTATTCCTTTGACATTGTTATCTTACCATTGATTTGGTAAGCAATCCTATCTTTGGAGTTTAACAGGACGGGCGTGGGTCATCGTATAACCATGATTAGCAATGTTGCAAGGCATCATAGCATTCTCTTTTAGGGACTAAGATCATTTGCAAGGAAACTTAGATAGCGTCATCGAGGGACTATGATCTTGTATTCGTTTGTTTTTGCTAAGATACCTCACATGCGTAATATGGCCATTTTGTAAGGCAACCAAGTGGATTTTACCCTAAGGATGCTTGTGTGCAGGTGTGTTATTTCCATGCTTGATTTTATCTTGAATTATGGTTTTCTATTTGATTGATTTTTATCTTGCCATGCATATCCTAATTACTAGCATTTACATTTGAAAGCGATAAATTGCTAAAATGTAAAGTCCTACGCTATTACAATATTTAGGGGATGGGGGTACAAGTTTATGAATGGGGATTGCAAATGAAAATAAATCCCTAAATTACTATTACAACCATATTGAAATGCATACAAGAAAATATTAAATGGACTTATTTTGTTTTAAGAAAATATTTTTGGTCTTTTGTTTTAAGAAATAAAATAAAGTGTGAAGGAAATATTTTTGATGTTTGATGATTAATGAAAATAGCAAATGATAGCAAAAAAAAGGGAAAGAAAAAAAAAGGAATCATCGTGTTACTGATAAAAATGAAGTCAGAGGTTCTGACCCTGGCACACTGCAAAACAGAAACCTGTTAGTGAAAATGTATGAGGTCAGAGGTTCTGACCCTGGCACACTGCAAAACAGAAACCTGTTAGTGAAAATGTTTGGTGTCAGAGGTTTTGAATCCACTGGGAACACAATAATTTTCAGAATTTCTGATATTACTGGTAACAAAACAGGTTTCAGAAGTGCTGGTGCCAATGACAGAACTTGGTCTCTCTCTCTATGCTAGTCAGAACATCTGCAATTTGGTTATTTCTCCACAAAACAGAAGACATGCCTAGGACAGTTACAACATGTGTCATAGTGTTTCATAAATAAGGAATATCAGAACCATAAATCAGAGGCAAGTATGCCTTTGCTAATCCTAACTCTGAGTTTTTGTTTCTTCAAGAAAGTTTTGAACTGATTCATTCTCTACTTAAGTAGACAGATGCGTGAAAATCTCAGAATATGTACAACATCAAAAACATGATATCTACATTGTGTTTTTGAGCATGCAAATCTGGTGATGCTTAAGCAATGTAGTGAGAATCAGCAGAAGCTTACCTTGCAGCTGGAAGAAGTTCTGTGAACTGGAGTTAACCTCAACTCTGATGACGTTCTGAACAGCTTCTTCACGTACTCAGTAAGCTGAAAGTTTCCAACTTCTGGGGATGGCAAGGGGATGATGTTCTTACTTCTTTGAATGGATGGATGAAGAGTATGTAGTAGCGTGAATACATAAGTTATGGCAGTTTCTAACATGTGGGTCAGAAACTGTATGGATGGTTTTTAATCAAGAAATACTTTGAGAAAAAATGGAGTTTGAAAGTAAGGGATCCAAAGTTAACAGGTTTTTGTGTGCTGTGTTTACAGTTCTTGAAACTCTAGGAATTTTGGCAAAGATCAAGGTTTTTTTCTTACTCAAACTTTTGACCTCTTTTCAGCAATTTTTCTGGACCCCTTCTCAGTGACCAATGGTATCCTATTTATAGGCAAAGCTTTGTGGGTTTTAAAATGTCAAGTGGTGCCAACATCATACACTAGATGCTGACTTGCTCTTGAAGAAAGTTCAAGAAAGGTGTGATAGTTGACAGTTTTTAGCCTAGGCTGGATTAGTAAGCATGTATTAAGGAAAAGTGAAACCCATAAGCGAAAAGTAGCGCATGGACCCATACCTAAATCTGTACAAAGGCATTTTTATGCTACACGTGGAAAGACCCTTTGGACAAAGACTCAAAAGTGGTTGTGAGCATTAATGAGCATTAAATAATGATGAGAATTGTCAAAGTCAGAAATCCTGTAATGGGAGATTTTGCATCATTGCCTAAATCTAGGACATAAGTTCCATTCCAACGTAGTCTAGAACAACACACCCAAGTTCTGATCTTGGTATCCTGTTGCCTCAGCAAGTTCTGAGGGATCCTCAGGCTTTCCAGCATGTTCTGAAAGAGCATTCAGACATTCTATCACGCTTTATAATCTTCTGTTTTTACCCTGGAAAACTCTGCCTGAGCTTGCGTAGATGTTGAAGAGCCACATTCTGACTGAAGGCTATGTGCTGAACTAAGTTTGCAACTTCTGACTGCACCTGCCTGGAGGTTGGTTCAGAAGTTCCGAAGTGTCATTTTTTCTTAAATACTTAGAAAGATCCCAAGTATTTAGAACTTTGGCTTTTCCATAGTAAATTTAACTTTTGAACTTTAGATGGAACAAACTTCCTGTTTCAACATGTTTTGATGAAATATGATTTTTGAGATTTGATTTTAATCAAAAAGTCAAAGTTTGGCCTTTCAGCGTGCAAATGACCATTTTTCCCTTGTGAGTGATCTTCATGAAAAATTTGTAATTGAAAGCTTGGGATTGGATGGAAGTAAACCTGAGGATCCATGGTGATTTCTTGAGAAAAATGAGAGGGAAAATTTTGGGGTACAACAACTGCCCCTGTTCAATCTTCTTAAACTTGAAAAGCGAGATTGACATGTTTGTCATTCGTGGCTTGAGAGTGGAGATGATTGAATACTAGAGTTCCCAGAAATTTGCACTCGATGATGCGCCGGTTGATTGTGTAGGGAATGGGCTTAAAGATGCCATTTGGAGAGGTGATAGAATCTTGTTGGAGATGGGCTTGTAGATGCCATCCAAGAATGCTTGTTGAGATGTAATTTGTAAGTTGAACATCATAATGGAGTCCGTATTTAGAGCGTATCAGTATTGTATCAAAATTTTAGTTTTGAATGAGTATCAGAATGGCTTCCGTGTCTGGAGCGTATCTGAACTGTATCTGTAGGTTGAACCTGAATGAGTATCATAATGGCTTCCTTGTCTGGAGCGTATCTGAACTGTATCAAGAGGTTGAATCTGAATGAGTATTAGAATGGCTTCTGTGTCTGGAGCGTATCTGAACTGTATCAGGAGATGTCTTTGAATTAGTACCAGAATGGCTTCTGTGTCTGGAGCATATCTGAACTGTATCAAGAGGTTGAATCTGAATGAGTATAAGAATGGCTTCTGTGTCTGGAGCGTATCTGAACTATATCAAGAGGTTGAATCTGAATGAGTATCATAATGGCTTCCGTGTCTGGAGCGTATCTGAATTGTATCAGGAGGTTGAATCTGAATGAGTATCAAAATGGCTTCCGTGTCTGGAGCGTATCTGAATTGTATCAAGAGGTTAAATCTGAATGAGTATCAGAATGACTTCCGTATCTGGAGCGTATCTGAACTGTATCAAATGTGTCTTTGAATGAGTATCAGAATGGCTTCCGTATCTGGAGCGTATCTGAGCTGTATCAAGAATGTATATTTTCAATGGTAACTGTTAATCTTATCCTGAAAAGGGTAAAAATGTTAGCTAAAATACAAGGTCATGTCATATGAAATGTATGATGCAATGTATTTGCTTTATCAATGCTTATGATATATGGATGCAATGTATGCATATGCGAGCTGATTTGCTATATTTTTGTCTGCTTGAGGAGGATAAATCCCTGCACGCTGCTGTGGATGTGTTGAATTTTTATGTCTTGAAGTTGAAGTACCGATGAACTTTTGTTGAAAGAAAAAGTTTTGTTGTGGGGGCAATGCCATGTACTACTTGTAAGATCTGCTTGGGGAATCCTGAGAATCTTGACGACTTCTACTGGGGATTAATAATTTGGAGTTTTGTTCTGATGAGGATTATTGAAAACTACGTGGGGAGTAATTATGGAATGGCCTTGAGATATTTTCCTATCCTTTCGACCTATCAGTAATTGTCTCTTTCTTATTTTGTTTATTTGTAAACAGTAATCATGTTCAAATTCATATGTTCATTAATGAATCATTGGACGTTTTTGTAAACAAAACACAAGTGTAAAGAAAAAGATAAATAGTTTTTGCACTTTCAAAGGGGAATCTCTGTATTGACTTTGAGTAAAAGTTTTGTACAAAGGAGAAAAGCATTCTAGTAAGAGAATGCCGTCGTAAACAAGAAAAATTTAATACAAAGAAAGATAGTTATGTGTAATAATCCTGTGGGGTTCCCATTCTGCTATAGCCTTCGTATCTCCGAGCATCTTGTCTATTTTCCTTGTCCGAAGATAATTGAATTGATTAGAAGCTCTGAGTTTATCAGCGGAAGCCAAAGGTAGTTCGTCAAATGATCCAACGGGACATAGTTATACGCTTTAATTCCCTAACTTTTTCCTAGACCGCCCTTTCGGGTTTTCAGTCCACCGGGAAACCCTTTTTTTCCCAAGTCGCCCTTTCGGGTTTTCAACTTGCCGGGTGTACATATTTTTTTTTATTTTTATCCCTAATTTCTGCCCGAACCTTTTGGTTCGTTGGGATGCCCTTATTTTGCCAAGGTATGTCAACCTAGCGGGTCTCTTATGCGTAGTATTTTTTGACTATGTCCGCGTTTGTAGGGTGTGGCAGGTCGTCGCCATCCATGGTGGTCAAGATCATTGCTCCACCGGAGAAGATGTTTTTAATTACAAATGGTCCTTCATAGGTTGGAGTCCATTTGCCCCTGGGATCACTTTGTGGCAAGATGATACGTTTGATCACTAAATACCCAACCTGATATACTTGACGTCTGACTTTCTTGTTGAAGGTCTTGATCATCCGTTTTTGATACATATGACCATGGCAAACAGCAATAAGTCTCTTTTCATCAATCAAATTCAGTTGATCAAGCCGAGTCTGGATCCAATCGTCTTCATTCGGCCCTGCATCTTTCATAATCCTCAGAGAGGGGATCTGAACCTCAATAGGCAAGACAACCTCCATGCCATAAACCAAAGAATAGGGTGTTTCCCCGGTTGATGTGTGAGCCGTGGTACGATAACCGTGGAGAGCAAATGGTAACATCTCATGCCAGTCTTTGTATGTGACCGTCATTTTCTGTATGATCTTTTTAATGTTTTTATTTGCAGCTTCGACAACACCATTCACCTTTGTCCGATAGGGAGAAGAATTGTGATGCTGGATTTTGAATTGCTCGCACAAGGCGGTGATCATAGTGTTGTTGAGATTTGTACCATTGTCAGTGATGATCCTTTCTGGGATACCGTACCAGCAAATGAGATTTTTCTTGATGAAACGGGCCACAACATTCTTAGTAACGGAAGCAAAAGAAGCTGCCTCCACCCATTTTGTAAAATAGTCAATGGCCACTAGGATGAAGCGGTGTCCATTGGAAGTTGTCGGCTTGATCTCTCCAATCATATCAATACCCCACATAGCAAAGGGCCATGGAGCCGTCAAGACATTCAGAGGAACCGGAGGTACATGCACCTTGTCAGCATATATTTGACACTTATGGCAGGTCTGAGAGTGGTGATAGCAATCTGCTTCCATGGTCGACCAGTAATAGCCTGCCCGTAGGATTTTCTTCTCCATCGTATGCCCACTGGAGTGGGTTCCAAAAGTACCTTCATGTAAATCAGCCATGATCTTTTCAGCTTCAACCTTATCCACACACCGAAGCAAAATGGAGTCATGATTGCGTTTGTACAGGATGCCGTTACTAAGGAAGAACTTAGCAGAGAATATCCTTAAGAACTTCTTATCATTGATTGAAGCTCCTTCTGGATATCCTTGATCCTCGAGATACCTCTTGATTTCATGAAACCAAGGCTGGTCCACTACCTCTTCAGCATTAATCTCGTGACAGTGCGCTGGTTCATCCATTCATTCGATGGTGATCTGGGGAGCCTAGTTATCCCAATTGAGTTTAAACATAGATGACATTGTGGCTAGAGCATCTGCCAGCTGATTTTCTTCTCGCGGGAAATGCTCGAAGGTGATCTTCTCAAAATGTGGTAGCAATGTCAAAACATGTTCTTTGTAAGGGATAAGGTTTGGGTGCTTAGTGTCCCACTCCCCTTTGATTTGACTAATGACCAAAGCTGAATCTCTAAACACGTCTAGGGATTTGATCCCCAGGTCTATGGCAGCTTTGAGACCAAAGATACATGCTTCGTACTCCGCCATGTTGTTCGTACAGTTGAAGAAAAGTCTAGAAGTAAAGGGAGTATGAAACCCTTCTGGAGATATGAGTATGGCACCAATACCATTACCAAGTGTGTTGGATGCCCCATCAAAGAACAGGGTCCATCGGGATCCTTGTTCTAGTCCGCCATATGGCCTGATTTCTTCACAGTTGTCTAAAGTCATGATGTCTTCATCCGGGAAATCTAACCTCATGGAATGATAGTCTTCTACAGCTTGGTGAGCAAGATGATCAGCCAATACACTGCCCTTTATAGCTTTTTGGGTAGTATACTGTATGTCGTATTCTGTTAGGATCATCTGCCATCTAGCTATTCTCCCAGAAAGAGCAGGCTTGTCGAAGATATATTTTATCGGATCCATCTTAGATATTAATAAGGTAGTATGAGTCAGCATATACTGTCTTAGCCGGCGAGCAGCCCATGCCAGAGCGCAACAAGTTTTCTCTAGCAGTGAATACCTGGTTTCACAGTCGGTAAACTTTTTGCTCAGGTAATATATAGCATGCTCTTTTCGGCCAGACTCGTCATGTTGCCCCAATACAAACCCCATTGAGTTTTCTAAAAAAGTCAGATACATGATCAACGGTCTTCCCTCGACTGGTGGCAACAACACAGGAGGATCTTGTAAGTATTCTTTTTATTTTGTCAAAAGCAACTTGGCATTCATCATTCCATCTGACTACTTGATCTTTCTTCAATAGCTTGAAGATTGGCTCACAAGTAGCTGTTAAGTGAGAAATGAATCTGGCAATATAGTTCAAGCGTCCCAAGAATCCTCTGACTTCCTTCTCAGTACGAGGAGCAGGCATCTCTTGTATTGCTTTAACTTTGGAAGGATCGACCTCAATACATTTGTTACTGACAACAAAACCTAGGAGTTTACCGGACCGTACTCCAAATGTGCACTTGTTTGGATTCAACCTCAGCTTATACTTCTTCAGTCTTTCAAACAGCTTTTGTAAGTGATCAAGGTGTTCTTCTTCCGTTTGCAATCTGGCTATCATATCGTCTACATAGACTTCTATTTCATGGTGTATCATATCGTGAAATAAAGCTACCATGGCGCGTTGATAGGTTGCCCCAGCATTCTTCAATCCGAACGGCATCACCTTGTAGCATAATGTGCCCCACTATGTGACAAATGTAGTTTTCTCCATGTCCTCAGGCGCCATTTTGATTTGGTTATAACCTGAGAATCCGTCCATGAAGGAAAACACTTTGTGTTGTGTGGTGTTGTCAACCGGGATATCAATGCGGGGGAGTGGAAAATCATCTTTAGGGCTCGCCCTATTCAAATCTCTATAATCCATGCACATTCGTACTTTGCCATCTTTTTTAGGTACGGGAACAATGTTGGAAACCCATTGAGGATAGGAAGTGACAACCAAGAATCCAACATTGAATTGCTTCATGACCTCTGCTTTAATCTTTTCTGACATATCAGGTCTCATGCGGGCGGACAGTCTTCTCTTATAGGCAGACGATGTACCGCAATGTCTGTATCAAGCCCCGCCATGTCTCCGTATGACCAGGAAAAGATCTCAACATAGTCATGTAACAGCTGAATCAGGCGCTCTTTGACACTGGGTTCCAGATTGGCACCCACCTTGACCTCTTTTTTATCCTCCTCGGTACCCAAGTTGATTGTATCCACAGGTTCTTCGTGAGGATGAATAGATCTTTCCTCTTGTTGTAGCAGTCTGGAAAGATCCCCTGGTACCTCACAATCTTCCTAACCTTCATCTTCGGCTTGGTAGATTAGATCCTCAGAGTTACAAAAGACCATAACAGTATCGTTACCCATGGGATCCAGAGTGGACGGATACCTGCATTTATGAGTGTGGGTGTGTGTAAGGGTATAGCCATCTTTTAAAAGAAAATTAAATGTAAAAGAAGAACAATGAGCGTAAAAGTTTGTATGCAAAACATCCATGATTCATTGAATGTCATATGAAGATGAAATAACAACCCTTACTAATGAACCATTGTGCCTCAGGCAAGACACAAGGTTTTAGGAGTGCGAATTGTTTGTGAATATTACAGATCCAACAACAAAAAGAAAAGATAAATTATTGAGGGATGAAAGTTATTGGGACAAAGTCTCTGGCCTCCCAATTGCAAAGTCCTCCACTGATAGTCGGAAAGATCTAATCCTCCAAGCTGCAATCATCTTAACCATCTTCTACCGTGTTGACCTCCCGATTGCTAATCTTCAAGGGTGTCCCTCCAACACGGGCACAACGTACAGCCTTTTGAGCACTTGAAGTGAAACCTAAGCCAAACTTATCAGACTTATACGGGATGTCCCGAAGTTTCCCCTAGATGGTGCATCCTCCTTCCTCTACTACTGCTTTGGTGTCCTTCAGAGATGACATCCAAAGTGGAGGTCTTATAATCTTGGGAATCTGGGACACAGTCTTGGTCACTGCTACCTCTTGGGGGATCTCTTCGAAGTGTTGAAAAGGAGTTTCAATGAACTCACCGTCCAATTCCACATACCGAAAGGAATTGAGATGGCTAATCATGTATTCTTCCTCTCCGTGGACAGCTATAATCTTTCCTTGAGCCGGATATTTCAACATCTGGTGCAATGTAGAGGTGACAGCGCCAGCATTATGGATCCATGGCCGTCCTAGAAGACATGAGTAAGAGGGGAGGATGTCCATTACATAAAAGGTTGAATTGAAAGTTTGAGTTCCAACCTTTATGTGGATATCTACCTCCCCATGTACCATCCTCTTCGAGCCATCAAATGCTCTTACTACTATGTTACTCGGCTTTAACGTCAGTCCTTCGCAGTCAAGTCTGTCAAGAGCTTTCTTCGGCAAAACATTCAAAGATAAGCCAGTATCCACCAAGACATGGGACAAAGTTGTGCCCCTACATTCCACAGAGACATGTAATGCCTCGTTGTGCTTTCTTCCCTTTGGTGTCAAATCAACATTCGAGAAGCCTAGGCCGTTATCCGCTGTCAGACTGGCCACACAATCTTGAAATCAGCAGACGTCTCTTGAGGCACATGGGCTGTTTTTAGGAACTTCACCAAGGCTTTCGCATGTGCCTCGGAACACAGTAAGAATGCTAGCATGGAGATTTTGGAAGGAGTTTGCCCCAACTGTTCGACTATGTCGTAGTCGCTCCTCTTTATAATTTTTAAGATCTCCTCCATTTCTTTCTTGGAAGCTTCGGGAATAGTCAGTGATTGAGCCTTCGTCCAGACAGGCTCTTCTTGAATACTTTTTCCTCGGGTTTCAGCAGTAGGAGTGTTGGTAGGAATGACAATAGGGGTTGTAACGGCTTCATCAATATGAGCATTTGCAGAGATGATTATGGGCACGGAAGTAACCTTCGGAGCAGCCACGGGTCCAAAAACTGCTTTTGGGGGGGCAATCTCTGGAGAAAAGATTCTACCGCTTTGGGTAATTTTACTGGTTCCGGAAATATTGCTAATGTCAGAATCTTCTTCTCCAGAATTTATCTCTTCGGCGGCCAGCCTATCTTGTTTGATGCCATGGTAGTAATCATCCCCACCATAATTCCACGACACAGTCTTGTCTGATTCATATGGGACTGGCCCAGGCATTGTGATTATTATAGGAGTTTCTTTCGGAACTGATGTAATTCTAACGGGTTTTTTGGAAACCCTGGAAGAATTTGCAGATATGGTAATGATTGAAACATCTTCAACAGAAACAGGTGAAACATGAATACTTTCAAACAAAATCTCTTTGTTGTCCATCAAGCGTTGAATGCCTATTTTCAACAAAGGGCAATCAGTTGGTGAGGATAAGTAGAGGTGGCAAACTTCATTACAGCCCGGGAACACACCGGCTTTCAACAAATTTATCTTAATGATTGGAAGTGGAGTCACGAGTTCATCAATTGTGGTAACAAACAAATCGTCTTCAATAGCATTGGTGTTGTAGCCATGTCTGGGCATGGGAGCAGAGATAACATTTGGCTTCTCGGGCGCATCAAACTCAATTTCCTTTGCTTCAATGAGATCTTGTATTTTGTTTTTCAAGGCCCAACAGTTATTGGTATCGTGCCCAGGAGTTTCAGAGTGATATGCGCAACGGGCATTTGGGTGATAATGAGGGGATGTCATGCTGGGGTTTTTCGGAGCTTCCTTCAGGGTTACCAAATTGCATCTCAAAAGATGCGGTAATACTTGAGATGGAGTCATATTGATTCTGGTGAACTGTCGGACATGACTTTCCACCCTCAGTTGATTACTTCTTGGTTGATCAAATGTAGGCTTTGGGATCACAACAGCTCCTACCATTGGTTGGCGTTCATCTCTCCCTTGGTTCCTTTGTGGGTAAACAGCAGATACCTCCTTCTTCCCAGTGAAATGCCTTCTCACAGCTATAGAGGCAGATGAATCCTTCTGAATCTTTCCACTTTTTATGCCTACTTCCACCCTCTCTCCAGTCAGTATTAATTCAGTAAATCTTGTAGATGAACTTCCAATCAGATGGTTGAAGAAAGGGCCTGATAGAGTGCCTAAGAACATATCCACCAACTCCCTTTCAGACAGAGGGGGTTGAACTCTTCCAGTTAGATCTCTCCACTTCTGCGTGTAATCCTTGAAACCCTCATTGGAAGCCATGGCCATACTCTGAAGTTGAGTACGGGTAGGCGCCAAATCTGCATTATATTGATATTTCTCATAGAAAGCTGTGGCGAGATCTTCCCAATTATGGACATTGACTCTTTTTAGTTGGTAAAACCAGTCGAGTTGTGTTCCAGATAGACTATCCTGGAAAAAGTGCACCCACAAGTCTTTATCAGCGGAGTGTGGTTGGATCTTTCTCACATATGATCGGAGGTGCATCTTAGGACATGACACCCCATCATATTTTTCAAATAACGACACTTTGAACTTCGGCAGGATCACAATTCCTGATACTAGTCCCAAGTCTTCAAAATCCAGACCTGGTACCCTTTGTATTTCCATATCGTTCAAACGCTCTTCAAGATGTTTGTACTTATCATCGGATGGAGGATATTGTTCCTCAGAGTAGTCTTCCTCTTCTTCCTCCTACTCAGATTCTGACAGAACTGCTGTTTGCTTTCCTTTTCCTTCTCCTTCATCAGATGTTGTTGCGAAATTTAAGGTTCGTCTAGTTTGTCCTTGAAACCTTCTCCCCATGATTACAACACCGGCTGGTTTCTTCACTTTCTTCTTCTCTTTGGCCAACAAAGTATTCAACTCCTCTTGTCCTTTGGCCAGGGTTGTGAGTAACTGTTGGAACTGCGTGATTTGAACTTGAAGATCTTTGACTATCTATTCGAGATCCATCTTACTGAAATAAACAGTAGAGAGATGAGGAAACTCGTTGCAAAAGACTTGTTTATGTTATGATGAATGATATGTGCATGTGTAATGTTTTCAAAGATTTTTAAAGATTCAAGTTCGTTTTAGACAAAAAGAAACACACGTTATATTAATAAGATAGAGTTTGAGTACACCAATACCCCTTGGGCAAAATAATACAACACTCTAAGATAAAAAAGTAGTGCACATCCTCTTCGGTGCAATGCTAGAGTCTGCTCTTCACGAAGTAGCCTAGTGAGTTCCAAAACCTTCTTCTCGCTTGCGTAGAATTGGGCTTCGAAAGTATCACGCTCTCCTTTGAGTTGTATCCAATCCCTTTGTAGGTATTCAAGAGATGTGGGCATGTCAGGATGTAGGATAGTGTATGGAACTTCTCCCTCCTTAACAGGCTTAATGATCACCGGGAGGATGGAAGGATAAGGCATCATAAGACTTTGAGCACGGGTTCGTACCCATTTGAGGTAAGGCTCAAGAGGGATAGAATTCTTGTGCCCCAAAGTCTTGCTATCTACCTTGTTTAGCATCCTCCAAGCTCGGATGAATCTATGGCGAAGACCTTGGTCGTCGTTGTCGTAGTCGAATACCAAACCTTGAATCAGCATCTCGTGCGGGCCATCCCTTCGGGCATATCCAAACTGTCTTAAAGCAAAGCATGGGTTGTAGGTGATGCCTCCCCTAATACCAAGTAGAGGGACATTAGGAAATTCTCCATAACGGTCAACAATAATAACATTCTCTTTGAGTCGGGAGCACCAATGAATGTCTGAATGCTTGAGCGTCATTAACCTTTGTAACCACCTTAAACCTTGTTCATTATTTAAGACTGATTGGGGAAGATGAGAAATAAACCATCTTTCCAGGAGAGGAGTGCAACACATAAGAACACCTCTTTTCCTCATTGTACGAGTGTGAAAAGAGTGTAGGATATCCCTTAGCAATGTAGGCACCGGATTGCGCGACATGAAGATTTTGACGGTGTTCACATATATGAGTTGGTCAGGATTGGGGAACAAGACCATCCCATATATAAGAAGAGCCACAATTTCCTCAAAGGCTTGCAAGTCTAAGGAATTCCAACAACTTTGGGCTTTCTCAAACAGGAACTTTGCTAAGAAGCCTTTGACACCACTCCTAGTTTCCCAATGAGTTGTGACATCAGACGAGTGAAAATGACGATCTTGAGCAATATCCTCTGGGTTTGGGTCTCTTTTCGTACCGCTGAAAGGTAGTTGACTGAGAATGGGAATTCTCAAGAGTTTAGAGAATTCTTCCAAAGTAGGCACAAGTTGATAGTCGGGAAATGTGAAGCAATGGTGCAAAGGATCAAAGAACTGAAAAAGCACCTTCATCATATCCTCATCTGTGTTGGAGGTGGCCATGTTGAGTATACGACCATGTCTCTCGATGAACGGAGAGTTCTCAGGGATCCTTGAAGCTATCTCCTTAAGTTGTGGAGGAATTCTTACAAGGTTGACTTGGATAGTTTTCCTGCGAAGTGAATCCATACCCTACAAAACAAGAACAAAGATGAAATCTCCAAAATCCTTGAAATGGTTAATGGATGCATGTGATGTTCATGATGTCCATGATGTCATGTACAAGTATGCATATACAAGAAAATAAAACAAGTTCTTAGTTTAGGCTTGCATGGGGTTTTATAGGTAAGTACCGTCTTGAAGTTTAGTTGGCTTAAACCTGTCCTAGTAATAGTAATCGGGTTCTAAGGAGCTCAATATCACCGAATTGTTTCCTTGGTCATTGTTTCAGCTCAAGCCTCTTTAATGGCGACCGAAATATCCCAAGAAACCAAACCTCAATGAGTGTAGTATCGAGTATCTACCAACTTCGGACTTCAGCAAATCCGGTCATCTCACTACATCCTAAAGTCCAAGTTGGTCAAGTAAAGGGTTCTAGAAGTTCATTAGTGCTTCATGACATCACTCAGCGGCCCTGTATTCTCTTTGATTGACTCAAAGGCTACCGGTACCCACAAATATGTCGCAATAACATAGCTATTGCTTAGACCATGTCGGTATACTCCGCACAGTTTCCATAATGTATTGCTATTTACCTATAATGTATCCCAAATCCGGGTAGAGGATTTAAAACCCAAATAAAGAACCATAATGTAAAGCATACAAGTTAAACAATGTAAGCAAATAAATGTGATCTATCCCTAAGGTAACCCCACTTTTAGAACTTTCCCCAGCAGAGTCGCCAGTTCTGTGATTAGGTGGGAGAACTGACTTGAGGTTTTTTGCGTTTTATCGCAAATGTTGCGGTTTAGCAAGAGTCTCCACTGACTTTTTTTTATCCAAAAGGAAAGGTGAAAAAGCACAGGAAAGACCTTTAGAGATGTTTTTGAGTTCGGGGGGTAGATTATGAAAAGGGAAGGTATTAGCACCCTTTTCATCCATGGTTTTCCATGGGCTCTTAGTTACTTGCTAGATCACTTGCTTTTGTTTTAAATTATGCTTTGTGTGGTTTTTTGAAAGTATTTTGTAAAAGAGGCCATTGTTTAGGCAATCTTTGTAATGATTCTCGTTCGTAAGAATGTATACAAATATGTTGATCTTTTGAAAATGTTTTCAATGTTTGTAAGATGTTTGGAAATGTGTGTGTTTGTTTTGAAAATAGCGAGGATATTTGCTTGAAATGGGGCAAGTAATTAAGAGCAAAGTACCTACTCAAATGTCTTTCTTGTTTATTTTTTATTCCTTTGACATTGCTATCTTACCATTGATTTGGTAAGCAACCCTATCTTTGGAGTTTAACGGGACGGGCGTGGGTCATTGTATAACCATGATTAGCAATGTTACAAGGCATCTTAGCATTCTCTTTTAGGGACTAAGATCATTTGCAAGGTGTGATACGGTGGGAGAACTGACTTGAGGTTTTGTGTTTCGTCGCAAATGTTTCGGTTTAGCAAGAGTCGCCACCGACTTTTATTTTATCCAAAAGGAAAGGTAAAAAAGCACAGGAAAGACCTTTGAGATGTTTTCTTGAGTTCGGGGGATAGATTATGAAAAGGGAAGGTGCTAGCACCCTTTTCATCCATGGTTTTCCATGGGCTCTTAGTTACTTGCTTAGATCACTTGCTTTGCTTTTGCAATTGTTTGAAATGGTGTTTTGTGTGGTTTTGAAAGTATTTTGAAAAGAGGCCATCGTTTAGACAATCTTTGTAATGATTCTCGTTCGTAAGAATGTATACAAAGATGTTTGTCTTTTGAAAAATGTTTCAACGTTTTGAAAGGTGTCTAAAAATGTTTTGAAATGTGTGTGTTTGTTTTTTTTTGAAAATAGCAAGGATTTGTTTTGAAGAGAGCAAGTAACTTAGAACTATCTACCTACTCAAAAGTCTTTCTTATGCATTTTTCATTCCTTTGATGTTGTTGACCTACCATTGAATTGATAGGCAACCCTATCTTTGGATGTTAAACGGGACGGGCGTGGGTCAACGTATGACCATGATAGCAATGTTGCTAGGTATCTTGGCGTTTTTTCCGAGGGGCCAAGATCATTTGTTTTAAGAAACCTTGTCTAGCGTCATCGAGGGACTATGATCTTTTGTTTTGTTTTGATTTGCCAAGATACTTTGCATGCATACCATGGCCATTTGTAAGGCAACCGAGTGGATATACCTTAAGGGTGTTTGTGTGCAAGTGTGTTTGATTGCATGCATGATTTTATCTTGAATTAGGATTTTCTATTTCATTGATTTTATCTTGCCATACATATCCTAATTACTAGCATTTACATTTGAAAGCAATAAAATGCAGAAATGTAAAATCCTACGCTATTACAATAATTAGGGGGGGGTGGGGGATACACACTTATACATGGGGATGGTTCAACGAGAAAAAAAAGGGGAAGAAAAAGAGAAAGAGAGAGGGTGCTAGCGCGCTGCTGAGAGGAAGTCAGAAGTTCTGACCCAGGCCTGCTGCAGGATATCAACCTGTTAGTGAAAATGTATGAGTCAGAACTTTTGACTCTAGTGCGCTGCAAAACAAAAACCTGTTAGTGGGGAAGTCAGAAGTTCTGACTCCCATGCGCTGCAAAACAAAAATATGTTAGTGGGGAAGTAAGAAGTTCTGACCCTGTTGGGAACACAAAAAATTTCAGAAGTTCTGATATCATTGATAACAAAATAGGTCTCAGAAGTGCTGGCGTCAAAGTCAGAACTTGGTTTCCTGCTGTGCTAGTCAGAACATCTGCAATTTGGTTATTCTTCCCCAAAACTGAAAACATGTCTAAGGCACTTTCAACAGGTATCATAGCGCCCCAGAAGTAAAGAGAAACGAAACAAAAAAAACAGAGGCAAGTATGCCTTTGCTAATTCTAACTCTGAGTTTCAGTTTCTTCTAGACAATTTTGAGCTAATTCGTTCTCCACTTAAGCATGCAGAGGCTTAAACAGTCTCAGAACGTAAACAACATCAGAAGCATGATATTTACATTGTGTTTATTGAGCATTCAAATCTGATGATGCTTAGCAGCATGGTGAGAGTCAGCAGGTGCTTACCTTGCTGTTAGAAGAAAAATCTGTGAATTGGAGCTAGCTTTAGCTCTGATGGTGTTCTGGACAGGTTCTTTTTTAGATGGGTGGATGGAGAGTATATATAGGTATGGTCAGAAACTGTATGGGCGTCTTTCTTTGGTCAAGAAACAGATTGGGTACAAATGAGATTTGGAGGCAAAGAGATTCCAAGGTTGTGTTCAAAGCAATTTGAAACACTAGGAATTTTGGCAGAGTTTCACAATGTTTTCTTGCTAGAATTTTCTATTTCTCTTCTAGCAATTTTTCTTGGTTTTTGACCGAGGTTTTTCAGTGGAAAATGGTTCTCTATTTATAGGCAAGGCTTTGTGGATTTTTTAAATGTTTAAGTGGCGCCAATACCATGCAGTAGGTGCTGACTTGTTCTTGAAGGAAGTTTATGGAAAGTTGTGATGGTGGACAGCTTTTCAGCCTAGGCTGGAACAGTAAGCGAAGATTAAGGGAAAGTGATACCCATAGGAGAAAAGTGGCGCATAGATCCATTCCTAAACCTGCACGAGGGTGTTACTATGCCACACGTGGAGAGACCCCTTGGATGAATGCTCAAAAGTGGTTGTGAGCATTAATGAGCATTAAACGGTGATAAGATTTGTCAAAAATCAGAAATCTTGTAATATGAGATTTTGCATCATTACCTAAAACCTGAGCCAACAGTTCCGCTTCACCAAAAAGCAACGCAAACCAAGCTCTGACCTTGGCCTCTTGCTGCTTCAGCAAATTCTGAGGGTTTTTTCTAGATTTTTCAGCATGTTCTTTTGATCTGCCTCTAAAAACTCTGGACATAGAGATTCTGCTTCAGTGTGACACCCAATCTTCTGATCCCATTACCTTCTGATCCCAGTATGTTCTGAAGGAGTTTTCAGGCTTCGTTGCTTTCTTTGCATTTCTCTAGCAAACTCTGGCTGAACTTGCATAACTGCTGAAAGAGCCATGTTCTGCCACATTTACAACTTCTAACTGAGTTGGCGTAGCTTTTGAAGAGCCACCTTCTGACTGAATATTATGTGCTGAGCCAAGTTTGCAATTTCTGACCGTTTCTGCCTGGAGGTTGGTTCAGAAGTTCTGAAGATCCCTTTTTTCTTAAATACTTAGAAAATCTCAAGTACTTAGAAATTTGTTTTTGAATCTTAGATGGAATACACTTCCCAGTTCAGCATGCTTTGCTGAAATAAGATTTTTTTTGGGATTTGATTTTAATCAAGAGGTAAAGGTTTGGCCTTTCAGTGAAAATGAGTGTTTTGCCCTTGGGAGTGATCTTCATGAAAAATTTGTAATCCAAAGCTTGGGATTGTATAGGGAGTAAACCTGAGAAAAATGAGAGGGCAAATTTTGGGGTACAACAGCTGCCCCTGTTCAAACTTCTTGAACCTGAAGAGTTAGATTGGCGGATCCGCCATTCGTGACTTGAAGGTGGAAGATAATTGAACACTAGAGTGCTCATAAATTTGCACTCGAAGATGTATGGTGAATTGGCTTATAGATGCCATTTGGAGGAACGATGGAGAGTTGTCAGAGATGGGCGTATAGATGCCGTCCAATGGTGATTGCTGACATAAAGTCTGAACTTGATTTTAACAGAAAATGAATCAGAATAAACCATTGAGAGATTTATCTGAACCAGTAAGAATCTGGAAACGAATCCGAATAAATCGTTGAGAGATTTATCTGAACCAGTAAGAATCTGGAAACAAATCAGAATAAACCATTGAGAGATTTATCTGAAACAGTAAGAATCTGGAAACGAATCAGAATAAACCGTTGAGGGATTTATCTGAACCAGTGAGAAAGTCTTGGAGTACCTTCGACTGGAATAAGAATCAGGGAGATCTTAGCGTCGATCTGACTGAACCAGAGAAGGTCTTAGATTAACTTTGACTGGATAAGAATCAGAAAAATCTTAGAATCGATTTAACTGAACCAGACAAAAGTCTTGGAATATCTTCAACTGGAATAAGAATCAGGGAGATCTTAGCGTCGATCTGACTGAACCAGAGAAGGTCTTGTATTAACTTTGACTGGATAAGAATCAGAAAAATCTTAGAATCGATTTAACTGAACCAGACAAAAGTCTTGGAATATCATCAACTGGAATAAGAATCAGGGAGATCTTAGTGTCGATCTGACTGAACCAGAGAAGGTCTTGGATTAACTTTGACTAGATAAGAATCAGAAAAATCTTAGAATCGATTTAACTGAACCAGACAAAAGTCTTGGAATATCTTTAACTAGAATAAGAATCAGGGAGATCTTAGTGTCGATCTTACTGAACTAGAGAAGGTCTTGGATTAACTTTGACTGGATAAGAATCAGAAAAATCTTAGAATCGATTTAACTGAACCAGAAAAAAGTCTTGGAATATCTTCAACTGGAATAAGAATCAGGGAGATCTTAGTGTCGATATGACTGAACCAGAGAAGGTCTTATGAGGGCATATTTCCGAGGAATCCGCTGAAACAACCCTTCAATAGACGTAGTTTTTTGAGGGGACTACCAGGTCATATAAGTAGTCAATGGTGTTTATTGATTCATCTTTCTCTGAAAAGGTAAAGAGTTAGTCATATGCAATGTCATGATGTATGAAATGCATGATATCATGATATTCTTAAAATAAATGAGATTGTGTCGTATGCCCTTATCATGTATGTAAATAGGAGGTATGAAATGTGAAATGTTTATGAATGTATTTTTGTCTGGGAAAATAAGTCCTTGACAAATGTCGGGGAGTTTGTTAAATCCTGGACTGCTGTTGAAGAGTATGTACGTCTTCAAACTTTGCTTAGAATGTTTCCACCGGGGATTCCTATTTTGTCGTTTGAGGAGAAACTCCACTGGGGAATATTGAAAACTGTGTGGGGAGAATGTTTATTCCTTCTTGGGAAAAAGTTCAAGAGTCTCGGTTGTCTGTTTCTCTACTGGGGAGTCGAAGTTGAACTGATATCCTATCGGGTCCAGGTTTCACAGTAACTTGCCCGGGATTATAGAGTAGTCTACTTGGGAAGAGGAGTTGTGGTCCTTTGATTTGCATTAGTCGGAGAAGCAAACTCAAACTGGGGAATCTGTAGTTTGTTGGGGAAATTAACCTTGTTATCAGTCTGCTAGAGAGATGATGAACTCGTTGGGGAAGTCCTCGAGGATTCTTGAAGTTGTCTCCGCTAGGGAAAGGTTTTCAGAGATTAAACTCTGGCTGAGGAATCATCCCGTGAGAAGGATTTTGGGGAGATTCGTCATTGCCCCTAGTAGAAAGTGCTTGTGGCACTGTGTGGAAATGTTTGATTGTATGTAACCCTTTGTCGGGATTGACGTTCAATGCCTCAAGTGATGGAGATGGAGACTTGCCCCTGGTTACTCTGCATTTGAGAGATTTCTTATAATCTTGACTGGACTTCCCCAGGTGTGCTGGATAGCAACATGTCACGCCCCTCTGTTGATAGGAGATTTTTCTATAGGAGTATCATCCTACTTGAATTGATTTTGTTCACTGAGAGAGCTTTCGTTCACTGGATATTCATTGTGTGAATTTCTCCACTGTCAAACAAATAGCCATATGCAAACAGTGATATTTAAATAATGCAAAGTTTATGCTTGTCTTGAAATTTTGAAAAATGCGTTTCTGAAAGTAAAGGAATTTTGTAAGAAAATTTAATCTCTGGATTCAGAGAAAAGCCTTATAGGAGTCAGGATACCTTTTGTAACAGTATGCTTTCGAACTAACTCATGCTTCAATTAGGACTTTTGAAGGGTTGTAACGTGGCTTGGTTCACGGTTTAAGAAGAAAAGGATAAAGGCTCAAAGTGTATTTGTACCCGCCCGTTCTTCGTGATGTTCTTCAGTCCTAAACTCAGTTAATTGTGCGTTTTGAATTCCAATTGAGTCTGGAATGACATTTTGGTGATTGTTCAAGTAAGTTAATTTTGTTGGAAGGCAGTCATTTTGCAACATTCTTTCGTGTTGTCGAGGATTTGTGATGACCTCCTTCTTTTGATTTGTTATCCCTAATTTTTGCCTGACTGATCTTGCTTTGAGATTACAGTCAGCGGGATGCCCCAGTTTTCTTTAAGTCTCCTTTGTAGGTTTTGACTTAGTGGGCTTTTGTTTTTTTTTGAGAGATAATGATTGCCTATGTGATAGGGAACCATCACCGTCTTTCGATTCCAGAGGAATGTTTTTGATGTCATTCGTTGTATTATGAAATGAGAGTTTGCGGCTTAATGCACGTTTGAATTAACTGAGAGACTACCCTGCCCCAGGTTTTGATTAAAGGTTTCAAATTATGTTTAAAACAAAAACTTCTACTTCTTTGGCTCGTAAGGGGTTGACTAGGGATTATCCTCCTTATAACTCCAGTGTTTAGGATTTGAAAGAACGCCTATACATCTTCAGCAAGGTATGTTCAAAAGCATACTGTATGAGATTATGGCATTGTTTTCATCATCCTCCCTCTAAAGTCTTATAACTTTTAGCAAGAGTTGAATGTCATAAAGTGAATAAAAAGCATAGTTTAAAATGTAATGAAAATGAAATAATTCAAGACAAACATACATAATTCATTAATGAAACAAAGTTTGACATTAACAGATAATTGTTTGAATCACAAAAGAGAAATTACAACTTGAAAATTTAAATGAAAAGAAGCCTCTTTGTATGAACTTGTCACTTTGGGTGGTGAGCCTCTGAAGGATGACAGAAAAATTCAGTCTGGCCACCTTGTGTGAACTCCAACACTCCTCTGTCAATCAAGTCTTGGATCTTATTTTTCAAAGCCCAACAGTCATCCGTATCATGCCCAGGATTATTGGAGTGGTATGCACATAATGCATTGGGATGATAGCTAGGAGCAGAGGTATTGGGATTCCGAGGAGGATCTCTTAATGTGACCAAATTCAAGTTTAGCAGGTGTTGTAAGACCTGTGATATAGGCACGTTGAGTTTGGTGAACTGCCTAACGGCTGGGACCTGTTTACTTTGGTTACCCTGTCCTTGTTGACGAGGCGGTTGCTGGGTTGGTGACGCGGAAGCAAATTGGGGAGGTCTTCTCTCGACTTCTTGTCTCAAGGGAGGCTGAATGATGACTTGATCCCCAATCCTAGATGTTTGCCCCATTTGATTACATCCATCCCGATGAAGCTTTTTGATGAGGACCCTTAGCTCTTCTTGTTTTTGTGCCAGGTTTTGAATAAGATTCATCTGGCCCACTAGCTTTCCCATCATGTGAACTTTCATTGTTGCCATTTCAAATTATAGCCTTTCCAACTGATCATCCTTGGTGACCTCCGGATTCCCCATGATTATGCCCCTTGTGAGGAGAGCCTTCACCTCTTCTTGCCCCTTGGATAGGTTCAAGAACAACTCTCGAAGTTGAGCGTTTTGAGCCTGGATGTCTTTGATAGTCTGTTCTAGAGCCATCTCTACTGAAATAAACAATAGGAAGATAAGGAGACTTGTTGTAAAGACCTGTTTATGTTTTATGATGAATGATATGTATTCATGCAATGCTTTCAAGGTTTTAAGAATTCAAATTTGTTTCAAACAAAAGGAACACACGTTATATTAATAAAATAGAATTTGAGTATATCAATGTCCTTAGGGCAAGATAATACAAAATTCTAAGATAAAAAGACGTTGCGCATCCTCTTTGGTGCAATGTAGGTGTTGAGAGTATGCTCTTTGTGAAGTAACCGAGTGAGTTCCAAAACCTTCTTCTTGCTTGCGTAGAATCGGGCTTCAAAAGTATCACGTTCTCCCTTGAGTTGTATCCAACTCTTTTGTAGATCTTCCAGTGATGTTGGCATGTCAGGATGTAGGAGGGTGTATGGAACCTCTCCTTCCTTAACAGGCTCTATAATTACTGGGAGAATGGATGGGTAAGGAATCATAAGTGTTTGGGCGCAGGTTCATACCCACTTGAGGTAAGGCTCAAGAGGGATGGAATTCTTATGTCCCAAGGTCTTACTGTCTACCTCGTTTGGCATCCTCCAAGCTCGGATGAACTTTTGTCGGAGTCCTTGATTGTCGTTGTCGAAGTCGAAAACCAAGCCTTGGACTAGCATATCATGTGGGCCATCCCTTCGGGCATAACCAAACTGTCTTAGAGCCAAGCAGGGGTTGTAGGTGATGCCTCCCCTAATGCCAAGTAGAGGGACATTAGGGAATTCCCCACAACGGTCGACGATGATAACATTCTCTTTGGTTCGAGAACACCAATGAATATCTGAATGTGTAAGAGTCATCAATCGTTGTGACTACCTCAAACCTTGCTCATTCTTCAAGACTAATTGGGGAAGATGGGAAATAAACCATCTTGCCATAAGAGGAATGCAGCACATGAGAACACCTCTTTTCCTTATTGTACGAGTGTGAAAAGAGTGTAAGATATCTCCAAGCAATGTAGGCACCGGATTGCGTGACATGAAGATTTTGACAGCACTCACCTCTATGAGTTGATCAGGATTAGGGAACAAAACCATCCCAAAGATGAGAAGAGCCACAATCTCCTCAAAAGCTTGTAAGTCCAAGGAATTCCAGCAGCTTTGGGCCTTCTCAAAGAAGAACTTTTCCAAGAAGCCTTTGACACCACTTCTAATTTCCCAATGGGCTGTGACATCAGATGGTTGCAAGTGCAGGGCTTGAGCAACATCTTCTGGCTTTGGATCCCTTTCCGTACCATTGAAAGGTAGTTGATTGAGAATAGGAATCCTCAAGAGTTGAGAGAATTCTTCCAAAGTGGGCACAAGCTGGTAGTCAGGAAATATGAAGCAGTGGAGCAAAGGGTCAAAGAACTGGAAAAGAACTTTCATCATGTCTTCCTCTGTGTTGGAAGTGACTAGGTTGAGAAGACGACCATGCCTCTCGGTGAACAGAGAATTCTCAGGAATCCTTGAAGCTAGATCCTTGAGTTGCGAAGGAATTCTTACAAGGTTGACTTGGATGGTTTTCCTGCGAAGTGAATCCATAACCTACAAAATAGGAACAAAGATGAAATTCAAAAATCCTTGAAATGGTTAGTGGATGTGTTGTACCCCAAAATTTGCCCTCCCATTTTTCATAAGAAATCACAACCCTAGGGTTTTCTCAGATTTTCAAGATTTGGCTCAGGAATCGATCAGACAGACTTTTCTTTGGCAGTAGATCAAAAATTAGGGTTTTTTTATCTCATTTCTCAGAAGAAACTGAATTCTCAGAAATTCAATTAACTGTCACATGTTTTCATGCTTTTTCAAGCTTACTGAAAAATTACTGGTTGTTCTCAAGGTCTGTTCATCTGGGACAAGAAATGGGAGCTGAGACTGTCATTTGGAATATTCAGTTTTTGTCTGATCCAGGTTAACCAGTGTCTGTTAAGACATTTGCTTTGTTAATGGAATGAAACGTTTGCTTGTTTATTGGAATGCACAGTGCGTATTTTGATTGGAATGTTGTTGCAAGGTTATGAGATTACAGAGTTTTTTGGATTACTTGGAATTTAAGTTATCTGTATTGGAAGTATTGGAATGCATTTTTAGTTATTTTAATCAGGAATCTTAAAGAATCAGTGAAGACTTGAGGAGATAATTGCAAGATATTGACAGTAGAAGATTTTATTGGATATCAGATTGTCTCACAAAGATCTTTCATTTATTTCAGATGTTGATACAAAAATAATTTAGTATTCATATGCTTTAAGTTTTACAGCTTATAGTACTTGAAAAATAAATTATTACAATTAATGGAAAATATCTCTAAGTTACAAAGAATTGAATCTAAGCCTAAGTTTCCATTGCTCTCATGCTCGCCACAACGAATTTCTTGCTTCCTCCTCTTTGTCATCACCCAATTTGTGCTCACATGAAAGAAAGGCAAAGAAAAGAGGATTAGTACAAAGGAGCTATTTTTATTTCATCATGTTTTTATTTTTTCTCTTTGCAAATCACAAAGAAGATTTTTTCTTCTTGGTTCACAAAGAGAAAAATGAAAAAAATGCAAGCTAAAGAATGCAAGGCAAATGGTTCAGATGAAAACATTGCAACAATGCCAAACTATCAAGCAACTAAGGCAGGCATCACAAGCAAGCCAAATAGCATGGCAAGCCAAACAGCATGGCAAACTAAACATTGCAGCAAACTAAACATTGCATACAAAGGCAAACTGGATGCAAGCAAACCAAACTGAATGCAGTTCAAACAATGCAGCAGGCAGAAAGTACATTGCAACAAACTAAACATTGCATACAAAGGCAAACTGGATGCAAGAAACCAAACTGAATGCAGTTCAAACAATGCAGCAGGCTAGAAAGTACAATACAACAGACAAAAAGTGCAGAGGGTAAACCAATTAACCAGCAAAAGGCTTGTCATAGCCTATCATCATTTTCCAGGGATTTAGGCAAACTTTTCAGAAAAGTGGAAAAGCAAAAATTGCTTTATCATTGAGAGAAAGAGAGAAAAGATATCACCTTTTTTGAGATTGTACAGTTTGGCAAAAATCTGTCACAAGTTGCAAAACAAAATGCAAAAGGATATAATACCATCAAACAGTAAGAAGAGAGAAGGAGAACATTTTGTCAAAAACTGCAACAACTACCAAAACTGTATAACAGTTTCAAACAGCACAACCTGTTATCAAAAATCACCAAAACCTGTGCAAACATTGCACAAACTACAAAACATATAACAATTTCAAGCTACAAAAATCCAAAACCTGTTATCAAATAAAAACCTTTCATCAAACATTTTCAAACTACAAAACTTGTAGAATCAAACTGCATAACCTAACCAACAGTCCAAAAATTGCAAGTTAAAAACCTTTCATCAAACATTTTCAAACCACAAAACCTGCATAATCAAACATAAAAACCCAAAACTGTATGACAGTTTCAAACCTCAAAAACTTTCACAAGCCAAAAAAAATCACAAAACCTGTTAACAGCCCAACCTGCATAACAGTTAAAAAACCTGTAGTTCACAGGGCCAAACCACAACAAACCACAAAAAACCTGTGATAAAACTTCAAAACCTGTGCAAACATTGCACAAACCCCTAACTGTTAAAAGTAAAGACAAATCCCAGCCTGCTAGCAAAAGGTAAGAAAAACGTGTGCAAACATTTCACAAACCTCCAAAAACATATAACAGTTTCAAACCTTCCCAACATTCCAAACTCAGTTAAAAAAAAACCTTCAACTGTAAAACTCAAGCCAGCAATCATCATCAACAAATCCATACCAACAATCAAATTTTCAGAACTACAATCATCCAACAAAAACTACCAACAATCAGTTTCAGAACTACAATCATCATCAACATCAACTTAGCCAAACAAAACTCAGTTCAACAATAATCATCATCAAGGTTTCAGCATCATCATTGTCAATCATTAACCAACAACAAACAAGTGCAAATCAGAAGAACAACAGCCAAACAAAGTCAAAGCCATCAAGCACCATCATTCAAATTCAAAGAGAGAGGAAAGAGGTAACAAATTTTCAAAAGTAGTATCATCATCAAAGTTTCAGAAGTGAAATCATCATCAAAATTTCAAAACAACAATCATCATCAAAGTTTCAGAATAATAATCATCATAAAAAAAAACAACAAATCATAACAGAGTTTCAGAATCACAAATCATCAACAAAAATCAGAAATATCACCGTCATCATCTCTTCCCCTCGTGTCCAGCCACCAAGTGAACGCCATCAGTCCAACCTTATTCCTCTCCTTTCTTCCATAAAGGTTTCGAAGGTATACTTCTCTTCAAATCCCTTTACTGCATCTTAGACACATGATACAATAGGTTAAACAAACTAAACATGAACAAAGCAAGAAAATTTAAACGAAAAATGCTAAATCAAAAAGAGACTGAACCATACCGTCAAACGAAACCTTTGATCATTGTGAGGAGATGAGAGGAGGAGACAGCGCTCTGGCGGCTTGAGGGGAGGGAAGATCAGAACGATTGAGTGAACGAGAGAAAGTGAAGAGAGAACGAAGGACAACGGCGCTGCTGTAAAAGCACGAACAAACCCTAATTGTTCCCTTCCCCCTGATCCAAAAAAACGAAGTTTAAGCGTTGGGCCATTTCTGGCCCCAAATCCCTAAGGCCCATTTACATTGCTAACGTACCCCCCTCCATTCTGACCTTTTTTTCTTCTTTTATTTTTGTTTTGGGCCTAACCTCCAAAAATCTTAAGTCCATCGTCATTTTGTTTTAATTTACTTCTTTTTTTTTAATAGATTCAAAACTCAATTTTTTTTTATTATCAAATTAAAATTAGCTTAGTTAGTTTTATTTTTCTTAACTTATCTTTTTTTATTTCTTCTGTTAATAATAACACTAATAATATATTAAAACTTTGATTTTCTTAAATTAGCTTTATTTTCTACTTTTATTAATTAATCTTGTTTCATTTGATAAGATACCAAAAAACATTTAAATTGATTTAATTGATTTTGCTTTCTTTAAACCCTTTTTTATTGATTAATAAAAATACAAAATAATAGAGATTTTGTTTAATTAAATTTTCTTTCTTTAAAACTTTTTTCCTTTTAAAATTAATAAAATACAAGATTAATAATAATAAAATATTTAATCTTTCTTTTTAGAATAGATTTTATTTTCAAATAAATACATGCATTTCATACTTTATTGATTTCTTCATTTTGTTATAGCTTTATATTGAATCGCGACAATTCGATTTGGTTGTAATACTTGATATTTGGACTTTACTATTCTTATGAGATTCATCCCCATTTGTAATAATTTGTACCCCCATTCCCTGATACTTTTATAATAAGTTAGACTTTTAATTCCTGCAATTTATTGCTTTCAATATACTGTGTAGTAATTAGGCGTGTATGGCAAGATATCCAAAATCAAAACAAATAGTTAGACCTAATACAAGATCTAAATGCATGAAAATGACAAACACAATGCACACTTGCACCCCTAGGGTTTCATCCACTTGTTGCCTTTAAAATGGCCATATTATGCATGTTGAGTATCTTGGCAAAAAAAAATAAACAAAAGATCATAGTCCCTCGATGACGCTATCTTAGTTGCCTATACAAAATGATCTAGTCCCTCAAAAAATTGCTAAAGATACTTGGCAATATTGCTATCATGGTCAATACGATGACCCGCGCCTGTCCCGTTTAACCTCCTAATACAAGGTTGTTTACCAAATGCAATGGTAAAACAACACTGTCGAAAGGGTTAAAAATGTGTAGGAAAGATCTTTGAGTAGATAGGGTAGACAACTCTTAGTTACTTGATCAAAACTTGCAAAAAACATCCTTGTTATTTTCAAACACACCTCACAACACAATTTCAAAACATTTCCAAAAACAAACTTTCAAACTTTCAAACATTGAAACATCTTTTCAAAAGACAATACACCTTTGTATACATTCAAACAAGACTCATTACAAAGGTTGCCACAACGATGGCCTCTTTTCAAAGCATTTTCAAAACCGCACACAAAGCACCATTTCAAACAATTGAAAATCAAAAGCAAGTGATCTAAACAAGTAACTAAGAGCCCATGGATAACCATGGATGAAAAGGGTGCTTGCACCTTCCGTTTTCATAATCTACCCCCCGAACCCAAGAAAATATCTCAAAGGTCTTTCCTGTGCTTTTTGATCTTTCCTTTGGATAAAATAAAAAGTCGGCGGCGACTCTTGCTAAACCGAAACATTTGTGAACACAAACACAAAACCTCAAGTCAGTTCTCCCACCGTATCACAGAACTGGCGACTCTGTTGGGGACTAAATCTAAAAGTGGGGTTACCTTAGGGTTTAGATCACCTTTACATGCTTACCTTGTTTGCTTTGATTGCTTTACACTTGGTTCTATTGTTTGGGTTTGAAATCCTCTACCCGGATTTAGGAAACATTCATAGGTAAATAGAAATACATTATGGAAACTGTGCAGGGTATACCGACATGGTTGAAGAAATAGCTATATTAGTGCGACATATTTGTAGGTACCAGTAGCCTTTGAGTCAATCAAAGAGAATACGGGGCCGCTGAGTGATGTCATGAAGCACTAATGAACTTTTTAGAACCTTTACTTTACCATCTTGGCCTTTTTAGGGGTAGTGAGATGATCGGCTTTGGTGTAGTCCGAAGTTGGTAGATACTCGATACTACACTCATTGAGGGTTATTTTCTTGGAATATTTCGGTCGCCAGTTAAGTGGCTAAACTGAAACAATGAACACAGAAAATAATCCAGTGATATTGAGCTCCTTAGAACCCAATTACTATTTATAGGACAGGTTGAGCCAACTAAACTTCAAGAGGGTACTTACCTATGAAACCCCATGCAAGCCTGAAACTAGGATCTTGTGTGACTTGTCTGTACATATACTTGTGCATACATCATGAACATCATAAAGCATCATATGCATCCACTAACCATTTCAAGGGTTTGGATCTTCATCTTTGTTCTTGTTTTGTAGGTTATGGAATCTCTTCGCAGGAAAACAATTCAAGTCAACCTTGTGAGAGTCCCTCCTCAACTCAAGGAGCTTACTTCCAAGATTCCAGAGATTTCTCCCTTCACTGAAAGACATGGTAGACTTCTCAACTTGGTCAACTCCAACATTAAAGAAGACATGGTGAAAGTTCTTTTCTAGTTCTTTGACCCCCTACACCACTGCTTCACATTTCCTGATTACCAACTAGTGCCTACTTTGGAGGAATTTTCTCAACTCCTGAGGATTCCTATTCTCCATAAACTACCCTACAACGGTACGGAAAGAGAACCAAAGCCTGAAGATGTTGCTCAAGCCTTACACTTGCAACCATCTGATATCAAAGGTCATTGGGAAACCAGAAGTGGTGTCAAGGGTTTCTTGGCAAAGTTTCTGTTCGAGAAGGCACAAGACTGCTGGAATTCTCTAGATCAGCAAGCTTTTGAGGAGATTGTAGCACTCCTCATCTATGGGCTGGTCTTGTTCCCAAACCCTAATCAGCTTATAGATGTGAATGCTGTCAAGATTTTCATATCTCGGAATCCTGTGCCTACATTTCTTGGGGATATCCTCCACTCATTTCACACACGAACAATGAGGAAAAGATGTGTTCTCATGTGTTGTACTCCTCTTCTAGCAAGGTGGTTTATTTCTCACCTTCCCCGGTCAGTCTTGAAGAATGAGCAAGGCTTGAGGTGGTCATAACGATTGATGACTCTTGCATATTCTGATTTTCATTGGTGTTCTCGGTCCAAAGAAAATGTCATCATCATTGATCGTTGTGGGGAATTCCCTAATGTCCCACTACTTTGCATTAGGGGAGGCATTACCTACAACCCCTGTTTAGCTCTGAAACAATTTGGGTATGCCCGAAGGGATGGCCCTCATGACATGCTGATTCCAGACTTGGTTTTTGACTTTGACAACGACGCTCAAGGACTTCGACAAAGGTTTATCCGATATTGGAGGATGCCCAACAAAGTGGACATTAAGACACTGGGGCACAAGAATTCCATCCCCCTTGAGCCTTACCTCAAGTGGGTACGAACCCGCGCCCAGAGTATTATGATGCCTTACCCACACATTCTGCCTATGATCAAAGAGCCTATTATGGAAGGAGAGGTTCCATACACCCTCCTACATCCTGATATGCCAACATCATTGGAAGATTTGCAAAAGAGTTGGATACAACTCAAGGAAGAACGAAACACATTTGAGGCCAGCTTCTACGCCAGTGAGAAGAAGGTTTTAGAACTTCCTCGTCGATTCCACGAAGAGCAGACTCTCAACACCTACATAGCACCAAAGAGGATACACAACATCTTTTTACATTAGAATTTTGTATTATTTTTCCCATGGGGCATTGTTTACCGTTGTTTTTGGTAAACAACCGCTGGTCTCCAAAAGGTAATTTTTTTGGTTTACTTGCGGGATCGACCAAACTAATCCCAGAACATATGCTAATCTTTATGTAAAATGAGTAAGAAGGAAGAACGCACGTTCGACCCAGGGGAAGGATGTTTAAGATTGTTGAACAGTAAGCAAAAGCATAAAAATGCAAGTAAAAGAAGTAAAAAGATGACTTTGCAGGATAATGGTAAAGTAATGTAAAAAGACTTTTATTAAGTAAAAAAGGTGTTTCTAATGTACATTGCTCCGCTTTTATCCTTTCTCACGCAGTAGTTACTTGGATAATATTTGAGATATTTAGTACCATAAGTTGAACACCCCTAAAAATTACACAAGCTTCTTAATTTATACTAAAAGTAGGTAACCGTCGAGGGGACATTCTGCGCTAGGATGAAGACAAGTGTCTTCTGCATGCCTCTCGACCCATAACTTTTTGCCACGCTCCCTTCCCTTAGACGCTGATGAAAACCACCTTTCCCTCCAATAATTCAAATTTCAAATGGTCTTCGTCCCATGTGCCAAGGCGCGAACACTTTCCATCAGTCGAACAACCTAAATCTGCTTCAGTCGAATGAACCCTTGGTCGAAGACTCTTATCATAACTTAGATCCTTTTTCCTAAGTTATCTCGTGTGTCGAATCATACCTCCTGGTTTAGTTCATTCCAGTTGTTTGGTCCAAAAGACCAAATACAGTAAGTTTCGAATTTGGGAGCCAACAGGCATTCATGTATTAACAAATTCTTCTTATTAATATGACGTGTGTTCTTTTTGTTTGCAACAAATTTGAATTTCTGAATCCTTGAATGCATTACATGAATACATATCATTCATCATATGCATAAGCAGGTCTTCACACCAGGTTTCCTTATCTCTCTGCTGTTTATTTCAGTAGAGATGGCTCTAGAGAAGACTATCAAAGATATCCAGGCTCAAAACGATCAACTTCAAGAGATGTTCTTGAACCTATCCAAGGGGCAGGAAGAAGTGAAAGCTCTCCTCACAAGGGGCATAGTCCTAGGGAATCCAGGGGGCATCAGGAATGATCAATTGGAAGGGCTACAGATTGAGATGGCAACAATGAAAATCTAGATGATGGGACAACTGGTGGGCTAGATGGCTCTCATCCAAAACCTGGCTCAAGGACAAGAGGAGTTAAAGGTCCTCATCAACAAACTGCATCAGGATGGATGTAACCAAATGGGGCAAACAACTAGGGTTGAGGATCAAGTCACCATTCATCCTCCTTTGAGACAAGAAGCCAAGGGAAAGTCTCCCCACTTTGCTTCAGGGTCACAAGCCCGACAACAATCTCACCAACATTAACAGGATAATCGGCGTGAGCAAAATACATCTGAAAAGCACTCCACTGAGATTAACATGCCATTATCCCAAGTGCTGCAACGCTTGTTGGAAGTCAAGCTAATTTTATTAAGGGCCCCCCCTCAGCGTCCCAACACAGCCTCCCCAGGGTCCAATCCAAATGCGAGATGTGCGTACCATTCCAACAGTCCTGGGCATGACACCGATAGCTGTTGGGCATTGAGAAACAAAATTCAAGATCTGATTAAAGAAACAACGCCGAAGTTCACGCAAGATGGCCAGATGAAAATCTTCCGTTGAAGGCTCTCCATTTAAAGTGTCAAGTTCGAACTAAGAGGCTTTTGTTTCATTTGAATTTTCAAGTTGTAATTTCTTTTGTCATTCAAACAATTATCTATTGATGTCGAACTTTGTTTCATTAATGCATTGCATATGTTTGTCTTGAATTCATCCATTCGTTTTCACTATACTTAAACTATGCTTTCTACTTACTTTTGATATTTAACTCTTGCTAAAAGTTACGAGCCTTTAGAGGAAGGATGACGAAAACAATGCCATAATCTCATACAGTATGCTTTCGGACAGACCTTGCTGACGATGTACAGGCGTTTCTTTCAAATCCTAAACACTGGAGTTATAAGGAAGATAATCCCTAGTCAACCCTTCGAGCCAAAGAAGTTGAAGTTTTCTGTTTTAACATAAATTGAAACCTTTAATCAAACCTGGGGCAGGGTAGTCTCTCAGTTAATTCAAATGCATGTTAAAGTCGCAAACTCTCATCCTGTAATACGATGAACGACATAAAAAAAAACATTCCTTTGGAACCAAAAGACAGTGATGGTTCCTTATCTCATAGGCGGTCATTATCTCTCAAAAAGAAAAAGCCCACTAAGCCAAAACCTATAAAGGAGGCTTAAGAAAGCTGGGGCATCCTGCTGACTGTAAATCTCAAAAACAGGAACAGTCAGGCAAAAATTAGGGATAATAAAGAAAGAGGTCACTACAAATCCTCAACAACATGAAAAATGTTGCAAGAATGACTGCCTTCCAACAAATTCAACTTGTGTGAACCATCACCAAAACGTCGTTCCAGACTCATTTGGAGTTCAAACGCACAATTAACTGAGTTTAGGATTGAAGAACATCACGAAGAGCGGGTGGGTACAAATATATTTTGAGCCTTTATCCTTTGTTTCTTAAACTGTGAACCAAGCCACGCTACAACCCTTCAAAAGTTCTAATTGAAGCATGGGTTAGTTCGAAAGCATACTGTTACAAAAGGTATCCTGACTCCTGTAAGGCTTTTCTCTAAATCTTGAGTTGAATATTTCTTATAAAAAGTTTTTTGCTAAAAAACGCATTTTTCAAAATTTCAAGACAAGCATGAACTTTGCATTATTTGAATATTGTTGTTTGCATATGGCTATTTGTTTGACAGCAAAGAAATTCACACAGTGAATATTCGATGAACGAAAGCTCTCTCAGTGAACAAAATCACTTCAAGTGGGATGACACTTCCGTTGAAAAAAATCTCCTATCAATACAGGGGACATAACATGGCAAAGTCCAGTTAACCTGGGGAGGTCCAGTCAAGATTTCAAGAAATCTCTCAAAGTGCAGAGTAACCAGGGGCAAGGCTTTGTCACCATCACTTGGGGCATTGAGCGTCAATCCCAACAAAGGGTTACATACAGTCAAACATTTCCTGGAAAGGCCTTAAACACTCGCTACATGGGGCAGTGACAAATCTCTCCAAAATCCTTCTCATAAGATGGCTCCCAGCCAGAGTTTCGATCTTTGGTAACCTCTTCCTAGATAAGTCGACCTCAAGAATTCCGGAGAATTTTTCCCATTGAAGTCACCAGATTTTTCACTATCAGAAACGAAGAATTTAACTCTTTTCTCCATCACCAGTTCGGGATTTATTTTCCCCAGCGAGAAGTTGTCTTGAAAACATTACACGAATGATGTAGTCAAATTCTCACAAGATTCAAGCTATGAAGCCTGGACCACGACCAGATGGTAGTTCTTTCAACTTTCCCATTTAACAGTAGTCCAGGATTTATTTTCCCCGATACCTGTTGAAGATATTCCAAGACTTTCGTCTGGCTCAGCCAAATCGATTCTAAGATTTTTCTGATTCTTATCCAGTCAAAGTTAATTCAAGACCTTCTTTGGCTCAGTCAGATCGACACTAAGATCTCCCTAATTCTTATTCAAGTTGAAGATATTCTAAGACTTTCGTCTGGATCAGTTAAATCGATTCTAAGATTTTTATGATTCTTATCCAGTCAAAGTTAATTCAAGACCTTCTCTGGCTCAGTCAGATCGACACTAAGATCTCCCTGATTCATATTCCAGTTGAAGATATTCCAAGACTTTCGTCTGGCTCAGTTAAATCGATTCTAAGATTTTTCTGATTCTTATCCAGTCAAAGTTAATTCAAGACCTTCCCTGGCTCAGTCAGATCGGCACTAAGATCTCCCTGATTCTTATTCCAGTTGAAGATATTCCAAAACTTTCGTCTGGCTCAGTTAAATCGATTCTAAGATTTTTCTGATTCTTATCCAGTCAAAGTTAATTCAAGACCTTCTCTGGCTCAGTCAGATCGACACTAAGATCTCCCTGATTCTTATTCCAAGACTTTCTTCTGGCTCAGTTAAATCGATTCTAAGATTTTTCTGATTCTTATCCAGTCAAAGTTAATTCAAGACCTTCTCTAGCTCAGTCAGATCGACACTAAGATCTTCCTGATTCTTATTCCAGTTGAAGATATTCCAAGACTTTCATCTGGCTCAGTTAAATCGATTCTAAGATTTTTCTGATTCTTATCCAGTCAAAGTTAATTCAAGACCTTCTCTGGCTCAGTCAGATCGACACTAAGATCTCCCTGATTCTTATTCCAGTTGAAGATATTCCAGATTTTACTGTTTCAGATAAACCTCTCAACGGTTTATTCTGATTCACTTCCAGATTTTGCTGTTTCAGATAAACCTCTCAACGGTTTATTCTGATTCACTTCCAGATTTTGCTGTTTCAGATAAATCTCTCAACGGTTTACTCTGATTCACTTCCAGATTTTGCTGTTTCAGATAAAATCTCTCAACAGATAAATCTCTCAACGGTTTATTCTGATTCATTCTCTGTTCAGATCCAGTTCAAACTTTCTGTCAACTATCATCTTTGAATGGTATCTTTAAACCCATTTCCATAACACCATCAAATAAGCATGTCATTAACACCCCCAGAGGAGATGAGACTACCAACTACCAATCCCCAGCATAGTTGAAACTACCAACCCACAGCAGAAATAATCCGGTTTCTCTAAATCCCCCAGCAAGTTATCTTAAAGCCTGGATTCGACCAGTAATACCTTGATTATACTAAAGCCCAGAGATCGACCGGAAAATAGTGGAATCCCCTGCAAAATCCTTCTGAAGACTGGATGTTGACCAGATAAGAAGTAACGTATACTGTGAAGCTTGGATGTTGACCAAATAACAGTTTACTCGGTCAATTACTTTGAAGCCCGGATTCAATCGGATATTAGTAGGCCCCGAAATAAAAAGGAAAACCGGAGGCGACCAGATAACCATTTAATTTCCTTCTGAAACCTGGATGTTGACCAGATAGGAAGTAAGGTATTGTGAAACCTGGATGTTGACCAGATAGCAATACAAGACACTGTGAAGCCTGGAGATCGACCAAATAACAGTTAACCCTTAACAGAATGAAGATTCTCATTCTTGAAACCTCAGAAGATTGGCATACACCTAAGCTCCTGATACCCTTAACAGAATGAAGATTCTCATTCTTGAAACCTCAGAAGATTGGCATACTCCCAAGCTCCTGATACCCTTAACAGAATGAAGATTCTCATTCTTGAAACCTCAGAAGATTGGCATACTCCCAAGCTCCTGATACCCTTAAACAGAATGAAGATTCTCATTCTTGAAACCTCAGAAGATTGACATACTCCCAAGCTCCTGATACCCTTAACAGAATGAAGATTCTCATTCTTGAAACCTCAGAAGATTGGCATACTCCCAACCTCCTGACCCAAACGCATGAATGAAGATTCTCATTCTTGCTTCCCCAGAAGATTGGCATACACCCAACCTCCTGACCCAAACGCCTGAATGAAGATTCTCATTCTTGCTTACCCATAAGATTGGCATACTCCCAAGCTCCTGATACCCTTAACAGAATGAAGATTATCATTCTTGAAACCTCAGAAGATTGGCATACTCCCAACCTCCTGACCCAAACGCCTGAATGAAGATTCTCATTCTTGCTTCCCCAGAAGATTGGCATACTTCCAACCTCCTGACCCAAACGCTTGAATGAAGATTCTCATTCTTGCTTCCGCAGTATATTGGCATACACTCGAGTTCCTGATATTCCCGACAGAATGAAGATTCTCATTCTCAAAGTGGCATACAACCTAAACTCCTGAACTTCTTCCAAACAGGAATAAGCTTTTCCCGAGAGTCCTGAGCTTACTCTCCAGCAGGATAGCTACTCCCCAACAATATAGCTATTCCCCACAGAGTTTTTACTCCCCAACATAATGAAGATTCTCATATTTGATTCTCTAGTGAAGTTACCAGAGCCTTTTTTACTCTCGACATAAATCTGTCAGAGTTTTTAATCCACTGCAGATCGAAGATTCTCGTTCTTGGCTCCTCAGCACAAATTCCCCTAGCAGAATGAAGATTCTCATTCTCAATTCCCCACAGAAATTGTCAAGGTTTTGATAATCGCTGCGAATTGTCAAAAATATTTGATCTCCAGCAGTAGTCATGGATTTATTTTCCCCGGCAGCAGTCGGAGATTTTATTATCTTCAGTTGTCAAAGACTTACTTTCCTCAGCAAGACAGCTATTTATCTTACATGCGCATACATTACATTCATATGTCATAAGCATTGATAAAACACATATATTGCATCATACATTTCATGCAACATAACTTTGTGTTTCAGCTAATATTTTACCCTTTTCAGGATAAGGTTAACAAGCTACCAGTATAGGATCTTGAAAACAGTTTACAGAGGCTCCAAACACGGATGCTAATCTATCGCTTGTTTAGATTCAGCTTCAAAAAACAGCCTAGAGATGCTCCAGACACGAATGCTATTCTATTGCTTATTCAGATCCCCAGCTCAGAGACGTTCCAGACATGGATACCTTTCTGATACTCATTCTCTCACCCACAACATACAATTCAACAAACATTCTTGGATGGCATCTTTAAGCCCATCTCCGACAAGATTCTGTCACATCTCCAAATGGCCTATGTAAGCCCATTCCCTTAACTATGCTTTGACAAGTGCAAATTTATGGGCACTCTGATGTCCAATCATCTTTTACCTTCAAGTCGCGAACGGAAAACTCGCCGATCTAACTCTTCAGGTTCAAGAAGATTGAACAGGGGCAGCTGTTGTACCCCAAAATTTTCCCTCCAATTTTTCACAAGAAATCACAACCCTAGGATTTTCTCAGATTTTCAAGATTTGGCTCAGGAATCGATCAGACAGACTTTTCTTTGGCAGTAGATCAAAAATTAGGTTTTTTCTCTCATTTCTCAGAAGAAACTGAATTCTCAGAAATTCAATTAACTGTCACATGTTTTCACGCTTTTTCAAGCTTACTGAAAAATTACTGGTTGTTCTCAAGGTCTGTTCATCTGGGACAAAAAATGGGAGCTGAGACTGTCATTTGGAATATTCAGTTTTTGTCTGATCCAGGTTAACCAGATAATGTGTGTCTGTTAAGACATTTGCTTTGTTAATGGAATGAAATGTTTGCTTGTTTATTGGAATGCACAGTGCGTATTTTGATTGGAATGTTGTTGCAAGGTTATGAGATTACATAGTTTTTTGGATTACTTGGAATTTAAGTTATCTGTATTGGAAATATTGGAATGCATTTTTAGTTATTTTAATCAGGAATCTTAAAGAATCAGTGAAGACTTGAGGAGAGAATTGCAAGATATTGACAGTAGAAGATTTTATTGGATATCAGATTGTCTCACAAAGATCTTCCATTTATTTCAGATGTTGATACAAAAATAATTTAGTATTCATATGCTTTAAGTTTTACAACTTATAGTACTTGAAAAATAAATTATTACAATTAATGGAAAATATCTCTAAGTTACAAAGAATTGAATCTAAGCCTAAGTTTCCATTTCTCCCATGCTCGCCACAAAGAATTTCTTGCTTCCTCCGCTTTGTCATCACCCAATTTGTGCTCACATGAAAGAAAGGCAAAGAAAAGAGGATTAGTACAGTTAATTAAATAGAATTTTCAAACAAAAAAAGAAAGAAAATATTCATCATTAAAGTTTTCCGTTTGGAATCAGAGGAGCTATTTTCATTTCATCATGTTTTTATTTTTTCTCTTTGCAAATTACAAAGAAGATTGCTCTTCTTGGTTCACAAAGAGAAAAATGAAAAAATGCAAGCTAAAGAATGCAAGGCAAATGGTTCAGATGAAAACATTGCAACAATGCCAAACTGTCAAGCAACTAAGGCAGGCATCACAAGCAAGCCAAACAGCATGACAAGCCAAACAGCATGGCAAACTAAACATTGCAACAAACTAAACATTGCATACAAAGGCAAACTGGATGCAAGCAAACCAAAATGAATGCAGTTCAAACAATGCAGCAGGCAGAAAGTACATTGAAGCAAACTAAACATTGCATACAAAGGCAAACTGGATGCAAGCAAACCAAACTGAATGCAGTTCAAATAATGCAGCAGGCTAGAAAGTATAATGCAGCAGGCAAAAAGTGCAGAGGGTAAACCAAATAACAAGCAAAAGGCTTGTCATAGCCTATCATCATTTTCCAAGGATTTTGGCAAACTTTTCAGAAAAGTGGAAAAGCAAAAATTGCTTTATCATTGAGAGAGAAAGAGAGAAAAGATATCACCTTTTTTGAGATTGTACAGTTTGGAAAAAATCTGTCACAAGTTGCAAAACAAAAATCAAAAGGATATAATACCATCAAACAGTAAGAAGAGAGAAGGAGAACATTTTGTCAAAAATTGCAGCAACTACCAAAACTGTATAACAGTTTCAAACAGCATAACCTGTTATCAAAAATCACCAAAACCTGTGCAAACATTGCACAAACTACAAAACATATAACAGTTTCAAGCTACAAAAATCCAAAACCTGTTATCAAACAAAAACCTTTCATCAAACATTTTCAAACTACAAAACCTGCAGAATAAAACTGCATAACCAAACCAACAGTCCAAAAACTACAAGTTAAAAACCTTTCATCAAACATTTTCAAACCACAAAACCTACATAATCAAACAGAAAAACCCAAAACTGTATGACAGTTTCAAACCTCAAAAACTGTCACAAGCCACAAAAAATCACATAACCTGTTAACAGCCCAACCTGCATAACAGTTAAAAAACTTGTAGTTCTTAGGGCCAAACCACAGCAAACCACAAAAAACCTGTGATAAAAATTCAAAACATGTGGAAACATTGCACAAACCCCTAACTGTTAAAAGTAAAGACAAATCACAGCCTGCTAGCAAAAGGTAAGAAAAACCTGTGCAAACATTTCGCAAACCACCAAAAACATATAACAGTTTCAAACCTTCCCAACATTCCAAACTTAGTTAAAAAAAACCTTCAACTGTAAAACTCAAGCCAGCAATCATCATCAACAAATCCATACCAACAATCAAAGTTTCAGAACTACAATCATCCAACAAAAACTACCAACAATCAGTTTCAGAACTACAATCATCATCAACATCAACTTAGCCAAACAAAACTCAGTTCAACAATAATCATCATCAAGGTTTCAGCATCATCATTGTCAATCATTAACCAACAACAAACAAGTGCAAATCAGAAGAACAACAGCCAAACAAAGTCAAAGCCAACAAGCACCATCATTCAAATTCAAAGAGAGAGGAAAGAGGTAACAAAGTTTCAGAAGTAGTATCATCATCAAAGTTTCATAAGTGAAATCATCATAAAAGTTTCATAAGTGAAATCATCATCAAAATTTCAAAACAACAATCATCATCAAAGTTTCAGAACAATAATCATCATCAACAAAAACAAAAAATCATAACAGAGTTTCAGAATCACAAATCATCAACAAAAATCAGAAATATCACTGTCATCATCTCTTCCCCTCGTGTCCAGCCACTAAGTTAACGCCATCAGTCCAACCTCATTCCTCTCCTTTCTTCCATAAAGGTTCTGAAGGTATACTTCTCTTCAAATCCCTTTACTGCATCTTAGAAACATGATACAATAGGTTAAACAAACTAAACATGAACAAAGCAAGCAAATCTAAACAAAAAATGCTAAATCAAAAAGAGACCGAACCATACCGTCAAACGAAACCTTTGATCATTGTGAGGAGATGATAGGAGGAGACAACGCTCTGGCGGCTTGAGGGGAGGGAAGATCAGAACGATTGAGTGAACGAGAGAAAGTGAAGAGAGAACGAAGGACAATGGCGCCGCTGTAAAAGCACGAACAAACCCTAATTGTTCCCTTCCCCCTGATCCAAAAAAAAAAACAAAGTTTAAGCGTTGGGCCATTTCTGGCCCCAAATCCCCTAGGCCCATTTACATTGCTAACGTACCCCCCCTCCATTCTGACCTTTTTTTCTTATTTTATTTTTGTTTTGGGCCTAACCTCCACAAATCTTAAGCCCATCGTCATTTTGTTTTAATTTACTTCTTCTTTTTTTTAATAGATTTAAAACTCAATATTTTTTTATTTATTATCAAATTAAAATTAGCTTAGTTAATTTTCTTTTTCTTAACTTATCTTTTTTTATTTCTTCTGTTAATAATAACACTAATAATATATTAAAACTTTGATTTTCTTAAATTAGCTTTATTTTCTTCTTTTATTAATTAATCTTGTTTCATTTGATAAGATACCAATAAACATTTAAATTGATTTAATTAATTTTGCTTTCTTTAAACCCTTTTTTATTGATTAATAAAAATATAAAATAATAGAGATTTAGTTTAATTAAATTTTATTTCATTAAAACTTTTTTCCTTTAAAAATTAATAAAATACAAGATTAATAATAATAAAATATTTAATCTTTCTTTTTAGAATAGATTTTATTTTCAAGTAAATACATACATTTCATACTTTATTGATTTCTTCATTTTGTTATAGCTTTATATTGAATCGCAACAATTCGATTTGGTTGTAATACTTGATATTTGGACTTTACTATTCTTATGAGATTCATCCCCATTTGTAATAATTTGTACCCCATTCCCGGATACTTTCGTAATAACTTAGACTTTTAATTCCCGCAATTTATTGCTTTCAATATACTGTGTAGTAATTAGGCGTGTATGGCAAGATATCCAAAATCAAAACAAATAGTTAGACCTAATACAAGACCTAAATGCATGAAAATGACAAACACAATACACACTTGCACCCCTAGGGTTTCATCCACTTGTTGCCTTTAAAATGGCCATGTTATGCATGTTGAGTATCTTGGCAAAACAAAAACAAAACAAAAGATCATAGTCCCTCAATGACGCTATCTTGGTTGCCTATACAAAATGATCTAGTCCCTCAAAAAATTGCTAAAGATACTTGGCAATATTGCTATCATGGTCAATACGATGACCCGCGCCTGTCCCGTTTAACATCCTAATACAAGGTTGTTTACCAAATGCAATTGTAAAACAACACTGTTGAAAGGGTTAAAAATGTGTAGGAAAGATCTTTGAGTAGATAGGGTAGACAACTCTTAGTTACTTGATCAAAACTTACAAAAAACATCCTTGTTATTTTCCAACACACCTCACAACACAATTTCAAAACATTTCCAAAAACAAACTTTCAAACTTTCAAACATTGAAACATCTTTTCAAAAGACAATACACCTTTGTATACATTCAAACAAGAATCATTACAAAGGTTTCCACAATGATGGCCTCTTTTCAAAACATTTTCAAAACCACACACAAAGCACCATTTCAAACAATTGAAAAGAAAAAGCAAGTGATCTAAACAAGTAACTAAGAGCCCATGGATAACCATGGATGAAAAGGGTTCTTGCACCTTCCCTTTTCATAATCTACCCCCCGAACCCAAGAAAACATATCAAAGGTCTTTCCTGTGCTTTTTGACCTTTCCTTTGGATAAAACAAAAAGTCGGTGGGGACTCTTGCTAAACTGAAACATTTGCGAACACAAACGCAAAACGTCAAGTCAGTTCTCCCACTGTATCACAGGATGCATATGATGCTTCATGATGTCCATGATGTTATGCACAAGTGTATATGTACAAGAAAATCACACAAGTTCCTAGTTTAGACTTGCATGGGGTTTCATAGGTAAGTACCCTCTTGAAGTTTAGTTGACTCAACCTGTCCTAGAAATAGTAACCGGGTTCTAAGGAGTTCAATATCACTGGACTATTTTCTGTGTTCATAGTTTCAGTTTAAGCCTCTTTACTGGCGACCGAAATATTCCAAGAAAACAACCCTCAATGAGTGTAGTATCGAGTATCTACCAACTTCGGACTGCACCAAAGCCGGTCATCTCACTACATCCTAAAAGGCCAAGATGGTCAAGTAAAGGTTCTAAGAGTCCATTAGTGCTTCATGACATCACTCAGCAGCCCTGTATTCTCTTTGATTGACTCAAAGGCTATCGGTACCCACAAATATGTCGCACTAATATAGTTATTTCTTAGACCGTATCAGTATACCCCGTACAGTTTCCACAATGTATTGCTATTTACCTATAATGTTTCCCAAATCTGGGTGGAAGATTCAAACCCAAACAATAAAACCAAAGTGTAAAGCAAACAAGGAAAACAATTGTAAGCAAATAAAGGTGATCTAAACCCTAAGGTAACCCCACTTTTATTATTATCCCCTACAGAGTCGCCAGTTCTGTGATACAGTGGAAGAACTGACTTGAGGTTTTGCGTTTCGTCGCAAATGTTTCGGTTTAGCAAGAGTCGCCACCGACTTTTATTTTATCCAAAAGGAAAGGTAAAAAAGCACAGGAAAGACCTTTGAGATGTTTTCTTGAGTTCAGGGGGTAGATTGTGAAAAGGGAAGGTGCTAGCACCCTTTTCATCCATGGTTTTCCATGGGCTCTTAGTTACTTGCTTAGATCACTTGCTTTGCTTTTGCAATTGTTTGAAATGGTGATTTGTGTGGTTTTGAAAGTATTTTGAAAAGAGGCCATCGTTTAGACAATCTTTGTAATGATTCTTATTCGTAAGAATGTATACAAAGATGCTTGTCTTTTGAAAAATGTTTCAATGTTTTGAAAGGTGTCTGAAAATGTTTTGAAATGTGTGTGTTTGTTTTTTTTGAAAATAGCAAGGATTTGTTTTGAAGAGAGCAAGTAACTTAGAACTATCTACCTACTCAAAAGTCTTTCTTATGCATTTTTCATTCCTTTGATGTTGTTGACCTACCATTGATTTGATAGGCAACCCTATCTTTGGATGTTAAATGGGACGGGCGTGGTTCATCGTATGACCATGATAGCAATGTTTATAGGTATCTTGGTATTTTTTCCGAGGGACCAAGATCATTTGTTTTAGGCAACCTTGTCTAGCGTCATTGAGGGAATATGATCTTTTGTTTTATTTTGTTTTGCCAATATACTTTGCATGCATACCATGGCCATTTGTAAGGCAACCGAGTGGAGATACCTTAAGGGTGTTTGTGTGCAAGTGTGTTTGATTGCATGCATGATTTTATCTTGAATTAGGATTTTATATTTCAATGATTTTATCTTGCCATACATATCCTAATTACTAGCATTTACATTTGAAAGCAATAAAATGCGGAAATGTAAAATCCTACGCTATTACAATAATTAGGGGGGGTGGGGGATACACACTTATACATGGGGATGGTTCAACGAGAAAAATAAAATTAAAAAAAATAACAAGGGGAAGAAAAAGAGAAAGAGAGAGGGGGCTAGCGCGCTGCTGAGAGGAAGTCAGAAGTTCTGACCCAGGCCTGCTGTAGGATATCAACTTGTTATAAAATGTATGAGTCAGAACTTCTGACTCTGGTGCGCTGCAAAACAGAAACCTGTTAGTGGGGAGGTCAGAAGTTCTGACTCCCATGCGCTGCAAAACAAAAATCTGTTAGTGGGGAAGTCAGAAGTTCTGACCCTGTTGGGAACACAAAAAATTTCAGAAGTTCTGATATCATTGATAACAAAACAGGTCTCGGAAGTGCTGGTGTCAAAGTCAGAATTTGGTTTCCTACTGTGCTAGTCAGAACATCTTCAATTTGGTTATTCTTCCCCAAAACAGAAAACATGCCTAAGGCACTTTCAGCAGGTATCATAGCTCCCCAGAAGTAAAGAGAAACAGAAACAAAAAAAATAGAGGCAAGTATGCCATAGCGCCCCACTTAAGCATACAGAGGCGTAAACAATCTCAGAACATAAACAACATCAGAAGCATGATATTTACATTGTGTTTATTGAGCATGCAAATCTGATGATGCTTAGCAGCATGGTGAGAGTCAGCAGGTGCTTACCTTGCTGTTAGAAGAAAAATCTGTTAATTGGATCTAGCTTTAGCTCTGATGGTGTTCTGGATAGGTTCTTTTTTAGATGGGTTGATGGAGAGTATATATAGACATGGTCAGAAAATTTATGGGCGTCTTTCTTTGGTCAAGAAACAGATTGGGTACAAATGAGATTTGGAGGCAAAGAGATTCCAAGGTTGTGTTCAAAGCTCTTTGAAACACTAGGAATTTTGGCAGAGTTTCACAATGTTTTCTTGCTAGAATTTTCTGTTTCTCTTCTAAAAATTTTTCTGGTTTTTTGACCGGGGTTTTTCATTAGAGAATGGTGCTCTATTTATAGGCAAGGATTTGTGGATTTTTTAAACGTTTAAGTGGCGCCAATACCATGAAGTAGGTGCTGACTTGTTCTTGAAGGAAGTTTGTGGACAGCTTTTCAGCCTAGGCTGGAACAGTAAGCGAAGATTAAGGGAAAGTGATACCCATAGGCAAAAAGTGGCGCATAGATCCATGCCTAAACCTGCACGAGGGTGTTACTATGCCACACGTGAAGAGACCCTTTGGATGAATGCTCAAAAGTGGTTGTGAGCATTAATGAGCATTAAATGGTGATAAGATTTGTCAAAAATCAGAAATCTTGTAATAGGAGATTTTGCATCATTACCTAAAACCTGAGCCAACAGTTCTGCTTCACCAAAAAGCAACGCAAACCAAGCTCTGACCTTGGCCTCTTGCTGCTTTAGCAAATTCTGAGGGTTTTTTCTAGATTTTCCAGCATGTTCTTTTGATCTGCCTCTGAAAACTCTGGACTTAGAGATTCTGCTTCAGTGTTACACCCAATCTTCTGATCCCATTACCTTCTGATCCCAGCATGTTCTGAAGGAGTTTTCAGGCTTCGTTGCTTTCTTTGCATTTCTCTAGCAAACTCTGGCTGAACTTGCGTAACTGCTGAAAGAGCCATGTTCTGCCACGTTTACAACTTCTTACTGAGTTGGCGTAGCTGTTGAAGATCCACCTTCTGACTGAATATTATGTGCTGAGCCAAGTTTGCAACTTTTGACCGTTTTTGCCTGGAGGTTGGTTCAGAAGTTCTGAAGAGCCCTTTTTTCTTAAATACTTAGAAAATCTCAAGTACTTAGAAATTTGTTTTTGAATCTTAGATGGAATACACTTCCCATTTCAGCATGCTTTGCTGAAATAAGATTTTTTTTGGGATTTGATTTTAATAAAGAGCTCAAGGTTTGGCCTTTCAGCATAAATGACTGTTTTGCCCTTGGGAGTGATCTTCATGAAAAATTTGTAATCCAAAGCTTGGGATTGGATAGAGAGTAAACCTGAGAAAAATGAGAGGGAAAATTTTGGGGTACAACACAAGGCAACTTAGATAGCGTCATCGAGGGGTTATGATCTTGTATTCGTTTGTTTTTGCTAAGATACCTCACATGCGTAATATGGCCATTTTGTAAGGCAACCAAGTGGATTTTACCCTAAGGATGCTTTTGTGCAAGTGTGTTATTTCCATGCTTGATTTTATCTTGAATTATGGTTTTCTATTTGATTGATTTTTATCTTGCCATACACATCCTAATTACTAGCATTTACATTTGAAAGCGATAAATTGAGGAAATATAAAGTCCTACGCTATTACAATATTTAGGGGATGGGGGTACAAGTTTATGAATGGGGATTGCAAATGAAAATAAAGCCCTAAATTACTATTAAAACCATATTGAAATGCATACAAGAAAATATTAAATGGACTTATTTTGTTTTAAGAAAATATTTTTGGTCTTTTGTTTTAAGAAATAAAATAAAGTGTGAAGGAAATATTTTTGATGTTTGCTATTAATGAAAATAGCAAATGATAGCGAAAAAAAAGGGGGAAAAAAAAGGAATCAGCGTGTTGCTGATAAAAATGAAGTCAGAGGTTCTGACCCTGGAACACTGCAAAACAGAAACCTGTTAGTAAAAATGTATGAGGTCAGAGGTTCTGACCCTGGCACACTACAAAACAAAAACCTATTAGTGAAAATGTATGGTGTCAGAGGTTTTGAACCCACTGGGAACACAGTAATTTTAGGAAGTTCTGATATTACTGGTAATAAAACAGGCTCCAAAAGCGTTGGTGCCAATGACAGAACTTGGTCTCTCTCTCTCTCTATGCTAGTCAGAACATCTGCAATTTGGTTATTTCTCTATAAAACAGAAGACATGCCTAGGACAGTTACAACAGGTGTCGTAGTGTTTCAGAAATAAGGAATATCAGAACCATAAATCAGAGGCAAGTATGCCTTTACTAATCCTAACTCTGAGTTTTAGTTTCTTCAAGAAAGTTCTGAACGTAGTCTAGAACAATGCACCCAAGTTCTGGTCTTGGTATCCTGTTGCCTCAGCAAGTTCTGAGGGATCCTCAGGCTTTCCAGTATGTTCTGAAAGAACATTCAGACTTTCTATCACGCTTTATAATCTTTTGTTTTTACCCTGGAAAACTCTGACTGAGCTTGCGTAGATGCTGAAGAGCCATATTCTGACTGAAGGCTATGTGCTGAACTAAGTTTGCAACTTCTGACTGCACCTGCCTGGCGGTTGGTTCAGAAGTTCTGAAGTGTCATTTTTTCTTAAATACTTAGAAAGATCCCAAGTATTTAGAACTTTGGCTTTTCCATTGTAAATTTGACTTTTGAACTTTAGATGGAACAAACTTCCTGTTTCAACATGTTTTGATGAAATATGATTTTTGAGATTTGATTTTAATCAAAAAGTCAAAGTTTGGCCTTTCAGCATGCAAATGACCATTTTTCCCTTGTGAGTGATCTTCATGAAAAATTTGTAATTCAAAGCTTGGGATTGGATGGAAGTAAACCTGAGGATCCATGGTGATTTCTTGAGAAAAATGAGAGGGAAAATTTTGGGGTACAACAGTATGTCATGATGTATGTTCATGAAATGCTATCGGGGTATGCTCGCGTCTGGGAAAATAAATCCCTGACAGTTGCTGGAGATTTGTAAATATTCTGTCGGGAGGAGATGCTGCTTGAGAATAAACTCTGTGGAGAATGAACTTAGAAAATGTATTTTTGTAGCTGAAGTGATGAACTCTGTCGGGGATTGAGCCTCTATATCTGGAGAAATAAACTCTGCTTGGGGGGATGAAATTTACTGACTCGCCCGCGATTATGAACCTCAGCTGGGGTGGTTACGTCCTGTTTCGGGAAAGCTGACATCAATGCCTTTGGATACTTTTACTCTGTGGGGAGTGTATGTACCAATAATTATGTTCCCAAGCTGGCCCTACCCCTGTACCTGCTGGGCAGAGTAACTGTAGGGTTTGACACTTCTTGCTTTTGCCCCTGTTTTGGGAATTACGAGTAATTGTCTTTTGTTCCTTATGTAAATATTTATGAGCAGCAATCATTTTCAAATGCATATATAAAAAATAAATCATTGTATGTTCTTGCAAAACAAAACAGAAAAAGAAAAAACGGATTGAAGTTTCTTGTGAAAATGATTTGTATTGATTTTTGGAATCGGCCTGTAATAGGCGTTTTTGTACAAGGAGGCTGACGCTCTAGTAAGAGAACGCCGCCAAAAGATAGAAATTGTACAATTTGTGTAAAAGAAAGAAAAAACAGCTATGTGAAATAACCCCATTGGGTTCCAACTCTGCTATTGCCTTTATATCTTCAAGCGTCTCATCACTTTGCTTCTTGGCCGAAAGTTGATCAGATTCATTGGCGTCGTCCGAGCTTGCTAGTCAATACCGAAGTCTGGTCGCAAAATGATCCAATGATACATCGTGATACGCTTCATATCCCTAACCTTTTCCTGGACCGCCCTTTTGGGTTTTCAGTCCACCGGGATACCCCTTTTTTCCCAAGCCGCCCTTTCGGGTTTTCGACTTGCCGGGTGTACAGATTTTTTTATATTTTCATCCCTTACTTTTGCCCGAACCCTTTTGGTTCACCGGGAAGCCCTTATTTCTGCCTAGGCCAGTCAACCTAGCGGGTCTTTGATTAGGCGTAGTATCTTTTCACTATGTTTGCATTGACAGGGTGAGGAAGGTCGTCACCATCCATGGTGGTTAGAATCATAGCTCCTCCCAAGAAAATATTCTTAACCACAAATGGCCCTTCATACGTGGGGGTCCATTTGCCCCTAGGATCACCTTGCGGCAGTATGATAAGTTTGATCACTAGATCCCCGACTTGATATTCTTGACGCCTGACTTTCTTGTTAAAAGCCTTGATCATTCGCTTTTGATACGTCTGACCATGGCAGATAGCAGTAAGTCTCTTTTCATCGATTAGATTTAACTGATCAAGTTAGGTTCGGATCTAGTTGTCTTTGTTCAAACCTGCATCCTTCATAATCCTGAGAGAAGGTATCTGGACTTCGATGGGTAGGACTGCCTCCATGCCATATACCAGAGAATAGGGGGTTGCCCTTATCGACGTCCGTGCTGAGGTACGGTACCCATGAGGAGCAAATGGTAACATCTCATGCCAGTCTTTATATGTCACCGTCATCTTCTGTACAATTTTCTTGATGTTCTTGTTAGCTGCTTCAACAGCGCCATTCATCTTTGGCCGGTAGAGAGAAGAATTATGATGTTGTATCTTGAACTGTTTATAGAGCTTGGTGATCATTGTGTTGTTGAGGTTCATACCATTGTCAGTAATAATTCTCTCTGGCACCCCATATCAATAGATCAGATTATGTCGGATAAACCACGCCACGACGTTCTTGGTTACTATAGCAAAAGAGGTTGCCTCAACCCACTTCGTGAAGTAATCAATGGCTACTAAGATGAAGCGATGTCCATTGGAAGCGGTGGGCCTGATTTCTCCGATCATGTCGATGCCCCACATTACAAAGGGCCATAGAGCTGTCAAGATGTTTAAGGGGACCGGAAGCACATGAATCTTATCAGCATAGATTTGGAATTTATGACAAGTTCAAGAGTGCTGATAACAATCGGCTTCCATAGTGGACCAATAATATCCTTCCTGTAGGATCTTCTTAGCCATGGTATGTCCACTAGAATGGGTTCCGAAGGTGCCTTCATGTAGATCTATCATGATCCTCTCTGCTTTACTTTTGTCTACACACCGTAATAGTGTGGCGTCATGGTTGCGTTTATAGAGGATTCCATTACTGCGGAAGAACTTTGCAGTGAACCTTCCCAGAAACTTCTTATCATTGACAGATGCCTCTTCAGGATACTCTTGAGCCTCAAGATACCTTTTCACCTCATGAAACCAGGGTATGTCTGCCACTTCTTCGGTATCGATTTCACAGCAGTGTGCTGGTTCATCCAACCTATCAATGGTAATTTGGGGAGCTTCATTGTCCCACCTAACCTTGAACATGGAAGACATGGTAGCTAGCGCGTCTACTAACTGATTCTTCTCTCGTGGGAAATGTTCAAAGGTTACCTCTTCAAAGTGTGGGAGCAATGTCAGTACATACTCTTTGTAAGGAATGAGATTCGGGTGTTTTGTATCCCACTCGCCTTTGATCTGACTTATCACCAAAGCGGAATCCCATAAATTCAAGAACTTGATCCTTAGGTCAATAGCAGCTCGAAGGCCCATGATGCATGCTTCATACTCCGCCATGTTGTTGGTGCAATTGAAACATAATCGGGCAGTGAACGGAGTATGACAGCCCTCAGGAGATATGATTACAGCGCCAATGTCGTTACCTAGTGCATTTGAGGCTCCATCAAAATACATAGACCATCGAGATACCTCCTCAGGTCCTTCATCCGGTCCAAGTTCTTCATAGTCAGTCACCAACATAATATTCTCATCCGGGAACTCAAAATTCATGGACTGGTAATCATCCACAGCCTAATGAGCCAAATGATCAGCCAATACACTTCCCTTGATTGCTTTTTGGGTTGTATATTGTATGTCGTACTCATTTAAGATCATTTTCCACCTTGCTATCATTCCGGAGAGTGCGGGCTTCTCGAAAATATACTTGATCGGATCCATCTTTGATATCAACAAGGTAGTGTGAGTCAGCATATACTGTCTCAGTCGGCGAGTAGCCCATGCCAAAGCGCAGCAAGTTTTCTCGAGCAACGAGTATCGTGTCTCACAGTCAGTAAACTTTTTGCTAAGGTAGTATATTGTGTGCTCTTTTCGACCAGACTCGTCATGCTTCCCCAACACACACCCCATTGAATTGTCTAGCACTGTTAAGTATAATATCAAAGGTCTTCCTTCAACTGGAGGTATCAGAATTGGTGGTTCTTGAAGGTATTCTTTGATTCTTTCAAAAGCTGTTTGGCATTCATCATTCCACTTTACCACTTGATCTTTCTTCAGAAGCTTGAAGATTGGCTCACAAGTAGCAGTCAGATGTGAAATGAACCTGGCGATATAATTCAGGCGTCCCAAGAAACCCCTAACTTCCTTATCCGTACGGGAAGTTGGAATTTCTTGTATAGCTTTTACCATTGCAGGATCTACTTGAATGCCTTTGTCGCTGACAATGAAACCCAGAAGTTTACCAGACCTTACCTCGAAGGTGTACTTGTTCGAATTCAACCTCAACCTATATATATTTAGCCCGTCGAACAGATTTTGGAGATGGTCCAGGTGCTCTTCCTCAATCTGAGACATGGCTATCATGTTATCAACATAGACTTCGATCTCATGGTGGATCATATCATAGAACAAAGCGATCATGGCGCGCTGATAAGTTGCCCTAACATTCTTCAATCCAAAAGGCATCACCTTGTAGCAGAAGGTGCCCCACTGTGTAACGAAGGTTGTCTTGTCCATGTCTTCAGGAGCCATCTTGATCTGGTTGTAGCCAGAGAAACCATCCATGAAGGAGAAGATTTTGTGTTGTGCGGTGTTGTCGACCAGAACATCAATGTGAGGAAGTGGGAAGTCATCCTTGGGGCTTGCCCTGTTCAAATCTCTGTAATCCACACACATCCGTACCTTACCGTCCTTCTTAGGTACCGGAACAACGTTAGCAACCCATTATGGATACAAAGTGACAGCTAAGAATCATGTGTCGAACTGTTTCATGACCTCTACCTTGTTCTTCTCTGACATTTCAGGGCGCATACGATGGACCTTCTGTTTAATTGGAGGACAGTCTTCTTTAGTCGGCATGCGATGTACCACAATATCAGTGTCCAAACTAAGCATGTCTTCATAGGACCAAGCGAAGATCTCAACATAGTCGTGCAGCATATGTATCAACCTCTGTTTGACACTAAGCTCCAGATTTGCACCTATTTTAACCTCTTTTCTGTCTTCCTCATTACCCAAGTTCATTGTCTCAACCGACTCTTCATGAGGATGTATGGCTCTCTCTTCCTGTTGTAATAGTCTAGCAAGTTCTCCAGGCACCTCACAATCATCCTCACCTTCGTCCTCGGCTTGGTTGATCGGATTTTTGAAGTCATAACTGGCAATAGCAGAGCTGTTATCAATGGGATCCATAGTGGATATGGATATGCATTATGATATGTGAGTGTGTGTAAGAGAATAGTTGTTTTGATAAAGTGAAAACAGAAAATAAAAATAGAGAGCGCAAAATTTGTATGCAAGAAACGTCCAATGCTTTATTAATGATATATGAAATGACAAATAACAGCCCTCACAAACAAAACCAGTGTGCCTCGGGCAAGGCACGAGGCCGTAAAGTTTTAAATTGTTTATTACAAATCTCAAAACAAGTAAGTCAATTACTGCAGAATAAAAGAAACGAATATAAAGTCCCTAGCTGTCCAGTTACTCGGTCCACCGTTGGTAGTTGGGTAGATCCAGCAGTCAATGTCTGACTCTTCCTCGCTGTCTTCAATGGCATTAACCCCACGATTACTGATGCGTAGGGGAGGTCCTCCAGCCCGAGCGCGTTGAACAACCCTTTGAGCCCCTACAGTAAAGCCCAAACCAATTTTGTCAATTTTGTGAGTGAAATTAGGGAGCTGACCCCAATCGGCACACCCACCTTCTTCAACCACGACCCTGGCGTCCTTGAGGGAAGCCATCTTCAGAGGAGGTTTGCTGTTGGTAGTAGTTTCAGTCGATGCTAAGATCTGAGGGACCTCTTCGAAGTTCTGACAAGGAGTTTATATGAATTCCCCGTCCATCTCTATGTACCAGAAGGAATTGAGGTGACTCACCATATACTCCTCTTCACCCCACACAGTGACAATCTTCCCTTTCACCGGATACTTCAGCATTTGGTGTAGTGTGGAAGTAACTGCCCTAGCCTCGTGGATCCAAGGGCGACCTAGCAAACAAGAATATGACGGCCTAATATTCATCACATAGAAGGTGGACCCAAAAGTATGAGAACTTACTTTGACAGGGATGTCCACCTCCCCGTACACCATTCTCTTCGATCCTTCAAAATCCCTTACCACAATGTTACTAGGCTTTAGAGTCAAACCCTCGCAATCCAACCGGTCCAACGTCTTCTTCGGCAGAACATTCAGCGAAGACCTAGTATCTACCAACACATGAGCCATAGTGGTGCCCCTGCATTCAATTGAGACATGCAGAGCATTGTTATGCTTCCTTCCCTTTGGTGTTAAGTCTGCATCTGAAAAACCAAGCCCATTATCAGCAGTCAGGATGGCCACACAATCTTTGAACTGATCAGCTGAAGTTTCCTGCGGCACATGCGCAGTCTTGAGGAATACAATCAAAGCCTTCGCATGGGCTTCAGAACACAACAACAAAGACAACATGGATATACTTGATGGGGTCTACCCCAGCTGCTCGACCACATTGTAGTCGCTCTTCTTAATTATTTTCAGTATTTCCTCTATCTCTTGCTTAGAGGCTTCCACAACAATTTTCCTAGGCTCCTCCGTCCGGGCAGTCTCACCTATAATTTCTTTGCCACGGGTATCAAACGTTTCTCCAACAGGGGTAATAACTGGAGTAAGAACAGGAGCAATAATTGATGTACTAGCAGGAACAATAGATGGAATGACAATAGGCTTGTTGACAGTCTTAAGGGAAATCTCGGGAGAGAAGACCTTTCCACTTCGAGTAACTTTGTTGGTTCCGACAATGTTACCAACATCAGGATCAGCCTCTTCTTCTTTCAAATCTTGTTTGATTCCATGATAGTACACATCGGCACCATAATGCCAGGGGACAACTTTTCCTGAGACATACGGGACATGACCAGGAACAGTGATTATCAGCGGAGCAATTCTTTGAGCAGATGTAATCCTAACAGGTCTTCTCGAGGAGACCTTGGAAGGATTGGTGGAAATGGTTATAATGGCAATGTCTTTAGATGGAAAAACAGGAACCAAATTTTTCTCGAACAAAATTTCTTTGCTATCTATCAGGCGTTGAACACCTAACTTCAACAAATGGCAACCAGAAGGCAGAAATGAACACATGTGGCAACCTTCACCACAACCCGGAAATAAACTGTCCAACAACAAATTCTTCTTCACAATCATGAGAGGAGTATAAACCTCATCCACCAAGGTCACAAACAAGTTGGTATCAATAGCATTAACTCCACGACCGTGCTTAGGCATGGGAGCAGTTATGACTTTGGGCTTCTCCGGAGCATCAAACTCAATTTCCTGGGCTTCATTCAGATCTTGTACCTTATTCCTTAGAGCCCAACAGTCATTGGCATCGTGGCCAGGACTCTCAGAATGATAGGCACACCGAGCATTTGGATTATATCGGGGAGATGTAGTATTTGGATTCTTGGGAGCCTCTTTCAAGGTTGCCAAGTTGGATCTCAGTAGATGAGGAAGAACTTCAGCCAATGTCATGTTGATTCAGGTAAACTTCCATTGTGGTCTTTCCAACCTTTGTTGATTGTTGCATTGTGGAGCAACTGCAGGCCTAGGTATCATTACGACACTTACTGTCTGACGATGTTCAGCCCTATTTTGGCCCCTCGGGCTATAGATGGCACTCGCTTCCTTCTTACCAGCAAAAGGCTTCTTTACTGAGCTCAGAGAGGTATCCTTCTGTATCTTGCTTCTCTAAATCCAAGCTTCTACTCTTTCTCCAGTTAGAATCAGCTCGGTGAAACCAGCTGACGAGCTGCCGATCAAATGATTGAAAAATGGACCAGATAGCATCACCAGAAACATATCAACCAACTCCCTATCAGACAACGGGGGTTGAACTCTTCCAGCCAAGTCTCTCCATTTTTGTGCATAGTCTTTAAATCCTTCACTTGCACCCATGGACATACTCTGGAGTTGAGTACGAGTAGGAGCAAGGTTGGCGTTGTATTGTTACTGCTTGTAGAAAGCAGCAGCCAAATCTTCCTAGTTTCGGAAATTGGCTCCCTCCAGCTGGTAGAACTATTCAAGCTGAGTCTCTGACAGACTATCTTGAAAGAAATGAACCCACATATTTCTATCAGCGGTGTGGGGATGGATCTTTCTGACATAAGAATAGAGATGGAGTTTTGGGCAGGACATCCCATCATACTTAGGAAAAACTGGAGCTTTGAACTTCTGCGGGATGACCACTCCCGACACCAATCCCAATTCTTCAAACTCTAGTCTAGGTATCCTCTAAAATTCCATGGCACTCAAACAATCTTCCAACTGCTTGTATCTATCCTCAGCAGGAGGATATTGCTCATCATTATAGTCGGTATCATTTTCAGAAACTGCAGGACTGAGGTCCTTCTCCCATGTCTCTTCTTCTTGATTCTCCCCTTCCTTAGATGAAGAGGTCAGATTGACTTGTCGCTTCAACCTCTCTCCAAACCTTATACCCATATTCAGAATACCGGAAACCTTCTTCTTTTTCTTTTTCTCTTTCAGGATGAGGGCTTTCAGATCCTCCTTCCCTTTTACCAGACTTATGAACATTTATTGGAACTGGGCATTTTGTACCTGAAGGTTCTTGATGCTTTGTTCGGAAGACATTTCTGCTGAAATAAACAGCGAAGAAGATGAGAAACTTGTAATGGTACATGTACAAGCCATGTTATGAATGGGATGCGCATGCAATGATTTTAAAGACTTTGGGAAATTTAAATTTTCACACCAAAATAAAACAAAGACTTTATTAGCTGAATTCAAATTTCAAATTCCTTTTAGGCGTTACAATTAAAAACAAATCTAAAACTAGAAAAGAAATCAAAATTCCCATGGATGCTTCCTTTTTGTGCCGAGATAATCATTGAGTCCTTTTTCCTCGTGGAGCTGCTTTGTGAGCTCTAAAACCTTCCTCTCCCGAGCATGGAACTGATCCTTGTAAGTATCCCGCTCCTTCATCAACTGAATCCAAGACCTATGTAATTCCCCAAGATCAGTGGGCATATAAGGATAGAGAATCGTGTAAGGAATACCCCCTTCAGTAGTGGGTTCCACAATCAATGGTAAAACGGCCACATAGGGCATCATAAGCTTCTGGGCATGAGCTCGTACCCATTGGAGGTAAGGTTCCATGGGAATGGAAGCCTTTGGCCACAAAGCCTTGGCGCCAGATCTGTTTACCATTCCCCGAGCTCGTATGAACCTCCGACGATACTCTTGAACATCATCCTCATAGTTGATTACAATGCCCTTGATAAGTAACTCATAGGGACCATCTCTTCGAGCGTAACCAAATTTTCACAGACCTAAACAAGGATTGTAGGTAATGCCCCCTATGATGCCAAGTAACGGGACATTAGGGTACTCCCTGCAGCGGTCAATAATAGCAGTGTTTTCCATAGCTCGGGAACACCAGAGAATATCCATGTGAGCGAGTGACATTATCCTTTGAGACCAACCCAAACCTTCTTCATTCTTCAGTACAAACTTAGGGAGGTGAGAAATAAACCACCTCGACAACAATGGTACGCAACACGTAAGAACCCCTCTTCTCTTCATGGTACGAGTATGGAGAGCATGCAAAATATCTTCGAGCAAGATAGGCACAAGGTTATGGGAGAGGAAGATCTTTATAGCATTCACATCTATGAATGAGTCCGGATTAGGGAATAGAACTAACCCATAGATTAGAAGATCCAAAACCTCCTTGAAAGCCTGAAAATCCATATCATCCCAAAACAGCTGGGCCTTGTATATCAGAAACTTAGCTAGAAAACCCTTGACTCCGCTTCTTGTTTCCCAATTGGATACCATGTAGGCCCGTTTTAGATGCAAAGCTAAGGCAATGACTTCTGGCTTAGGAACTTCTTCTAGACCTGTGAAGGGCAACTATTCAAGAATGGGTATATCCAACAACTGAGAGAATTCTTCCAAGGTAGGCACCAACTGATAGTCTAGAAAGGTGAAGCAGTGGTGCTTGGGATCAAAGAACTGAAAGAGTACACTCATCATCTTTTCATCAAAGTTTGAAGTAACCAGGTTGAGAAGTTGACATGTCTCTTAGTGAAAGCAGAAGTTTCAGAAACCCTTGATACTAGCTCTTTGAGTTGGGAAGGTATCTTCACAAAGCTAATTCAGATAGTGTTTCTACGAACGGAAGCCATGATCTGCAAAATAGAACAAAGATAAATTCTCTTGGTCTTTGAAATGGTTAGTGCAATAAGAATGGATGCTATGCTATGATGCATGATGTCATGATAAACCACAGGTATAGTAAACATAGTCAATTGATACAAAGTCCTTAGGTTTAAGGCCTGCATGAGGTTAAAGGTCATACCCTCTTGAAGTTTAGTTGGTTTCAAACCTGTCTTAAAAAGTAACCGGGTTTTAAGGGATCTCAATATCACTGACCATCCTTTATCGGGTATTGCCTCTGCTCAAGTAATCTTTTCTCGTGGCCGAAATATCCCAAAAGTCTGATCTCAATGAGTGTAGCATCGAGTATCAACCAATCCTCAGCTCTATACTGAGGCCGGCTATCTCACTACTTTCTAATGGCCAAGTTTGTTCAACTAAGGTTCTAAGGTCCGTTAGTGCTTAACGACACCACGCGGCGGCCCCGTATTCTCCTCGTTTCCCCACGAAGGATACCGGTACCAACCAAAGTGCCACACAAACACAGCCATCGCTTAAACCATACCGGTCTACGCTTTACAGTCTCCACGATCTATTGTTGTTTACCTAAAAAGTGTCCCCAGATCTGGGTGTAGGATATATAGTAACCTAAGCAAAACCCTTTAAGATAAAGCAGGCAAAACAAACAAGAAAGCAATTTTAAAAATGACCTAGATCCTAAGGTAAACACCACTTTATTTTAGTCCCCAACAGAGTCGCCAGTTTTATGATATGGTGGTAGAACCGACGGTTGATACTGGTTTGCGTTTTGTATTCGCAAATGTTGCGGTAAGCAAGAGTCGCCACTAACTTTTATTTCAACCAATTCGGAAAAGGAAAAAGAACAAAAAAAACCTTTTTTCGAGATTTCTGAGTACGGGTGGTAGATTATAGAAAGGGAAGGTGTTAGCACCCTTTCTATCCATGGTTTTCCATGGGCTCTTAGGTACTTGTTCATCTTTTTAAAATTGCTTATGTGGGCTTGTTTTGAAAAGTTTTACTTCGTGATAACCCTTGTATCAGTCCTCAAGGGTGTGACAAAGTTGTTTTCGAAAATTGTTTTGCAAGGTGTTTGTGTGAAAAGTTTTGTTGAGCAAGTACTTAAGATTCTACCTACTCGAAAAAAGATTGTTCATTCTCGTTTCCTTTAGACAGCGCTATCCTACTATTAAGGAGTAGGTAGCCCCATCGTTGGAGTTTGTAAGGGACGTTCGAAAGGGACAAGTACAGTCACCAAAGCAATGGGTAGGAAACCTTAGTAGTAACCCTAGAGTCTTAAGATCTTTCTGAGGCAACATTTCTGAGGCAACATTTCCGAGGCAACATTTCCGAGGCAACATTCGAATAGGTCATTTTGATCTTTTAGACTGGAGGGCAACCACTAAAATCTCCTATGCTTAATGACTGTTTTATCGAAGGCAACCGAAGTGAGGAAAACCCTAGGAGTGAATATGTGCATGTGAATTTTTTCAGTTAATTTAGTCTTTGCACATTAGGTGATCTACCGTTTTAATTTTCAAACAATCTTTCTATACAATCCTATTAACCATGCATCTAACAGTTAAAGATTGCGGAAATTAAAGTGCGGGAAAATAAACCTAGCTATTACAAGGCTTCGGGGATGGGGATTAATTATATAACCAAAAATTGGGGGTTAAACAGTAAATAAAACCCTAATTTAAAGATATTACAAACCCAGGGCAGTTACAAAATTAAAAATAGAAAAGTAATTAAAACGCGTGGCGAATTAAATGCGAGGACGCTTAAAAAAACTTAAAACCCTAATGGAGAGAAAAATATTTTTTGTGCATTTTTATTTGAGAAAACAATTTAATTGCAAATTAATTAAACCCTAATTTCTAATTGTTTTTAATTATGAAAAAAAAGTAAATTAAATTAACCTAATTTTCTAATTAAATTAAAATAAATATTTTATGAAAAAAATGATATTTTTGTGATTTTGTGATTTTATGATTAATAAAAAAAGTAATTAATTTTTTGTAGAAAAAATAATTAAACAAATTGATTAAATAAATAAAATAAAAATAAGAAAGAATTGAGAATGGGTTTGTGTTGAATAGTAAATATGGGGGGTGTATTGTTGAAATTGCTGAGCCCAAGGTTGATGGCCTAGTCCTACGCCTGATCCAGTGGTGGCAGCGTCTGATGGTCCACCATGCTTTACCTCCATGAGCGTGTTAGATCTGATGATGTACTGATCTAATGGTTGGATATGAAAGGTGTATGGTAGATGCTTGAACGGAGGATGTACCTGATCCTGTATAAGAAAATAAAACAAAGGAAATTGTTGGGACCTAGGATCGAACTCGGGTCCTTATGCTTCCCACCAACACGCTCTTCCACTGAACCAACCTGCTCAATTGTTAATGTAATGAAAATAAAACATAATATATTAAAACAAGGTGAGTTAGTTGGAAAGAAAAAAACACGTGCGGAATTCAAATGGCCCAATGGAATCACGCCACATATTTTCTTCTTCCTGGAACCTTCGTATTAGGTATATACCTTTTACCTACAGTTGAGCATTTGTAGCTATAGCCCTGTCACCTTCAAAAACTCATAAAATTCATGATAAATGAAATTGGAGACCAGAATTCAATTGGTCTTGATGTCACGATCAACGTGATACCTTGTTCATGGTCTAATTTTTCCTGTAAACAAAAACCCTAAAACGCACATGGAAACCCTAGCAATGGCAAATACAGATATATGCATCAAAAAGACAATTGAACCATACAGTCATGTTGCAAACATCTCAAACATCACAAATATATAAATTAATTGTGCTAATGATGCAGGGATTATAGTAATCGATTTTGAAAAAAATGCAAACCGCGTGAGTTACAACTTGCGTTTCTTGATGCTTCAGGCCTTGCAAATGATCCAGTTAGCTTCAGTGCACGCCCATGAAGAGATTGCTGGCCTTAAATTGCTTTGAGAGGTCCTGTGGAGTGAAATCTGATCCCTACTTTTTGACAAAAAATTGTGTTTTTGTTTTCTATTTCCACGACTTCCAACCCTTCTTTTATGCTTTGTTCTTGTTCATTATATACCCTTGAGTGAATTAGGGTTGCAAAACAGATTGAATCTTGAAGTTTTGAGAAGATTTGATTTGGTTCTTTAGCCATATGCAAACTTTCAAAATTGAGCCAAATTATCCCATTTTTGTACCAATCATGCTTGATTCGATTTGGTCTTGATATCTCAACATAATTTGATTGAGATCTTGTTCAAAAATCATATCAAAACATATCTTTGATATTATTTACCAATTATTTGATTTTATTCAATTTTTAATAAATAAAAAATCAAAATAAAATAAATGATGAAGCAAATAACATGTGAGTGTACATTTGGGTCGTGGACCATGCTACAAGTGAGGTGCAATCATGAAATGCTAAGCCCATTTGGTAAAAAAAAAGCACTTTTGAGCATATTTGACTTTTGGCAATTTTGCAAAAAAGGTCAACTTTGACAAGGCATATCTCCTCTAATTTTAACCCTAGAGAGGTGTTCTTTGACTTTTTAGAAAGCTTAGGATGTCCCCTAAGAAACCCTTTTGGTATCATTTCAATTGGGTCTTACATATTCATGTAAGAAGCTTTGACCCAAAAGGTGTTTTTTGTTAACTTTTCAAAAGGACTTATAATGTAGAAATTAATATATTTTATGAGTGCATATTTTGAACTTGTGTGATGAACATGAGTAGCAGGGAATTGCATCCTCTTCAAAATGAGACTTTGATGGAAAATTTCTGATAAAGTATGTGGAAGTTATGTTTGGTCAAAGTTTGGTTGACTTTTCCTGAGAAACCCTAAGTTAGCAACTTTTGGGTTTTGATGAATTTAGGGAGTTCCTTGAATAATCATGATCAACCCTTGATAAAATGATGGATATCACTTCAATATGTTGATTTTGACCAAAAATCTTGAAGTTTGACTATATGTGGGCCACAATTTACTTTTGACCTAATACAGTCGATTCTCAAGCATCCGAGTAGTTGACTGAGCAAACTTCTTGTGCAGTGCTTGAAATTTGACATGGAGGGTCTTGAGAACATATTAGGACCATGGAGAGCATATGAGGTCTTTGGAGTTCACCTATCTTAATGAATATGGAAACCCTAATTTGAGACACACTGCCTTAGGAGAGAGTTTGTCTGGTCAACTTGAGCAAATTGAGGATCTCTAGGAGTATGTATTGAGTAAAATAAGAGGGAAAATTTTGGGGTACAACAACCTCAATTTACATCATATTGCCCCGCATCATATACAACGACATACCAACACATACACACATCATACTAAACAAAACATCACATATTCGTCAATAATTCACAATTGCTCCTAATAATTCATTAAATAATCAATTCTAAAAGTTGGGGTGTTTATAAATAGAGTGGTAGGCGTCTCGAAGCAAGGTAGGTACTAGGTTACCGATAAAAAATATCTGAATAGCATTAACATCAACAAAATGATCAATGTTTGGGAAGAGCATAAGACCATAAATGAGTAAGGCAAGAATTGCCTCAAAAGCACCCCTACTATCTGCTTTAACTAATACAATAGTTTTCTCCATCAAGAACTTAGAAGTTAATCCTTGGAAATCTTTTCTGAAAGTAAGATTTTCTTTCACCTCCAATGCTTCTAAATGAAGGGATTCAACAATAATAGAGGGCTCGGGGACCTCCTCAAAACCACTGAAAGGAAAAACATTCGATACTGGAAACCCAATCAAAAAAGAGTACTCTTCTAAGGTAGGAACTAGATGATAGTCATGGAATGTGAAGCAATGGTAAAATGGATCATAGAACTCAACAAGAGTTTCAAGAACTCCATCTGGAACCTTAACTTTGAGAATAATCAAAAGCATCCCATAACATCTTCTGAAATCTTCATGATTAGATGCCAAAGACCCTAGCTTTCTCAACTCTTGTAACTCAGGCCTCTTGAAATCGTACTTATTAGTGTTCCTTTTTCCAATATCCATGATTACAAGTCCTATGATGTTTGCAATGAGAATATGTGAATTCCTTGAAAACCAATTAAAATAGTTTTATGAATGCATGAATTCATGGTTATGCAATAATTACAAACATGGTTTAAGGGTTTAACATCACAAGCATAGAGCCAAAGGTAAGAACCACCCAAAAGGTATGTACTAGGGGTCTATTATACTTAAAGGTTCTAAAAGTTCTCAATCGTGATTCCTCTTAAGGATATTACAGATTTACACAACTACTTGTGAGTACCAATAATATTCTCAACAAAAACTCGTCTAAGTGTAGTATTACGTAACGACCAATTCAAGACTACTTTTGAATTGTCACTGCACTACGTCCTAAAGGCCAATATGGGCTATGGGGTTTTACGGTCCTCAGCTTCTCGGGCTCTCAGATTGAAAATAATAATGTTATAACAAATGTCTTATTTAGCATTATTTCCCCCAAAGAGGCATCCACTGGGTGGGGTTATCATATGCTACTTATGTCAATATTACTCCAGTCATGAAACTTTTGATTATACCATCATCCTAATCTTAAGTGTAACTTAGTGCGGGTGTAGGACTTGTCCTTGAAAGAAGATCACCAAAACACCCCAAGGAAACACAAAAAATCACTGTTAATACCATGGTTTTGAGATTGGCTAAATTTTGCCAAAAACATTACTTGCCTTAACAAGTTTTCCTGTTATGTGATTCTCAGCCTGATGTCGAAGACAGTGTCATGACATCTTGGTCTGGTGCAGCAGGTGCTGCTGGTTGGTTTATTCTTGATAACTCATTAATTGATTCTTTGATATTTTAGTTGTTTTTATCTCACTAATTTATTGTTGTTCAAGAATTATAAATCTGGAACAAGTAATATCTCCAGTTGTATACATGTTGCTATAATTGGTTGATTGAGACTAATTAGGAAACCTTGTGTTTTGTTACAAGATTCAAGGAGATTTTCCTACACATATTTGTGCAGCCCTTAGCATGGACAACAAGGAATATTTGGGTGCAGCTGTAAGGCCCAAGAATTGCTGAGGAGTATTAAAAGAAACTACTTAGACCTAATATCATTAAGAACTTTAAAAAATAAGAGGAAGCCGTATTTTCTCATTCTTAGGGTCTGAGGGTTCTTCAAGGGAGTTTATGTTTTTATTGTACGTCCTCATGTATCTCTGATACATTTGAGTTGACTGATTGTTCTTGACTGTTAGTCAAGTTATTTTTCTCACTCTAAGCTTTTAAGCAAGAGTTTGAGTATTGTTATTGAACTGTAAACTTCAGTTTTAGTTTGATTTCGAGTTACTGTGATTGTGGTTAGATTATAGACTACCGTTGGGATTGAGGTAGGTCTTTTATCACTGTGGTGATTGGAAGTGAGTGGGTTCTCATATTTAGGAGGTCCCTAGGTAGAAGTTGCACTGGTTAGTGATTAAGTGATAAGTTGTAAACTGGTGAGTTTAGCTTAGAATTAATATTGTTGATAGTGAATTTCCTTCCCGGCTTGGCAGCCACCATAGTAGGTGAGTTTGCACCGAATTGGGTTAACAATTCCATGTGTTCTTTATGTTTGTGCACTTTATCTTCCTGCATCTTCCTTCTATTTTTGGCAAGTTTGTTTGTTGTCACTAGATGTCGTAACATATGTTGTGACATTGTGTGTTATTAAGACATCAGTACTTCTATTTTGTGCGTGCCAGAATTTAAATTAGCATCAAGAGCAGGCACCCTATTCTAGTTACTAGGTGATATTCAGGGATATATTTTCTAGCATTATGGAGAAAGAAGGATGATATAACAACATACCACCTATGTTGGATGGTTCAAACTATGAATAATAGAAAGTTAGAATGACAACTTTTCTGAAATTTATGGACAACAAAGCTTGGAAGGCTAATTTGTAAGGATGGAAGCATCCTGTTATGAAGGTCATTTACAAAGATGGGAAAGAGATTGAAACTGAAACCATAAAACCTGAAGAAGACTGTGATAAAAATGATGGTAAGTAATTCATTGGTAATTTCAAGGCTTTAAATGCTTTATTCAACGAAGTAGACAAAAAAATTTTCAGGTTGATTAATATGTGTACTATGGCCAAGGAAGCTTGAGAAATTATCAAGACAACTTATGAAGGTACTTCTAAGGTGAAGATCTCAAGACTTTATATTCTCACTTCAAAATTAAAGAATTTGAAGATGAATGATGATGAAACAATTTAGGAATACCAGATGAAGATTCTTGACATTGCTAGTGCTTCAAAGGCCTTGGGAGAGAAGATGTCAGAAGAAAAACTGGTCAGGAAGATTCTTAGGTCCTTACCTAAGAAATTTGACATGAAGGTAAATTCCATTGAGGAGGTTCAAGATGTTAGGAGCATGAGAGTGGATGAACTTATTGGATCTCTTAAAATTTTTGAGTTGAAGATGAGTGAAAGATCTGAGACAAACAACAAGAGTAGTGCCAGTACTTTTGAATCTGATGCATGGTTTTCAAAAGGAATAATGCTTATTGAAGAAACATTTAATCTGTTATTGGATAAGATAAGATCATAAAAAGATTCTTATAACATCCCTTCTAACATCATGAATGTCGGCAATGTTAAAAGTTTGGAAGTTTCCAAGAATGTAGCTTTGACCGGAAAGTATTGGTCTGACACGGATTCGTGTGATGAAAATATTTCCTTTGAATAACTTGTAAGTCTATACAAAGATCTCTGTGTAAAAAGTGAAGAAGTTTGTAATTTAAATGAAGCTCAAAAATAGACGTTGTATAAACTTCAAGAGGAGAAAGGAAGACTTCAAGCTACGAACTTTGAACTTGAAGAAAATGTAACATTGTTAACCTCTAAACTTGAGAACATGACAAATGGATCTAGTGGACTGAATGAGGTTGTTCAAAGCAATAAATAAGACCGAAATTTCAGAAGGATGAGTTTTAATTATCATTCCTTGAATAGTAAAAGAAAATCTTCTAGGATAAAAAGGGATGTGGATGGTAATCTAGACATGCCAGTCTCAATGTTTCAACATCCTGCCAAGGGAAAAGAAGTTCAAAATAAAGTAAATGTTCACCCCTGGATATGTCACTACTGTGGAAAGTATGGTCACATAAAACCTTTCTGCTTCAGACCGTATGGTTATCCCAAGCACGTGTCTCAATTCAGAAATAAGAATGTAAAAGGAAGTATTAGGAAGAGAAGAAAGGGCCAATCATCTGAAGATGTTATCTTTTTTTTCCACACTCAACAATTAAGAATGTTGATATCAAGACGCTCATTTAGGAAAATCATTGTATCCACTATATAACCCTTCTCTACACGCTATTTTTTCTCTCACAAAAAAAGGTCTAAACTCTCTATGAATTCTTGCATTTCTCAATCATCCCGAAGCTAGTTAAATCTCAAAATGGCGAGTTCTGGTAGCACTAGTTCTGGAGAGAAATTTCTGCAACCACTCAATGTTGTTTCCCTCACGGTAATTCTTTTGGATCCTCCAAAAAGGGTAAGGACCAAGACATTTGCTATCAAAACAAGAGCAACTTATAGGGTAAGAAAACCTTGTTCTTCTATTCCTATGGAAACTAATGATGTTAAAAGGGATACAATCAATAATGATGTAAAAGAGTCTCACTCTATCAAGAAGGATACGGTGGAAGATCCCAACTAAAATGCTAGTTCGTCTAAAACCATCTCTATCGATGAAAGAATAATTAGAATGATTGCAAAAAACTTAAGCATTAACCCTAATATTGTGTCGAATGTTATAACATCTTTGGCTCAACCAGGTTCCTCCACTCAGGAACATGGCAAAGAAACTGACTTCTCTATGCGTTTCAATCAAACTCAAAAAGGGATCTCAGTTGAAGATAAGAAAGGTATTAGGAAAGGATATGAGACCTATTGTTGTACCCCAAAATTTTCCCTCTCATTTATCAAGACTTTTCTCACAAGACTTTTTGGACTCAAGACAAGATTAGAGTTTGGTCAGCTCAAGACATCATCTTGCACTGATAACCTAAAATTAGGGTTTAAGTTTGAACAAGGATTTTTGGACCATAAATGCTTCATGTGACTTTCATACACCATCTTGGACCCCTAAGATTGCTCATGTTAAGTTTCAAGCCTTGAACCACATTTTTGACCAGTCAATTGGACAATTGACCTAAAAATCAGCTGTATTGGAGAAAAAGTCAACCATGGCCAATTTACAGTCAAAATTCATAATTTTTGATCCACAACAACATTTTAGACTCATATGCACCATTTGATCAAGTTTGGATCACAACTCCTCAAGAAATTTGATCAAATCATCAAAAGGGCAAAATAGTCAAAATTAGGGTTTTGAGTAAGAAAGGGCAATTTCTGATTTTTAACCTAGCCAATGACCAATTGAGTTCAAAAATTATTTCAAGGGTTCAATGGCATAATCTTGACCTAATTACATGGTTCAAAAGATCTCAAGTTCATTGGATTGACAGATGAATTTTTTAGTCAACTGATCAAAAGTCAACTATACACTGAAAAGTCAAACTTTGACTTTTTGGTCAAAATCAAGTGCCAAGGGTCATAATTCATCAAGATATGTCAAAACATGAAACTTGTTCACCAAGAAAACCAATTTCTAAAATTAGGGTTTTGAATTTGAAAATTTTCATAACTTAGAATTTTTCTATGGAAATTTTCTTATTTTTTCCCAACTTTTCACCACTTTTTCACCATGATGAATTTTGATTCAAAGAAAATTTCCAACATGAAATTTGTAGTCCTCCATGAAATATACAACTTTTATTCACAAACTTTTCCCAAAAGATGCTTGGATCTCAAGTTATGAATTTGTGAATATAGGTCCCTGAACTTCTTAACTTAGTGAAAATTTGCCCTAATTTAGGCAGGTTTTTGACCCAACTTCATGGACACTTTTCACCTAGTTCCAAGAGGTATCTCAAAATGCATTTCGAAGATGAATTATAGAGAACAATACAAGCTTTCCAAAATGTCCAAGAAATCTCCAAGATCATTTTTGGTTAGGGAGAATCAAAGAGGATAAGTTGGCATTTTATCACTTTTGTTCATGCCATTTTTACAAAGTATCAAGTTGAAAATCAGATCCATGATGGTTGTACCTTGAATTACAGGTCCTAAACTCATTCTAAACTCCATAATTAAATGCAAACTCAGAAGTTAAAGGCTTTATTTTAAATTTTGAAGCATTGTACAAGAGATATTTCCATTTTAAGCATAAAGGTTACAATGCCATTTTCATAAAGTGAGCTTTTGTAACTTTATCAACCTTGAGCCTTGCACTTGTTCCTTTGGTGCAAGCAATTTCCATAGATCTTAAGTAATTTGTACAAGCCCTTTGCATCCCTAAAACTAGCCAGTACAAGCATGTTGCATAAGTCACTTCACTTTGCTTCAAAAGCAAGAAAGTGGGTGAAATGGAAAAAGCTTGCACAAATGATAAGGAGTGGACTTTGTATCATTTTATACAAATATACCAACTCATCACAATGCTAAACACGCTTGCTTAACATCCAAAACACTCTAAAACTGAAAAAATTCATTTTTCTGCCAAAAGCTCACAGGTTCTGCAAAATCATAGCCATTTCATTTTTGGCTCGTGCGTTTTACCTTTTAACATTTGAAACACTTCATACACATTATACCAAAGCAATCCAAGCATTCATCCTGCATCTGTAAGCCCTGTTTCAGCCATTGCCATTTTCAAACTTGGAGCTTGCAACTTGACTTGTGTAGAGACTTCTGGCCATCCATAAAGCAAGCTAGGCATTGGAATAGCTTTAAGGAAGTTCAAGGAAGCTCACACGATCCTCAGGCCTCCATCAAAGTCCCTACATTGCTCTACCTAAATCCAACTGAAGGAGGTATTTTTCAAAACTCTATCTCTCTATTTAGGCATCCTCAAGCCACGATTTGTGAATAAAAGATATAGTCCATAACTTGGTGAAGTTGTACATATGCATACTTTCCATTTATATTAACTGTGCTGTGAGAATTTGAAGCTTGAAGTTGCTGAAAAAACTAGGTCACGAATTAGGGCCATTAAAATTCTCCCTGATCTTTGAGAGTTAGGTTACAAATTTTATATGGTTGGAATCGTGAGATTAAATGCCACAAGTTTCATGTTATGAGATTTTGTTTTTGTACAAGCATGTGAAAGTTACAGTTTGAAGGCAAATACACGCGCAGAAGAGAAGCTGGAGGACAGGGACGAAGCGCCTGGGCCTTTGGCGCCTTGGGCCTTCTGTTTTTGATTTTCACACCCCCCCTGACCACTATTTGCACCCCCTGACATATTTGTTTTATTTTTCATATTTATTTTTATATTATTATATTTATTACTTTTATTTATTTTTTCTGAATCATAAAAATCATGAAAAATAATTTCCTTACTTTTTGCATTTTTATCTTATTTTTTTTTAATTATTTTTATTTATTATTTTTTGCATAAAAATAGTTTATTAAAATAAATAGAACTTTATTTTCTTATAAAATTTGTAAATACATTTTAAAAATACTATACATTTTTATTATATTATCCATACACATGAAATATTTATTTTCATACATATTTAATTTTTAATATTGACATATAATATTATTTATTATTTTCTTGTACAAAAATAGACAAAATAATAATATAGAACATATATTTTCTTTTAATTGAAAATTAGGGTTTCCCCCTTTCAAAAATAATAATATTATTTTTCCTTATTTTTTAGGGTTTGAATTAATTATTTTCTCATACAAATACAAAACATTTTTTTGCATAAATACATTTGCATTACATTTTAATATTTGTATATTTATTTAATGCGCACAATATTCAATTGGGTTGTAATAGTATTTTTAGGTTTTATTTTGTGCAATATCCCCATTCAAAAACTTGAATCCCCCCTCCCATGATAATTGTTGTAATAGCTTAGTTTACATTTACGCAATTTATCGCATTTATACCATGTTTAGTAAAACTAGGGTTTGCATGACAAGAACCAAAAACAAAACAAATAGAAAACCTAATGCAAGACAAAAGCATGAAAAATGACACATTTTGCACACAAGCACCCTTAGGGTTTCACCCACTTGGTTGCCTAAATAAAATGGCCATGTTACGCATGTGAAGTATCTTGGCAAAACAAAACAAAATAAGATCATAGTCCCTCGATGACGCTATACAAAGGTTTCCTAAAACAAAATGATCTTGGTCCCTTAAAAATGCTAAGATACTTGGCAACATTGCTATCATGGTCATACGATGACCCACGCCCGTCCCGTTTAACATCCAAAGATAGGGTTGTTTACCAAATCAATGGTAAATCAACAATGTCAAAGGAATAAAAATGCATAGGAAAGACATTTGAGTAGGTAGATAGCTTCTAAGTTACTTGCTCCATTTCAAACAATCCTTGCTATTTTCAAAAACAAGCACACACACATTTTCAAAACATTTCCAAATAACTTACAAAACATTTAAATATTTTTTAAAAAGACAAACATCTTTGTATACATTTTTACGAACGATAATCATTACAAAGATTGCCAAAACGATGGCTTCTTTTCAAAATAATTTCAAAACCACACCAAACACAAAGCACTATTTCAAACAATTTCAAAAGCAAATCAAGTGATCTAAGCAAGTAACTAAGAGCCCATGGAAAACCATGGATGAAATGGGTGCTAGCACCTTCCCTTTTCATAATCTACCCCCCGAACTCAAGAAAACATCTCAAAGGTATTTCCTGTGCTTTTTTACCTTTCCTTTTGGATAAAATAAAAGTCGATGGCGACTTTTGCTAAACTGCGACATTTGCGACAAAACGCAAAACCTCAAGTCAGTTCTCCCATCGTATCACAGAACTGGCGACTCTGCTACGGATAATATAAAAGTTGGGTTACTTTAGGGTTTAGATCACCTTTATTTGCTTACAATTGTTTGACTTGTTTGCTTTACACTTTGGTTCTTTTGTTTGGGTTTGAATCCTCCACCCGGATTTGGGAAACATTATAGCTAAATAGCAATACATTGTGGAAACTGTGCGGGGTATACCGACACGGTCTAAGCAATAGCTATGTTAGTGTGACATATTTGTGGGTACCGGTAGCCTTTGAGTCAATCAAAGAGAATACGGGGCCGCTGAGTGATGTCATGAAGCACTAACGAACTTCTAGAACCTTTACTTGACCAACTTGGCCTTTTAGGATGTAGTGAGATGACCTACTTTGGTGCAGTCTGAAGTTGGTAGATACTCGATACTACACTCATTGAGGGTTAGTTCCTTGGAATATTTCAGTCGCCAGTCAAGAGGCTTGAATTGAAACAATGAACAAGGAAACAATCCAGTGATATTGAGCTCCTTAGAACCCGATTAATATTTCAAGGACAGGTTGAGACAACTAAACTTCAAGAGGGTACTTACCTATGAAACCCCATGCAAACCTAAACTAGGAACTTGTGTGATTTGCTTGTACATATATACTTGTGAATAACATCATGTACATCATGAATCATCATTTGCATCCACTAACCATTTCAAGGATTTTGGAAATTCATCTTTGTTCTTGTTTTGTAGGATATGGATTCACTTCGCAGGAAAACTATCCAAGTCAACCTTGTAAGAATTCCTCTACAACTCAAGGAGCTAGCTTCAAGGATTCCTGAGAACTCTCCATTCACCGAGAGGCATGGTCGTCTACTCAACTTAGTCACTTCCGACATAGAGGAAGACATGATGAAAGTTCTTTTCCAGTTCTTTGACCCTTTGCATCACTGCTTCACATTTCCTGACTACCAGCTTGTGCCTACTTTGGAGGATTTTTCTCAACTCTTGAGGATTCCTATTCTCAATCAACTACCTTTCAATGGTACGAAAAGAGATCCAAAGCCAGAAGAGATTGCTCAAGCCCTGCACTTGCACTCATCTGATGTCACAACCCATTGGAAAAATAGAAGTGGTGTCAAAGGCTTCTTGGCAAAGTTCTTGTTTGAGAAGGCCCAAAGCTGCTGGAACTCCTTGGACTTACAAGCTTTTGAGGAGATTGTGTCTCTTCTCATCTATGGGATGGTCTTGTTCCCTAACCCTGACCAACTCATAGATGTGAGTGTTGTCAAAATCTTCATGTCACGCAATCTGGTGCCTACATTTCTTGGAGATATCTTACACTCTTTTCACACTCGTACAATGAGGAAAAGAGGTGTTCTCATGTGTTGCACTCCTCTCCTGGAAAGATGGTTTATTTCTCATCTTCCCCAATTAGTCTTGAAGAATGAGCAAGGTTTGAGGTTGTCACAAAGGTTTATGACACTTACACATTCAGACATTCATTGGTGTTCTCGATCCAAAGAGAATGTTATCATCGTCGACCGTTGTGGGGAATTCCCTAATGTCCCTCTACTTGGAATTAGGGGAGGCATCACCTACAAACCCGTGCTTAGCTCTAAGACAATTTGGTTATGCCCGAAGGGATAACCCACATGATATGCTGATTCAAGGCTTGGTTTTTGACTTCGACAACAACGATCAAGGTCTTCGCCAAAGGTTCATCCGAGCTTGGAGGATGCCAAATAAGGTAGATAGAAAGACCTTGGGACACAAGAATTACATCCCTCTTGAGCCTTACCTCAAGTGGGTATGAACCTGCACCCAAAGTCTTATGATGCCTTATCCCTATATTCTTCCAGTGATTATAGAGCCTGTTAAGGAAGGAGAGGTTCCATACACCATCCTACATCCTGACATGCCAACATCACTCGAAGACCTACAAAGGAGTTGGATATAGCTCAAGGGAGAACGCGATACTTTTGAAGCCCAATTCTACGCAAGCGAGAAGAAGGTTTTGGAACTCACTTGGTTACTTCATGAAGAGTAGACTCTCAACACCTACATTGCACCAAAGAGGATGTGCAACGTCTTTTTATCTTAGGATTTTGTATTATTTTGCCCTAGGGTCATTGATGTACTTGAATTCTATTTTATTAATATAACGTGTGGTTATCATGGGCAAAAGGTTATCCTTAAAAACATTGCATGAATACATATCATTCATCATGAGCATAAACAGGTCTTTGCAACAAGTTTCCTTATCCTTCTACTGTTTATTTCAGCAAGATGGATCTTGAACAGACGTTTAAAGACTTACAAGCTCAAAATTCACAATTTCAACAGCTACTCTTGACCTTAGCCAAGGGGCAGGAGGAGCTCAAGACTCTTTTAGAGAAAGAGAAAGAGAAAAGGAAGAAGAAGCCAGGTGGTGTGGTTATCATGGGAAAAAGGTTTCACGAACAAGCCAGAAGGACCTTAAAATTTCCAACAACCTCTGAGGAAGGAGAAAGAAAAGGAAAAGATGTCCATAATTGGGAAGACTTGGTAGCAACCTTCTATAAGAAAAGGAAAAGATGTGCCATCTGATTCTGAAGCAGAAGAAGAGGAAGAAGAGGACTACTCTGAACAACAATACCCTCTGGCCAATGACAAGTACAAAAACTTGGAAGAACGTCTAGATTCTATGGAAGTACAAAGAGTATCGGGGCTGGACTTCGAGGAGTTAGGGTTGGTGTCAGGAATTGTAATCCCGCCCAAGTTTAAAGTGCCATTATTTGCCAAGTATGATGGGGTTTCTTGTCCCAAAATGCACCTTCGATCTTATGTCAAGAAAATTCAGTCGCATTCTATGGACAAAGACTTGTGGGTCCACTTTTTCCAGGACAGTTTATCAGGAATGCAGCTTGATTGGTTTTACCAGTTGGAGAGGGCCGATGTCCATAATTGGGAAGACTTGGTAGCAACCTTCTATAAACAGTATCAATACAACACCGATTTGGCACCAACCCGTACTCAACTGCAGAGTATGGCGATGGTATCAAATGAGGGCTTCAAAGACTACGCCCAAAAGTGGAGGGATTTAACCGAAAGGGTGCAACCACCTCTATCTGAGAGGGAGTTAGTGGACATGTTCTTGGGAACTCTGTCAGGTCCTTTATTTAATCATCTGATTGGAAGCTCCTCTGCAGGGTTTACAGAATTGATTTTGACTGGCGAGAGGGTGGAAGCCGGTATAAGAAGTGGGAAAATTCAGAAAGATGCGTCTACCACTGCTGCTGTAAAAAAGCCCTTCACTGGAAAGAAGGAAGTGTCTGCAGAAATCAGGGAAGAACCGAGTGCCGACCAAAAGTCGGGGCCGTTATGATTCAAAAGCCTGCATCAGACCAGCCGAGAAATAATCAGCAAAGGGTGGAGAGGCCAGTCAGGCAATTCACCAAGATAAACATGACTCCAGCTCAAGTCCTACCACGTATTCTGAAGTTGAATTTAGCCGTGCTAAAAGAGGCCCCTAAAAATCCCAATACTGCATCTCCCCACTACCATCTAAATGCCAGGTGCGCATACCATTCTGAAAGTCCAGGGCACGACACCAACACCTGTTGGGCTCTGAAGAACAAAATTCAAGACTTGATTGATGTGAAGGAAGTTGAGTTTGAAGCGCCGAGAAACCGAATGTTATTTCTGCTCCAATGCGTAGGCATGGACACAATGCCAGTGTTGTTGAGGAAGATTTATTGTTGCCACCGTGGATGAATTGTTGACTCCACACCTGCATCAAGTTGAATTTGTTAAAAGCTGGTGTGTTCCCAGGATGTGACAAAGATTGCCATATTTGCCTATCCTCATCATCTGACTGCCCTCTGTTGAAGAAAGGTATCCAACAACTGATTGATAACCAGGAAATCTTGTTTGAGAAAGCTCATGTTTCACCCATTCCAGCTCCAGAAGTTTCAATAATAACCATATACGCCAATCCTTCCAGGGTCCCTAAAAGACCCGTTAGGATTACATCTTCTCCTATGACTACTCCGCTTAAGATAACAATGCTCGGGCCAACCCCATACAAATCAGATAAAAAGGTACCATGGAATTATGGTGGAGAAATTTACTACCATGGTGTCAAATAGATTGAACAGACTTCCGAAGAAGATAGTTCTGAAGAAGACAATTCCGACGTCAGCAATATTGCCAGAACAAGCAAAATTACCCGTAGTGGAAGAATTTTCTCTCTAGAGATTGCCCCTCTAAAGGCAGTCTTTGGACTCGTGGCTTCTCCGAAGATTAAATCTGTACCAGTGATTGTACCTGCCAGTGTACCTACCGACAAAGATAGTACATTTCCAATTCCTATCCCTACTTCCACTGCTAAGAATAAAGGAAAGAATGTTCAAGAGGAGCCTGTCCTGACGAAGGCTCAATCACTAGTTGTTCCTGAAACATCCAAGAAGGAGATGGAAGAAATCCTAAGGATCATTAAGAAAAGTGATTATGATGTGGTTGAACAACTGGGGCAGACCCCCTCCAAAATCTCTATGTTAGCATTGTTGCTGTGCTCTGAGGCACATGCAAAATCTTTTGTCAAGTTTCTGAAAACAGCTCACGTGTCGCAAGAGACGTCGGCTGACCAATTCCAAGAGTGTGTGGCCAGTCTGACAGCTGATAATGGCCTGGGTTTCTTTGATGCTGACTTGACGCCCAAAGGGAGAAAACACAACGAGGCACTACATGTCTCAGTGGAGTGTAGAGGGACGACCCTAGCCCATGTCCTGGTAGATACTGGTTCATCTCTGAACGTCTTACCAAAGAAGGCCCTTGATAGGTTGGATTGTGAAGGCCTAACCCTGAAACCCAATAATATAATTGTGAGAGCATTTGACGGCTCTAAGAGGATGGTCCATGAGGAGGTGGACATCCCGATCAAGGTGGGAACTCAGACGTTCAATTCAACATTCTATGTGATGGACATCCTTCCATCTTACTCTTGCCTGTTGGGACGCCCCTGGATTCACAATGTCGGTGCTGTCACCTCCATTTAGCATTATATGTTGAAGTACCTTGTCCAAGGGAAGATCATAACTGTCCATGGGGAAGAGGAATACATGATTAGTCATCTGAATTCTTTCCGATATGTAGAGTTGGATTGCGAATTCATTGAAACCCCTTTCCAACACTTTGAAGAAGTCTCTCAGGAAATAGCGGAAACCAAGGCAGTTTCCTCAACTCATGTGATCACAAGACCTCCACCTCGGATGTCGTCTCTAAAGGATGCAAAGGCAGTAGTGGAAGAAGGCGGAAGCACCATCTAGGGACAGCTACCAGACACTCCTTGCAAATCAGACAAATTTGGCTTGGGATTTACTTCGACCGCTCAGAAGGTTGTGCGCCACACCCGTGCCGGAGGGCCACCTGTGAAGATTAGCCACCAAGGGGTTAATGCACTAGAGGATAGTGAAGAAGATGGCAGCCTGGAAGATTGGATATTTCCTACTGTCGGTGGATGATTATGAAACTGGGAAGCCAAAGACTTTGTTCCCATCACTTTCATATCGCAGTAATTTATCTTTTACATTTCTGTTGGACTTGTAATAATTCACAAACAATTCATATATTTTCAACCTTGTGTCTTACCCGAGGCACAATGGTCCATTTGTAAGGATTTTTATTTTATTTTCATATGTCATTTCAATGAATCATGGACGCTTTTTCATATATAAACCTTTTGTGCTCATTGTCTTTCTTTTACATTTTATTGTTTTAAGATGGCTATACCCTTACATACACCCACACTCACAAATGCAGGTACCCTTCCATTCCGGATCCCATGGGTAACGATACTGCTATAGCCTTTAGTGACTCTGGAGATCTGATCTACCAAGCCGAATACGAAGGTGGGGAAGATTGTGAGGTGCTAGGGGAATTGGCCAGATTATTACAACAAGAGGAAAGAGCTATTCTGCCTCATGAGGAGCTGTTGGATATGATCAATCTGGGTACCGAGGAAGATAAGAAGGAAATCAGAGTGGGTGCCAATCTAGAGCCGAGTGTCAAAGAGCGCCTAATTCAGCTGTTGCATGATAATGTTGAGATCTTTGCCTGGTCATATGAAGACATGACGGGACTCAATACAGACATTGTGGTACACCGTCTACCCACAAGAGAAGATTGTCCACCAGTGAAGCAAAAGGTCCGCCGCATGAGACCTGACATGTCGGAGAAGATCAAAGCAGAAGTTATGAAGCAGTTTAATGCTGGATTTCTGGCTGTTACTTCCTATCCATAATGGGTTGCTAACATTGTTCCCGTGCCTAAAAAGGACGACAAAGTAAGAATGTGCATGGACTATAGAGATTTAAACAGGGCCATCCCTAAAGATGATTTTCCACTCCCGCACATCGGCATCTGGGTTGATAATACAACTCAGCATAAAGTATTTTCTTTCATGGACGGATTCTCAGGCTATAACCAGATCAAAATGGCACCTGAGGACATGGAGAAAACTACATTTGTTACACAGTGGGGTACATTCTGCTACAAAGTGATGCCATTCGGACTGAAGAATGTTGGGGCAACCTATCAATGTGCCATGGTAGCTTTGTTTCATGATATGATACATCATGAGATAGAGGTCTACGTAGATGACATGATAGCCCAATCACAAACTGAAGAAGAACACCTTGGTCACTTGCAAAAGCTGTTTGTCAGGTTAAAGGAGTACAAGCTAAGGTTGAATCCAAACAAGTGCACATTCGGAGTCCGGTCCGGTAAACTCTTAGGTTTCATTGTCAGCAACAAAGGCATCGAGTTTGATCCTGCCAAAGTCAAAGCTATACAAGAAATGCCTGCTCCTCGCACTAAGAAGGAAGTCAGAGGATTCTTGGGACGCATAAACTACATTGCTAGGCTCATTTCTCACTTAACATCTACTTGTGAACCAATCTTCAAACTGTTGAAGAAAGATCAGGTAGTTAGATGGAATGATGACTGTCAGATTACTTTCGACAAAACCAAGGAGTATTTACAAGAGCCTCTTGTCTTGAGGCCACCAGTCGAGGGAAGGCCGCTAATCATGTATCTGACCGTTTTAGAGAATTCAATAGGGTGCGTATTGGGACAGCATGACGAGTCTGGCCGAAAAGAGCATGCCATTTATTACTTGAGAAAAAAGTTTACCGACTGTGAAACAAGATATTCACTGCTCGAGAAAACTTGTTGCGCTCTGGTATGGGCTGATCGTCGGCTAAGACAATATATGTTGACTCATACCACTTTGCTGATATCTAAGATGGATCTGATAAAGTACATCTTTGAGAAACCTGCTTTGTCTGGGAGGATAGCTAGATGGAAGATGATCCTAACAGAATATGACATACATAACACAACCCAAAAAGCTATAAAGGGCAGTGTGCTAGCTGATCATCTTGCTCATCAAGCCGTAGAAGATTATCAATCCATGAAGTTTGAATTCCCTGACGAAGACATCATGACAGTAAACAACTGTGAAGGAATCAGACCATATGACAGACCTGAACAAGGATCCCGATGGACCCTGTACTTTGATAAGGAATCCAATGCACTTGATAACGGTATTGGCGTTGTGCTTATATCTTCGGAAGGATGCCATACTCCTTTTACTGCCAGACTTTGCTTTAACTGTACGAACAACATGGCCGAATACGAAGCATGCATTTTTGGTCTCAAGGCTGCCATAGACTTGGGAATCAAATCTTTAGTTGTGTTTGGGGATTCAGCCTTGGTCATCAGTCAGATTAAAGGAGAGTGGGACACTAAGCATCCTAACCTTATCCCTTACAAAGAACATGTTTTGACATTGTTACCACATTTCGAGCAGATTACCTTCGAGCACTTCCCGCGAGAAGAAAATCATCTAGCAGATGCTCTAGCTACAATGTCATCCATGTTTAAACTTAATTGGGATAACGAAGCTCCCCATATCACCATTGAATGAATGTACGAACCAGCACACTGCCACGAGATTAATATCGAAGAAGTAGTGGACCAGCCTTGGTTTCATGAAGTCAAAAGGTATCTCGAGACTCAAGAATATCCTGAAGGAGCTTCCATCAATGATAAAAAGTTCTTAAGGAGATTCTCGGCTAAGTTCTTCCTAAGTAATGGCATCCTGTACAAACGCAATCATGATTCTATTCTGCTCCGTTGTGTGGACAATATTGAAGCCGAAAAGATCATGGCTGAACTGCATGAAGATACCTTTGGCACTCACTCTAGCGGGCATACGATGGCGAAGAATATCCTACGGGCAGGCTATTGCCATAAATGTCAAATCTAATCAGACAAAGTCCACGTGCCCCCGGTTCCTCTAAACGTCTTAACAGCTCCTTGGCCCTTCGCTATGTGGGGAATCGATATGATTGGGGAGATCAAGCCTACAGCCTCCAATGGACACCGCTTCATTCTAGTGTCCATTGATTATTTCACAAAGTGGGTCGAAGCAGCTTCCTTCGCATCCATTACTAAGAATGTTGTTGCCCGCTTCATCAAGCAGAATCTTATTTGCTGGTACGGTATCCCAGAAAGGATCATCACTGATAACGGTACAAACCTTAACAATACTATGATCACCACTTTGTGCAAGCAGTTCAAGATTCAACACCACAATTCGTCCCCCTATCGGCCAAAGATGAATGGTGCAGTCGAAGCTGCTAATAAAAACATTAAAAAGATCATACAGAAGATGACAATCACCTACAAAGACTGGAATGAAATGCTACTGTTTGCTCTCCAAGGGTACTGTACCACGACTCGCACATCAACTGGGGCAACACCCTATTCTTTGGTTTATGGCATGAAGGTTGTTTTACCTATTGAGGTCCAGATCCCCTCTTTAAGAATCATGAAGGATGCAGGTTTGAGTGAAGACGATTGGATTCAAACCCGGCTTGATCAGCTGAACTTAATTGACAAAAAGAGACTTACTGCTATTTGCCATGGTCAGACGTATCAAAAGCGCATGATCAAAGCTTTCAACAAGAAAGTCAGACGCCAAGTGTATCAAATTGGAGACCTAGTGATCAAGCGCATCATCTTGCCACAAAGTGATCCCAGGGGAAAATGGACTCCTACCTATGAAGGACCATTTGTAATCAAGAGCATCTTTTCTGGTGAGGCAATAATCTTAACCACCATGGACGGCGACGACCTGCCGCACCCTGCGAATGCAGACATAGTCAAAAGATACTATGCATAAGAGACCCGCTAGGTTGACACACCTAGGCAAAATAAGGGCATCCCTGCGAACCAAGAGGTTCGGGCAAAAGTTAGGGATAAAATCATTAAAAAAATCTGTACAGCTGACAAGTTGAAAACCCGAAAGGGCGACTTGGGCAAAAAAGGGTTTCCCGGTGAATCGAAAACCCGAAAGGGCGGTTCAGGAAAAATTTAGGGAATTAAAGCATATGACTATGTCTCGTCGGATCACTTTAAGGACAATCTCTTCACAGATGAACTCGGAGCTCCTGATCAATTCAATCATCTTCAGACGAAGCGACAAATGGACAAGATATTCGGAGATATGAAGGCTATAGCAGAATGGGAACCCCATGGAATTTTTTACACATATCTATCTTTCTTTGTATAAATTTTTCTTATGACACCATCCTCTTACTAGGATGTTTGTCTCCTTTGTACACAAATACTTATTCAAAGTAAATACAAAGATATCTTTCAAAGTACAGAAAACTATTTGTCCTTTTTTCTTTTTTACACTTGTGTTTTATTTGCAAAAAACGTCCAATGATTCATTAATGAACATATGCATTTGAACATAATTACTGTTTACAAATAAACAGAAATGAAAAAGAACAATTACTGACAGGTTGAAAGAATAGGAAAACGTCTTTAGGTTATTCCATGAGCAATCCCTACAGTACATCATTGAGATCCCCAGCGGAGCTAAAACTTCAATCCCCAGCGGAGCTGAAACTTCAAACTATCAATCCCCAATGGAGACCATACACGTTCTCCAAATTCCCCAGCAAGTTATCTCGAAGCCTGAAAACAAACCAGACAACAACTTCTGATAACTCCCCAGTAGAGTGGAAGACAACCCAAATTACTGAACTTTTTCCAAACAGGAATAAGCTTTCTTCCCCACAGAGTTTTCATTACTCCCCAATAGAATGAAGATTCTCATTCTTAATTCCCAGCAGAAGTCATCAAAGTTCTCTGGATTCCCCAAGCAGACTACTCAGGCAGTACATGGCATTACTCTCACAACGATTTTTTTGTCAATACTCCAACTTCAAGACATGAAGGATCCCTATATCCCCAGAGAAGTCGTCAACGATTTCTTATCCTCAGCAGTCAAGGATTTATTTTCCCCAGCAGCAGTCAAGGATTTATTTTCCTCAACAAATCAGCTTACATGCGCATACATTACATCCATATATCATAAACATTGATAAAGCACATTTATTGCATCATACATTTCATGCAACATAACTTTGTGTTTCAGCTAACATTTTATCCTTTTCAGGATAAGATTAACAACTTTCATTAACAATGTTCAACTTCAGATACAGTACAGATACGCTCCAGACACGAAAGCCATTTTGTCACTCATTCAGACATCAACTTCAAGATACAGTATAGATACGCTCCAGACAAGGATGCCATTCTGATACTCATTCAAGATTTCATCATTCTAGATACAGTACAGATACACTCCAGACACGGAAGTCATTCTGTTATTCATTCAGATTCAAGTTCAGATATACTCCAGACACGGAAGTTATTCTGTTACTTATTCAGATTCTAGCTCAGATTCAAGTTCAGATACACTCCAGACACGGAAGTCATTCTGTTACTGATTCAGATTCAAGTACAGATACACTCTAGACATGGAAGTCATTCTGTTACTCGTTCAGATTCATCTTTCAGATACAGTGCAAATACACTCAAGACACGGAAGTCATTCTGTCACTTATTCAGATTCTAGTCCAGATACACTCCAGCCACGGAAGTCATTCTGTTATTTATTCATATCCCGGTTCAGATACGCTCCAGACACGGAAGCCATTCTGTTACTTTATTCAAATAGAAGTTCAGATACAGTCCATATACACTCCAGACACGGTAGTCATTCTGTCACTCATTCAGATTCCAATACAGATACATCTCGGATACGCTACAGACACGAATGCTATTCCTTTGCTCATACAGACTCAGTCTCCAGATACAGTTTAGATACGTTCCAGATACGGATACCATTCTGATACTCATTCTTTTGACTTACAACTTAAAATTCAACAAACATTATTGGATGGCATCTACAAGCCCATCTCCATACAATATTCTATCACCTCTCCAAATGGCATCTTTAAGCCCATTCCCTCAACTACACTTTACCGAGTGCAAATTTACGGGCACTCTAGTGTCCAATCATCTTTTACCTTCGAGTCACGAACGACAAAACTCGCCAATCTAACTCTTCAGGTTAAAGAATATTGAACAGGGGCAGCTTTTGTACCCCAAAATTTTCCCTCTCATTTATCAATACTTTTCTCACAAGACTTTTTGGACTCAAGACAAGATTAGAGTTTGGTCAGCTCAAGACATCATCTTGCACTGATAACCTAAAATTAGGGTTTAAGTTTGCACAAGGATTTTTGGACCATCAATGCTTCATGTGACTTTCATACACTATCTTGGACCCCTAAGATTGCTCATGTTATGTTTCAAGCCTTGAACCACATTTTTGACCAGTCAATTGGACAATTGACCTAAAAATCAGCTGTATTGGAGAAAAAGTCAACCATGGCCAATTTACAGTCAAATTTCATAATTTTTGATCCAAAACAACATTTTAGACTCATATGTACCATTTGATCAAGTTTGGATCACAACTCCTCAAGAAATTTGATCAAATTATCAAAAGGGCAAAATGGTCAAAATTAGGGTTTTGATTGAGAAAGGACAATTTCTGGTTTTTAACCTAGCCAATGACCAATTGAGTTCAAACATGATTTCAAGGGTTCAATGGCATCATCTTGACCTAATTACATGGTTCAAAAGATCTCAAGTTCATTGGATTGATAGATGAATTTTTCAGTCAACTGATCAAAAGTCAATTGTACACTAAAAAGTCAAACTTTGACTTTTTGGTCAAAATCAAGTGCCAAGGGTCATAATTCATCAAGATATGTCAAAACATGAAACTTGTTCATTAAGAAAACCAATTTTGAAAATTAGGGTTTTGAATTTGAAAATTTTCATAACTTAGAATTTTTCTAAGTATGAAAATTTTCTTATTTTTTCCCAACTTTTCACCACTTTTTCACCATGATGAATTTTGATTCAAAGAAAATTTCCAACATTAAAGTTGTAGTCCTCCATGAAATCTACAACTTTTCTACACAAACTTTTCCCAAAATATTCTTGGATATCAAGTTATGAATTTTTGAATATAGGTCTATGAACTTCTTAACTTAGTGAAAATTTTCCCTAATTTAGGCAGGTTTTTTACCCAACTTCATGGACATTTTTCACCTAGTTCCAAGAGGTATCTAAAAATTCATTTCAAAGATGGATTATAGAGAACATGACAAGCTTTCCAAAATGTCCAAGAACTCTCCAAGATCATTTTTGGTTAGGGAGAATCAAAGAGGAGAAGTTGACATTTTATCACTTTTGTTCATGCCATTTTTACAAAGTATCAAGTTGCAAATCAGATCCATGATGGTTGTACCTTGCATTACAGGTCCTAAACTCATTCTACACTCCATAATTAAATGCAAACTCAGAATTTAAAGGATTTATTTTCACTTTTGAATCATTGTACAAGAGATAATTCCATTTTAAGCATAAAGGTTACAATGCCATTTTCATAAAGTGAGCTTTTGTAACTTTATCAACCTTGAGCCTTGGACTTGTTCCTTTGGTGCAAACAATTTCCACAGATCTTAAGCAATTTGTACAAGCCCTTTGCACCCCTAAAACTAGCCAGTACAAGCATGTTGCATAAGTCACTTCACTTTGCTTCAAAAGCAAGAAAGTGGGTGAAAAGGAAAAAGCTTGCACAACTGATAAGGAGTGGACTTTGTATCATTCTATACAAATATACCAACTCATCACAATGCTAAACACGCTTTCTTAACATCCAAAACACTCTAAAACTGAAAAAATTCATTTTTCTGCCAAAAGCTCACAGGTTCTGCAAAATCATAGCCATTTCATTTTTGGCTTGTGCGTTTTGCCTTTTAACATTTGAAACACTTCATACACATTATACCAAAGCAGTCCAAGCATTCATCCTGCATATGTAAGCCCTATTTCAGCCATTTCCATTTTCAAACTTGGAGCTTGCAACTTGACTTGTGCAGAGACTTCTGGCCATCCACAAAGCAAGCTAGGCATTGGAATAGCTTTAAGGAAGTTCAAGGAAGCTCACACGATCCTCAGGCCTCCATCAAAGTCCCTACATTGCTCTATCCAAATCCAACTGAAGGAGGTATTTTTCAAAACTCTATCTCTCTATTTAGGCATCCTTAAGCCACGATTTGTGAATAAAAGATGTAGCCCATAACTTGGTGAAGTTGTACATATGCATACTTTCCATTTATATTAACTGTGCTGTGAGAATTTGAAGCTTGAATTTCCTGAAAAAACTAGGTCACGAATTAGGGCCATTAAAATTCTCTCTGATCTTTAAGAGTTAGGTTACAAATTTTATATGGTTGGAATCGTGAGATTAAATGCCACAAGTTTCATGTTATGAGATTTTGTTTATGTACAAGCATGTGAAAGTTACAGTTTGAAGGCAAATACGCGCGCAGAAGAGAAGCTGGAGGACAGGGACGAAGCGCCTGGGCCTTTGGCGCCTTGGGCCTTCTGTTTTTGATTTTCACACCCCCCCCCCCCTGAACACTATTTGCACCCCCTGACATATTTGTTTTATTTTTCATATTTCTTTTTATATTATTATATTTATTACTTTTATTTATTTTTTCTGAATCATAAAAATCATGAAAAATAATTTCCTTACTTTTTGCATTTTTATCTTATTTTTTTTAATTATTTTTATTTATTATTTTTTGCATAAAATAGTTTATTAGAATAAATAGAACTTTATTTTCTTATAAAATTAGTAAATACATTTTAAAAATACTATACATTTTTATTATATTATCCATACACATGAAATATTTATTTTCATACATATTTAATTTTTAATATTGACATATAATATTATTTATTATTTTCTTGTACAAAAATAGACAAAATAATAATATAGAACATATATTTTCTTTTAATTGAAAATTAGGGTTTCCCCCTTTCAAAAATAATAATATTATTTTTCCTTATTTTCTAGGGTTTGAATTAATTATTTTCTCATACAAATACAAAACATTTTTTTGCATAAATACATTTGCATTACATTTTAATATTTGTATATTTATTTAATGCGCACAATATTCAATTGGATTGTAATAGTATTTTTAGGTTTTATTTTGTGCAATATCCCCATTCAAAAACTTGTATCCCCCCTCCCATAATAATTGTTGTAATAGTTTAGTTTACATTTACGCAATTTATCGCATTTATACCATGTTTAGTAAAACTAGGGTTTGCATGACAAGAACCAAAAACAAAATAAATAGAAAACCTAATGCAAGACAAAAGCATTAAAAATGACACATTTTGCACACAAGCACCATTAGGGTTTCACCCACTTGGTTGCCTAAATAAAATGGCCATGTTACGCATGCGAAGTATCTTGGCAAAACAAAACAAAATAAGATCATAGTCCCTCGATGACGCTATACAAAGGTTGCCTAAAACAAAATAATCTTGGTCCCTAAAAAATGCTAAGATACTTGGCAACATTGCTATCATGGTCATACGATGACCCACGCCCGTCCCGTTTAACATCCAAAGATAGGGTTGTTTACCAAATCAATGGTAAATCAACAATGTCAAAGGAATAAAAATGCATAGGAAAGACATTTGAGTAGGTAGATAGCTTCTAAGTTACTTGCTCCATTTCAAACAATCCTTGCTATTTTCAAAAACAAGCACACACACATTTTCAAAACATTTCCAAACAACTTACAAAACATTGAAACATTTTTTCAAAAGACAAACATCTTTGTATACATTCTTACGAACGAGAATCATTACAAATATTGCCAAAACGATGGCCTATTTTCAAAATACTTTCAAAACCACACCAAACACAAAGCACCATTTCAAACAATTTCAAAAGCAAAGCAAGTGATCTAAGCAAGTAACTAAGAGCCAATGGAAAACCATGGATGAAAAGGGTGCTAGCACCTTCCCTTTTCATAATCTACCCCCCAAACTCAAGAAAACATCTCAAAGGTCTTTCCTGTACTTTTTTACCTTTCCTTTTGGATAAAATAAAAGTCGATGGCGAATCTTGCTAAACCGCGACATTTGCAACGAAACGCAAAACCTCAAGTCAGTTCTCCCACCGTATCACACATATACTGACAAAGAAGTGGAAGACAAGGGTTTGAATAAGTATCAGAAGACTAATGTTATGATAATTGATGATTCAGATACTGATGGTGGATCAATGGCTGAAAAATCTAGTCCCAGATTAGCAAGGAGATTGAATAAAGGAAAAGTTGTTGAAGTTACTAGTGATCCTCAAAAAGGTTTCAGGAGGTCACCTGTCTTTGTCCTTGAAAAGAAATGGAGCGAAGTCGAACTTGATAATATTTCGTTTCATTCACCTAAATTTGCAGATAAATGGAAATTTGCATGTCAAAGAAGGGTAGCTCTAGAAATAGAACTGAGCAAAGATTTTTATGGATAAAGGAAGTAATCAGCCTAATTGAGCAAGCAGGCTTAATCAAAATTGTAACAAGACTGAGAAAATTCTATGAGACACTTGTAAAGGAGTTCTTTGTAAACATTCCTAGAGACTGTGATGATGGAAATAACATGGAATACAAAAAGGTGTTTATTTGAGGGAAGTGCGTGAAGTTCTCTCCTGAGATCATCAATAGGTTTTCGGAAAGGTTCGAAAGTGAGCAGGGAGAAGTGGAGGTTACTAATGATACTATATGTGAAGAAATCATAACAAGAAAGATGCCTCTTTGGACAGAGGATGGTAAGATCTATGTGAGTAATTTAAGTGTCAAATATGATGTGTTAAATAGGATTAGGGTTGTCAATTGCGTGCTTAAAAAACACACCTCCTCAGTAACTACAGGTTTAGGAGAATTCATTTATATAGTTGGAACGAAAATGAAATTTGATTTTGGCAACTATATATTTAAGAAAATCCTCAGACATGTTATTTCATATGCTGTGAAAATTCCAATAGCCTTCCCCACCCTCATTTGTGACATAATTCTGAATCAGCATCCTGAAATCTTGAAAGGCTCATATAAGGAAAGTAGGAGAAAGTATCCCTTATCCATGCACTCCAAACATTTTTTAGGGTCACATGTTCCGGACATGACTACAACATCTGAAAAGGATGATGTTGGCTCAGTCTCAAAAGAACGAACCATCTCTGAACTCAAGGATGCTTGTAAGGAGGTGGATGAAATCATCAAGAGATATACTGCAAGAAAGACCACATTCAAAAAGATCATTAGGACTTTGGAGGATGCAAATAATTTTGTTGATAAGGAATAAACGAGACAACATATGAAAATTGAAGGTAGCAATGAAGAGGAACAACGACTCAGTAAGATAAAGGGTTGAGCTGCCATGCTTTGTTGATGTGTGATTATGTTTTTGTAAGGAACTTTGTGCCATTTTGGTGTTCTTCCCATTGATTTCTTGTAATTCCAATTAATGACTTTGGTTGATCTCTACTTGTGTGTTTCCATCTGGTGCTTGTTTATTGTTTGTTTCCATCCGTGTTTAGTTTTTGTTTCTATTTGTGCTTCCATGTTTGGTATATTGATTATGTGCAATATGTGCCTATTGCAACTTGTGGTTCCATATTTTTTGTATGCTACCTGTACATTTAATCTATTCTCTTTTTGTCAAGTTTTTGGCTAAAAGTGGAGAGTAAAGTGTTGTGTTGTTTATGGTTTCCTATGCAACTATTTAGGGGAAGCATGGTAGTCATGTCGGTATGTTCTTATGCTGCTGCTACTACTGATGTAGCCAGCTTGTGTAGGATAGGGATGTCTTAATAGATGTTCCAACATTCTGTCTGGTGTGTGTTGAGAATATCTTGGAGTTCTATTATTGTGGGTTTCTCCTTGAGGGGGATAACCTATTATGTGTGACAGTGGGAGTGTCTTGTCTATATGTGTAGCTGTTGTAACTATGATATATATCTTTATGATGTAACTTGTTTTTATTTGTGGTTTTATTCCTCTCTCCTGGATCTTTTGTGCTAAGAGTGTTTTAGCCAAAATTTGCAGAATGGGGGAGATTGTTAATACCATGGTTTTGAGATTGGCTAAATTATGCCAAAAACATGGCTTGCACTAATAGGTTTTGTTGTTATGTGATTTTCAGCCAGATGTCGAAGATAATGTCATGACAGCTTGGTCTGGTGGAGCAGGTGTTGCTGGTTGGATTATTCTTGATATTTTGTTAGTTGATTCTGTGAGATTTAAGTTGTTTTTATCTCACTAATTTATCGCAGGCCAAGAATTATAAATCTGGAACAAATAATATCTCCAGTTGTACACAAGTTTCTATAATTGGTTGATTGAGACTAATTAGGAAACCTTGTGTTTTGTTCCAAGATTCAAGGAGATTTTTTTGCATAGATTTGTGCAGCCCTCAGCATGGATAACAAGGAATATTTGGGTGCAACTTCAATGCCCAAGAATTGTTGAGGAGTATTTAAAGAAACTACCTAGACCTAATATTATTAACAACTTTGAAAAATAAGGGGAATCCGTATTTTCTCAATCTTAGGGTCTGAGGGTTCTTCAAGGGAGTTTATGTTTTTATTGTACGTCCTCATGTATCTCTGATACATTTGAGTTGACTGATTGCTCTTAACTATTAGTCAAGTTATTATTCTTACTCAAAGATTTTAAGCAAGAGTTTGAGTATTGTGATTGAAGTGTAAACTTCAGTTTTAGTTTGATTTTGAGTCATTGTGATTGTGGATGGATTATAGACAGCCACTGGGATTGAGTTAGGTATTTTATAACTGCGGTGATTGGAAATGAGCGGGTTCTCATATCTAGGAGGTGCCTAGGCAGAAGTTGTATTGAGTAGTGATTAAGTGATCAGTTGTAAATAGAGGAGTCTAGCTTAGAATTAATACTTCTAATAGTGAACCTACTTCATGGCTTGGTATCCCCCATAGTAGGTGAATTTGCACCGAAATGGATTAACAATTTTGTGTGTTCTTTATGTTTATGCACTTTATCTTCCTTCTATTTTTGGCAAGTTTGTTTGTTGTCACCAGATGTTGTAATCTTTTTTGTGATATTGTGTGTTGTTAAGACATCAGTCTTGACTTCTCTTATTGTGCGTGCCAAAATTTCAATCACATATAAATAAAAATAACAAAAATAGTTAAAACAAATTAGGCTCTAACCCTCTTGAGGATATTCCCCAATGAAGTCACTATGTTTCCATCACGATGAAAATTGGGAGACCAAACTATTGACTAACTTGACTCAGAAAGTTTTAAGAAATCACCACTGAACTTCATTGTTTCCAAGGAAAAGAGAAAAATATTAAAACCATATGTTTAAACATGCAATTCAAAAAGCTAAAACTAAAAGAAAAGCACAAAGAAGAGATATAAGGTACGGGGGCTAGTTTATACAAAGGGAAGGTATTAACACCCTATGTATCTATAGTACTCTATAAGAACCTTTTGTAATATCTATTTTTTGGTTAAAATTGGTTTGCATGCTAAAAGATTGTAGAGATGAGAAAAGAAATGTATTTTATTATTATTTTTTTGGAGAGACAAATTCTTATACCTACATACTAATGAAGGATTAAAACCTCGTAGTTCATGGTAAAAATAACAAAAGGGGTTTGTTATTGTTGATTTTTAGGAGAAGAGATATTTCATCATCTTAAGGAGAATACTCAACTAATACCACCACAAGTATGAGAAGATTAATCCGTCAACATCAGAAAAGAAGGTCTTTTAACTTGGATATAAGATCAACAAGTTGCCACTAGCTCCCTCAAGTGGAATGAATCAACATTTACTTCAATCATTACTATAGGGATAAGAGAATTATATCTCAACTATGGAGAGGATTTATATCTAATTTCTTTGAGAAAAAGTTTTAAATTGAAAAGCTAAATGGCAAAATGGTTTGGGTGAGGTTGAATCATTTTTAGTCTTTTGAAATGGTTCAATATGATTAAGTGTATTGAAGCATTTAATTAAGAAAGAAAGTTTGAAAATGCAATGAAACAAAGTCAATATTTTTATATGAAAGGGGTGAAAGTTTAAAAATAAGATAAGGATTTTAATCACAAAGGGTAAACACCAACAATTACAAGAGTGACACATAAAGGTAAACCTAAGGCAATGCATATGCACATGACTACAAAGTTAACAATACTATCCATTTTCCTTATATTTTGGATACAAGTACTAACACAAAAAGGTACAAACATTAATTACTTATACATGGAGGTTAGAATCACTAAGAAGATAATTCAAACATACATGGTACAAAATAGAAGATATGGTCACAAAAATAACATGGCTTTTAAGAGAGTCATTTAAGAAAAATGTTAAATCAAAGATGGACGACAAGTATCAATCAAAAGGGAAAGTCAACATGCTTATCAAGTAAAAGTTTTGACAAAAGATAGAAGATAAAACATACTTTAATTAAGCATTCAATAATGGGTAACATAAACACACAAGGCACATGGCAAGGCAAACATTCATGTTATCAACAATCAATTCCAAACATTATGAAGATTTATCATGGTAGATATCAATGTTAGGAGTGTATATAAACATGTAATCAAATGAGAATTAAACTCATGACAAATAAATCATCAAGACATCATTATGGCATGAAGAAAGTATCATGGTCAATTAGGATTTTCAAAGTATTAAACACAATTTTTTTATTAAAGCATGCTAAACCCTAGGTAGAAACCAATTAAATCATGTTATCAACATCAAATGAAACTCAATAAAATCATACTATAGTCACATAAACATAAATGATCAATTAAGTAACGAAATCAATCAAAAGAACATCACAAAAGTCTTAAAAACATACAAACATGACTAGTTTAGAATTAAATAAAAAATGGGTAAAATAAATATTATTTTTGGAAATTTTTCATGGGTTGGAAAAATATATAGACAAATAAAGAAGCATGCAAAAAAATCAAGCTAAAAGGAGTTGATATGCTCTTAGAAAATCAAATGGAAAGTGGAAGAAAAAATAGAACAAAAACAAGTGGTAAAAAGAAAGGTTTGTGGCTGCCAAGGCTTGAACTCGGGCCCTCTTATTCACAACTCAAAAGTAATACCACTGGACCACGTGCTTGTGGTGTTAATAACACGCTTCAAATCAATGAAATGTGAAACAAGTTATTGAATGGAAATTTAAAAAAAAAACACAAAAGGTCTAGGGCGAGGGGGATTCGAACCCCAAACCCTATGGTATATAAAGACTTAAAACACGCGCTTTAACCACTGGGGTGGTGATACATATGTTCATTAAAATATACTCAATTAAATAAGTAATAAAACAAATGTTACAGGATTCAAAAAAGGCCCCATCACCATCATCTTCTTTATCATGAAACAACAACAATGGTTATTTCTCTAACTCTCTCCTTTCTCAACCAAATGCAAAGATGTAAACATCAAACTTTCTCAGGTTTTGACAAGGAATTAAAAAATGTAAACAACATAAATTTATATGGACTGTAGCCCATGAATTTTTGATAAAACCAAAAATCCTAACATTTTTAAAAGTTAAATTAAATGCTATAGATGATCAATCAATGCCTATTTTCACAAGGCTTTCAATCATGGCATTAAAACACACATAATAGTTTCAAGAAAAAGTTAAAAATGACGCTTGTATGATGAATTTAAAAGTGCCACGAAAGTTACCTAATGGAGCAAGGTCCAATGCCTGTTGTAGTGACTTTTAGAGGTGATAAATGATCTCCTTAGCTTGTATGATATCCCAAGAACACAATGCAACTCTTGGTTTGCTTTGAAACAATCTCAAACTTCTCAACCAAGTAAAGTTATAAGGGTAGATGACCACAAGTTGGATGGGGGTGATGGGGATGTTCCAGATGTAAACTAATGCATTCAGAACCGTGTATGTGATATGTGGATGATGTTTGAATGGTTAAATTTATAAATGCACGAGTGGATTGAGAGATAGAAGTTTAAGGTTAAAAAACTTGCAACAATGGAGTTTTTGTGCAAATTTTGGTGTTTAGCTTTGATGTTTGCTTCTCTATTTATGGAGGTTATAAATAGTTCAAGTAACTTGCAGAAATTCATCTTGGTTCAATTTGAATGGTAGTTTGATCAATTAGTTTCAAAATGCACAAAATACCAAGTTGGATCATGATGAAAAAATGTTGTGATTTAGGGACTTTGGCCATGCTTTCCAGACTTTGGAAGCTTTCTCATGAGCAAAAGATATTATGTGAACTGATTAGAAGAAAAGTGCATGCTTGAATGAAGAGTTGTTGGCATAAATTTTGCTTTATTAAAATAGAAATGAGACTTTATGCATAATGCTCCATAAATGGTATCAAAGTTTGGATAAAGCTTCAACTCCTTGTGCAATGCATTAAGGACCTGTGTAAATCTCTAATTATGGTAAGATTTAGGATTCAAATAGCATGAAAATAAAGATCATGTAGCTTAGGCTTGGAGTGTAAGTATGAAGTGCGCCTAAGAGGGGGGTGAATTAGGTACTTTAAAAAAAATTTGGTTTTAGTGATGATGGATATTATTTTTCTGGTTTATGGTGAGTTTATGAAAGAGCAAAGTGCAGAAAAATAAAGAGACACAAGCGATATATCCTGGTTCCCCTCACAGTCTGAGAGTACTCCAGTCCCCTTTCAACATGAAAGAGATTTCCTTATAGTTGGAAAACTTAAACAAGAACTACTAAAACCAAGAACAATCCTTTAAGACCAAGAACAATCCTCTTGGATTTTCACTATGTCAACAATGAGAACAATCCTCTCAAGGTGACCTTACTTGTATCCAACAATCCTGGAAAAACAAGATTACAAAACCACTTGAACTTATTTTCAACAATCCTGAAAAATAAGAAAGTGTATAGCAATATTTTGATTGATAGAGTTTGTAGTGCAATAATCACTTTGAGTGATCTTATCAATGACTTGATATTATCTTCCAATAACAATAATATACAATGACTCAAGACTATAGAATGCTCAAAGTTTTCTGTTTAACAATATATGAAAATGTGCAGAAAAACATTGTGTATGAAAGTGAAGAAAAAGCTTGAGTTTTAATATTTTAAAAATTCAGAAACTATTGATTGGAAAAGGTACAAAATGATTTTGAAAATTCAGTATTTATATGTTCATAGCACCCCTTTGAAATAGGATAAATTTCTGCAAATGAATCATGAACAATTGCCAAGATTCAATGAAAAGTTTCCATGAAATGGTGTTATGAAAATGTATGTTCAAAGCTGCTGATTTTCAAAAACATTCAGCATGCAATCGATTGCACCCTTGTGTAAATCGATTGCATGAGTTTTAACAGCTAAAAATTCAAATATTTTCAGTGAACAATCAATTTCACATGTGTGTAAATTGATTGCACTTTAAAATAGTAGCAAAATTTGATAGGGAGCAATCGATTGCAGAAACATGCAAATCGATTGCACTTAAAAACAATAGCTAACACTTTGAAAACATGAAGCATGCAATTGATTGCACCAACATGCAAATCGATTGCACATAAGTGAAAATTTATTTTTTGCTTATAAAACTTGAGAAAAAGTTTGGACAAGATAAAACACTTCTTTTGATCATTGAGCATTTAAGAATAAAGTTCAAAGTAAGTATTATCATTATACCTTGTGAAATTTGCTAAAAACTTGAGACAAAGTCTTTTATCCAATGATGCTTTTAGCTTGATCAAAATCTTTTCCTTCTTGCCAATATAGTTTGTCTTCATCAAAACAAAGTGCATTGAGAATCATTTGAGAAGCTTGATATTACATTCTCCCCCTTTTTGATGATGACAAATAATCTTTCTTGAAGCTTTGTTATTTCCGGAAAGAGACTTCTCCCCCTAAGATGTATAACTCCCCCTTTGTATGAGAAGGTTGGAAACTCTTGAAATTATTCATCTTGTTGAAGAGTACCGCAAAAGTTTAAGACGGGAAATAAACAAGCATACACTGCCACATCCTTATCCCCCTTTGACATTATTAAAAAGAAGGGAAAGATGCAATAAAAATGGATAACATTGAAAACTTAACCAAAACATGCACCAATTAAACATAGTCATAGACATACATGTCATATTAGAATAACAAATACATAGAAAGCTCAATAAACAAAACATAGCATAAAGTAACAAGGACATAACATAAAAACAGTAGAAATAACAAAAATTGGACAGAATTTTAAGGGGAATTGTTGTTGTAGAAGAAGGGTCCTTGATTGGGGAATTTTTGTTGTAATGGAGGTTCTGTGTATTATGGTGGAGGTACACCGGAATTATTAGGATCATATTGAGGTATGTGAAGGTGAGAGTAGAGGTAGGAAAATTGTTGGTTCACATCTGAGCGAAAATCATTAATCTGAGATGTCGTGGAGTCATTGATGGCATTCCACTGGTGGTTGATGTTGGTGTTGATGGAAGAAAATTGTTGAGTCATAAAATCTATAAGATCTTGATTACTTGGACCAGAGGGAGCAGTAGGTGGAGGAGGTGCAGCATCCCCGCCTTCTTTCTCTTGATTGTTTCCTTCGTCACCAACCATATCTTCACCAATATATGTGATTGTATTTGTTTCCAAATTATAGTGAACTCCCATTCTCGAATCAACATTTTTGATTGAGATCTTGTGACCATTTGGATCCATATCAACTCTTTCAAAACCGGCAAAATAAATTCCAAATTCTTCCATAATTAGAGTAATAAAGTAAGCATATGGTATGAATTTTGACTTTACATCAAACCTTAGCATATGAGTCATTATAAGTCGTGCCCAGTTGACGCTTATACCTCTTTTCCTTCTGTATAGCAGTTGCATTTCCAACTCATTCACAGTGCAGTGGTTTCCAGCCCAATGAAACATAATGTAGACCATGCAATAGTTAAATAGCCTATCGTCGATAAAAAAGTTACATGCACTCCAAGAGTCTCTATATGGAATGACTCCTCCTAGACCGCGAATTCTTTTAGCATGGAATTCAGCTTTGTTCAATCTGCCAATGCTGTAGTAAAAGTCATTTTTCTTGTAATCGTCTCATGCTTCGTCTTCAGGATCATACAAAGAGCTCCCAATATGAGGGATATGTAGAATCTCACCAAGAATTTCAGGGGTTAGAGAAATTCTTGTGCCCAACACATATGTAACAAACTTGCCTTTGTAAGTAGCAAAATCACTGAAGAACACTCTTACTAGATCCGAGTAGTATGGACCAAATGAATAACTAAGTGGTTCCAATCCATATGCAGTCAAATTATTCTGAAAAGTAAAGCATTCCTGAGGGAAAGATGATAGCATACCATATTTTGGAGTGGACACTATCTTCCTTTGAAAATCCCTTTTGAACCTTGTTTCTTGAACTTCAATGAGAGTTGAGATTAATGGATTTTCTATAGAAGATGAAGAAACTTTCTTCTTTCCTTTCTCTGTAGCTGACACTTTTCGTTTTTGTATGGATGCCATGCGGAAGGTGTTTTTCTGAATTTAGGGTTTGGTAGTTTTTGAGAAGTAGATATTTGATGAGATGAATTTGGATAGGATTTATGAGTGGATAGTGATGAGTGGGTTTTAATATAGTCAATGATATTTAATTAATTTGTCAATAGTGGAGGTGAACTTTGGAATATGAGAGAGAGATAAATTCTGACCAACATAAAAGCCTGTCAAAAAAGAAATTTATAGCAGGTGCAATCGATTTGCATACAGGTGCAATCAATTTGCGCACAAAACATAACCAACAGAAAATTGAAACGAACAGCATGTAATCGATTTGCGCTATGGTGCAATAGATTTGCACTAAAAACAGAAAGGTCGGAAAATAAAACATACAGTGAGCAATCGATTTGCACAATGGTGCAATCGATTTACATCAACAAAAAGTGACCAAAAACACATTTTTCTTAAATTTTAACAATACTTAACATATATATCATTTAAAGGTATCATATAATCATGGTTTTTTTTACATATAACCAAGTTAAGACAAGTATGTGAAAGCATAAAAAGGATAGAAAGCACCTTATACATCGTGTTCATCAAGAATGCCAAGTTCTCGTCGAATCTTATCAAATGGTTCTCTTGCCAAAGGTTTAGTGAATATATCGGCAAGTTGATTATGAGTATCTACAAATGTGACCTCCATAATTCCTTAAAGTACATGATAAAGAATAAAGTGATGTCGTATGTCGATGTGTTTGGTTCTTGAGTGCATGACCAAATTCTTTGTAATATTTATTGCACTTGTATTATCGCACCGAAGAGGAATGCATCCTAGATCGAGTATGTAGTAACGAAGTTATTGCTTGAGCCACAATATTTGAGCACAACTACTACCCACTGTAATATATTCTGCTTCGGACATGCTAAGAGCAACACATGCTTGTTTCTTGCAAACCCATGATACTAATGCATTTCCAAGGATGTGACAAGTACCACTTGTGCTTTTTCTATCAGTTTTAAAACCTGCATAATCCGCGTCAGAGTAACCAACTAAATTGAAAAATATTGTACCCCGAAATTTTCCCTCTCATTTATCAAATATTTTCTCACAAGATCTCCTTTGGTTCAAGACTGCACAAGGATTGATCAGCTCAAGACACCTCTTTAAGCACTGATGACTGAAATTAGGGTTTGAGATTGCACAAGGATAATTGAACTTTTAATGCCTCATATGACTTTCATGGATCATCATGGACCCCCAATATTTCTCATGTCAAGTTTCAAGTCTCGGATCACATTTTTGCTCAATCAATTGATCAATTGACTTAAAAATCAACTATATTTGGGAAAAAGTCAACTATGACCAATTTATAGTCAAACTTCATAATTTTTGACCCATATCAACATTGTAAACTCCTATATGTCATTTGATCAAGTTTGGACCATAATTCCCTAAGAAATTTGATCAGATCATCAAAAGGGCAAAATGGTCAAAATTAGGGTTTTGACTGAGAAAGGGCAATTTCTGATTTTTGACCTAGCAAATGGTTAATTGGTTTGAGACATGATCTTAAGGTTTCAATTGCATCATTTTGATCTAATGTCATGACTCAAAACATCCCTCAAGATCAATTGATTGATAGTTGATTTTCAGTAAACTGATCAAAAGTCAACTACACACTAAAAAGTCAAACTTTGACTTTTTGGTCAAAATCAAGTGTCAAAGATCACAATTAATCAAAACATGTCAAAATATTAAACTTGTTCATCAAGAAATCAAAAAGTCAAGATTTCATTTTGAAAAGTCAAAGTTCCAAACTTAGAAATTTTCTAAGTGTTGGAAACTTCATATTTTTTCACAACTTTGAGCCATTTTTTTCACCATGATGCAAGATGATTCAAGGGAAACTTTCAACATGAAAGTTTTAGATATCAATGAGATATAAAACATTTCTTTATACAAATCTTCCTAGAAATTCTTGTATTTTAAGTTCTAAATTCATGAAGTCGTGGCATTTTTGAATAAAACACTTAGAGAAATTTTCAGCAGTTTTGGTCAGGTTTTTATCCCAACTTCTTGGCTAATTTTCAACAAGTTACAGTTTGATTTAACAAAAATGGTCAACACGAAAGTTGTAGAGGGTGTTTCAAGCTTTCCAAAACATCCAATAGAATTAATTCATCATATTTGAGCTAGGAGATTAAAGGGCATGAAGTTGAGCATCCATTATTGAATTGTAAGTCATTTTAGTGAAGAACATATAACAAAACCCTTTTGATTTTCTGCATAATCTTATGTTGCAAGCCTCCTTGCTTGAAAATCTCATCATAATTTAATGCTTACACCCACTCTTGAGCTATTACCCAAGTTTTCAAACCATTGTCCAAAAGATATTTCCATTTATGACATAAAGGCACCATTGTTATTCTTGAAAAGCAAGCTTTTTGTACAAAGTTTGTCTTGAGCCCATACCTTGCTTGTTGCTGATTATACTCCACCATAAATCATGATAAGTAGCTCCTATATACCAGCAACTTTGGTACTTCACCTTGGGACTATGGAGTACTTGACATAGTTTTATCTTTGTAATCCAACCAAACCATAACATGATGTCTTGCAAACCTAATCAACTCATATGCACAAACCTCTTGCCTATAAATAGAAGAAGCATTGGTAAGAGAAAGGGGTCAGAAAAATAGAGAAAAAATCCAGATGTTTTATTGATAAACCCTCAAAATCTCATATTCACAAAATCCATAAAAGTCCATAAAGCTTCCATTTCTTGAGCTTTGAAATCCAAATCCTAGAACTCTACATATCTTGCAAGTTCTGCCCAAACATCTAAGCACCTCACATACATCACCTAGAAGTTGTTCAAACTCAAGAACAAGCTTCTATAACACCTCTATTTTTTTCAAGTTCAAGAACAGTCAAGACAACAACTCTAGCTCAGAGTATAAAATCCAGCTCCAAGGTAAGTTTCTTGACTTTAATTCTTCATTTCAAGAATCATTAGTGATTCATTTTTGAAGACAAAATATAATAATCATTGCCCTTGAAGCTAACCTTTTATTTGTCTTCCATTCTTTTTATTTATGTGTTGAGAACTAACCCATGTATGCAGCAAAGCAATGTTGAAGTAAAAAATTACAGTATGATTCGACACATACCTATATGAGTCGATTCACCTTAGTGAAAAATGATAGTATGAGTCGACACAGCCTTATGAGTCGATACATACTACTATACAGGCCCAAAATAGAAGGAAAAAAGAGTGTATGAGTCGACACAAAGCACGTATGAGTCGACACATGCAGTGTATGAGTCGACACATACCATTATGTATCGACTCATACTGAGTTGATTTGGCAATACATGGGCAAGGAAAGTTATGTGACGATGCATAGGAGCTTGTGTCGACACATAATAGTTCAAAATGCAATTTTTCCTTCTTTTTACACAGCTTTTACATTTCCTTCATTGTTATTCGATATGGTTGTAATATTTAAGTTCCTATTTCATCCCCATTTGTAAATTGTACCCCGATCCCCTAAACGATGTAATAACGTAAGACTTTATTTTCCGCAATTTAACGCTTTCAAATACAAATGTTAGTAACTAGGGTGTGTGTGGCAAGATAAAAATCAATCTTAGACAATCCTAATTAAAGACAAAACAATGCATGTAAATCAATACATTTGCACATTTACACCCTTAGGGTAAACCCACTTTGTTGCCTTACAAAAATGGCCATGTTATGCATGTGAGGTATCTTAGCAAAAACAAACAAATACAAGATCATAGTCCCTCGATAACGCTATCAAAGTTGCCCTTTCAAAAATGATCTTAGTCCCTTAAATAAAATGCTAAGATATTTTAAAACATTTCTAATCATGGCTATACGATGACCCATGCCCGTCCCTTTTACATCCAAATATAGGGTTACTTACCAAATCAATGGTAAGATAACAATGTCAAAGGAAAGAGGAAATAAACATTAAAGACTTTTGAGATTTATTGTTAGGAGGCTTTGGTCCCATCAATCCACTAATGAATTTTCATTAACTTTGGTCAAATTGGATCACTTAAACATCATTGATCATTTATTGTTGCCTTGAGATTTTGAAATGAATGATATACTTGACAAAAAGCAAATGAAACTTGTTGTTGAGAGGCTTTGATTTTATCAATCTTCTAATGAATTTACGAATGTAAGTTTCAAGATGATCATTCAACTAACCTATAATTTCTAAATCATTAACAATTGACTTTATTTTATACTTTTACTTTAAGCACATTTATTTTGGGATTTACATTTAATTCTATTTTCATCTTTGATCATTTGAGCATTTACTTTTATGTCATTTTTATTTTGCTCATTTGAGATTTCATTTTCTTTTTGAAGATACCTAATAATCAACTTGAACCATTAAAAAACTTTAATGTTACTTGTACTACTTGTTTAATATCCTTGGCCTTATGGAGATTGTGGACTCCTTGGACTTAGGGTTAGAAGTTGTGACCTACTTTGAGACCTTGTGACCTCAACTGTTATTTTGTCTGGAGTTCTTGGGGTTTATCCCAAGACATTGGGTTATTTGTTTGTTTGCTTTGTGTGCAAGTTATTGTGATTACATGCTTTATCTGTGATCAGTAATTCATCTGTATACAGTCGTTATCCTTCCCAATTTTTGTGAAAACTTAATGCAATTGAGGCTTGGTTTTCTTAAGAGGTTTATTATTTTTACTTGTTTGGTTTCAAATCTAAAGGATGGGGAATTCTACATTGACTCATTGTGTAAAATGTTGGCTTCTTGTTAGTTAGATGGTTCTTTTCCCTAGCTTTTAATTTATTCTTTAGGATAGTCCCTTCATCTTCTCCTATCTTCTTTAATTTCAAAAATCCTCTCCCTCTTGAAAACTCTTCTTGTTTCAAAACTTGAACCACTTTCATAATAAATTTGGACTTATGTCCATGCATTTTCAAAACAATTTCTTAATCAATTTAATAATACATGGACATTTTTTTGTGAGAAGATTAAAAGTAAATCAATCTCATTCAAACCATTTTGCAATTTTGGCTTTTTACCTTAAATTTTTTTTCAAAAAGATTAGACTCTTGTCAATCCTTGTAGTGATGCAAACAACTATACTTCTACAATATGTAGTAAAGAGAGATATTTTCCATTTGGGTGTTAAGTGAGGCTTTGTTGATTTTAAAATCTAAGCCATATCCTCCACTTTGAGATGATGCAAATTCTCCTTTCTCATAATTGGTGGTAGTAAGTATGTTTTTCACTCGGATAATGATGATGACATCTTGTCTCTTTAATTTTAACCAACACACTTGTGTTTTAAAATTTTTAAAACATGAACTACGAGTAACCTAATACCCTATTGCACGGAAGGTGGTACGTAGGCACTAAAGGTTCGCAACCACGGCGGGTGCAAAAATTATAAAAAAAATATTTCTTTTCTCATATCCACCATCTATGATTTTATGCAACATTTATAGCTAAAATACACAGATTTGCAAAGAGATTCCTACGGAGTACTGTAGATTTTAGGATGCTAATATATTACCTTTGCATAACCAACTCCCGAACTTAGATTCTCTCACCCTCTTTTTGGGTTATTTGCTCTTTTTTCATTCCTTTAGAAACAATAAAATGCGGTGGCAATTTTTATTTTGATTTGTGCGAGTCAAGTCAATCCAAAGACTTAGTCTCAACATTTCTACCGCAACACCATGTCGAGGATACCTCCTTCAACACATCAACTACTAAACAACTCGACACACACACACACACACATCAATTTCGACGCAACCTTCCTTCTATCGAGCAACATGTTTCTTCGACAAAAGGAATTATAACTCAACAGGTGTGTAAACCTAATGATCTTAGGCATCAGGTTAAGGCAAAAATAACATGAAAAATGATATTCTTACACGAATATCTTACACTTACACTGTATTTCACTGTTCCTCAATACGGTGAATAGTGAAATATTATAATAATAATAATTTTTTTTACATAATATATTTTTTTTATGGTTTTTAAGATTAAGGGAGTACGTATAAAAAATTATGTGATTAACCAACCTTATAACTTCATTAACCAACATGTTAAATTGCATTAACTAACTTCATAACTACTAACAATCTGGGTGTTTATTAACTAATTTCATAACTTAACTAACCAACATTTTACATTGTATTAACCAACTTTGTTTTACTGCTAAAAAATATTTTTAATATCTGAGCGTTTATTAACAAACTTCATCACTTTATTAACTAAGTTTTTACATTTAATTAACCCACATTGTTTTATATTTAATATTTGGGCATTTACTAACCAACTTCATTAATCAATTATTTACATTTCATTAATCAACTTTACTTTACCATTAAAAGTCACTATTCATGAGACACTGTTGACGGTCATTATTCATGTTATTGTTCATAAATATATATTTTTTATTTAAAGAAAAACATTATCACCATATAAATACCGTCGATATGTTTTGGTGTAAGTATTGGTGTACAATGTGGTGTAGAAATAGCCTTCCTGAAATAACATTCATTACATTTAAATCAACCGAAGACAGCTTGAGAATCCTAATCATAGTCACACACACACACACACACACACACACACACACACACACGCACACCCACACACACACATACACACACACACACACACACACACACACACACACACATATATATATATATATATATATATATATATATATATATATATATATATATATATATATATATATATATATATATATATATATATATATATATATATATATATATATTCACATCCTAAATGATATTTAAGTACACTTGTCACATTTTCATTGGAAAATAGTAAAAAACACACATAAGAAATTGTATCTAAGTTTTGTCCATGTCAGAATGACCCATTTTGGAATAAAGAGAATTCTAATTAACCATCACACTATAAATAGGTTATCTCTTCTCCTCATCTTAAAAGTATTCAATGCTTTAGTATTATCGGTTGAAGAAGAACCACATAAGTCATCAGATATTTGTTGTTTCTGCCAACAAGAATGACTATCTAGTTTATGTACTAAATTATATGTTATACCTTATTGAACATGTATATTCGCTTGACCTTTATTAAATAAATTCTAATATATTCTACTTCTATTATCTAATATGACGCAACTAATTATAATAATGATTTTTAACTAGATACTTGAAACTATAACTATTCCAAACTGAATGCACTAATTGATGCATTCTAACTATCATATCTTATTAAAAGTACTACTGTTAAAGAGAAAAAAAGGCGGAATAAAGAAAGATGAGTAAGTAGTCAAAGATAAATAAAGTAGGTGTTGATAGAAATCTATCAAAACTTATGGATCATTTCTATCAATCTTGATGAACAAGATTGCTATCGATACACAATAACAATGAACGAATGAATTATGGTTTGAACAAAATAAGGGGAAGATGATGATTTTCTGCAGAGTTTCTCCATTCCCACAAACTTTGGAAAATCTTATTCACTTGCAACTGCAAATTCTGTGAATACAAGTTATGTTACAATAATATGGGTACTCCCTCTATTTATAGTTTTAAGTTAGCTTACTCCCTAAGCCAAAGCCTAAAACAGAAAAGCCCAAAATACTTATTTTGGATCTAAGTTGAAATAGTATGTCGAGCTACCTCATTCGACATTTCGAATGCTAAATAACTTGACACACACACAGAAACACACATCAAATCTTCCTTATGTTGAGCAACATGTTGCTTCGACACAAGGATTTATAACTCAACACACCACCTAATTCATTGGGTCTAAGCTATCTACATTCATCATAACTCTTAGTCTCCTGAATAATTCGACATACACACACACCCTTCGTCATGAGGTCTGCGATCTGATTCTAAATTCTACATTGTTCCAAGTTAAGCTTCCCTTTTGTTACATGCTCTAGAAGATAATGAAACATCATTTTGATGTGCTTGCTTCGACCATGTGCTATCAGACTCTTTGCTAGATTGATAGTCGACATGTTGTCAATTTTCATGGTAATTTCTCCATGATCGTTCCCTATTATCTCTTCGACCGAATTCACCATCCATGTTGCTTGACATGGACAAAGAGAAGTAGCTATGTACTCTTCTTCACATGATGATAATGCCACTACTTGTTCTTTTCTCGAACTCCATGAAACTGGTGTACCACCTTGCATAAACATAAAACCTGCTGTGGATTTTCAATCCTCAACATCACTACACCAACTTGAGTTGCTGTATCCCACTAACTTGAATTCTTTTCCTTTATCGACTGCATAAAAAATGACGTAGTAGAGAGTTCCTTTTAGATACCTTAGTATCCTCTCCGTCGCTGCTATATGTGATATGTTTGGCTTCTTCATGAATCTACTCACCATACTTAAATAGTGTGATAAGTCATTCCTTGTTTGACAAAGGTACCGTAATGACCCAATAAGTCTTCTGTATTGGGTTGGGTCGACATCATCTTTATCTGAGTCTTTCGATAGTTGTAGTCTTGGTTCAACAGATGTCGAAGTCGAGTTGCATTCTTCCAACTGAAATCTCTTGAGAATTTCACTTGCATATCTTCTTTGATGCATCCTCAATCCTATACGACTCTTATAGAATTTGGTGCCAAAGAAATATAAAGTGTCGCACATATTAGAAATTTAGAATTCCTTGCCAAGATCACCTTTGAAGTCTTCAAACTGTTTCTTTCAGCTACTTGTTATCACAAGGCATCGACAAAGAGACATAGTATAAACAATTCATTAATGCTTCTTCTTACATATACTCCATACTCAGTTATGCACTTCACAAATTCCTCCTCTCTTAGGAAACTGTCAATCTTCTTATTCCAAGCTCTTGAAGCTTGTTTAAGTCCATCCAAGGCTTAATGCAACCTTTACACCTTTCTTTCTTTGCCATCTTTCACAAACCTAAATGGTTGTGCAACATAAACTTTTTCGTCTAAGAGACCATTCAGGAATGCACATATGTGCCAATTGTTAATTTATGCTAGACCAACAACCAACCTGATTGTTTCGATCCTAACAACAGGTGCATAAACATCATCGAAGTTGATTCCTTCCTTTTAAAGAAATCCTTTCACCACAAGTATATCCTTGTGTCGAGTTACTTCCCCTTTGGGATTCAAATTCACTTTGTATACCCACTTGACATCAATTAACTTCTTGTCTCTATGCAATTTAACAAGTGACTAAGTGTTGTTGAATTTGATGGACTTCAATTCCTTATTCATATCTTTCACCTACTTCGAATCCTTCAATGCTTCATATGCATTGACTAGTTAGACATCTGCATAAAAAGCATAGTGTATCAGCTAACCTTCATTATCAACCAATCATCTGATGTAATCAAACAATCTTGCAACCTTGAAGGAACATGTATTGTTCTCTGAGGTCTGCTTAGGTCTGCATCACCCTGTCACTTATTCTTGTCAAACTTCTTCTCTTTCGACTTTAGTAGGTGGTTCTTCACAAAAGATTATAACTAAATCTTCATTTACATTTTCAGTACAATCTCATTCCTTAAGTTCATCTCTGATCACGTCCCTACTAATCATTACTTTCTTGTTCACTGGGTTGAACAACTTGTAACCTTCAGTCAAATGATATCCTATTAGGATCATTTGACTCGACTTGTCATCAAGTTTTCTTCTTAACTAATCTGGAACATGTCTATGTGCTATAGATCTAAATACTTTCAGATGACTCAAGCTAGGTTTTACACCCGACCAACATTCTTCTGGTGTAATTCCTTCTAGCTTCTTTGTTGGATATCTGTTTAGGATGTATGTCACAGTCGATACAACTTCACCCCTAAATTCTTTAGGTAAATTCTTTCCTTTCAACATACTTCTCATCATATTCATGATGGTTCAATTCTTCCTTTTTGTAGATACATTCTGCTGTAGAGTGTAAGGTTGCACCACTTCATGCACAATCCCTTCTTTCTCAATTAACATGTCAAATTCTTTAAACACATATTCTCCACCATCAATAGTCCTCAAAATCTTGAGCTTTCGACCACTTTGTCTCTCGACCATGGACTTTAACTTGGAAAATACCTCGATCACTTCACTTTTCTTCTTGATCAATCAAGTCCATTGTTTTCTACTAAAATCATCTATGAATGTAACAAAGTATTAGTTACCTCCAGTCAAATACACCTAGATAGGACCACATACATCAGAATATATGATTTCAAGAATAGCCTTCAATCTGTTTCCTGCATCCTTGCTGAAGCTGTTCTTGTGTTGCTTCTCCTGTACACATTCCTCACAGACTTTGTTTGGAATATCTATTTTTGGCAATACAGAAAACATATTTCTTCTTTTCAAATCTCTGGTGTCTTTGAAGTTGAGATGGAGAAGTCGATAGTTGTTGCACCCCAAAATTTTCCCTCCCAATTTCTTTTATCTTGGCTTAAACTTTTACATTCAGTTGGAGATATTCCATTAGGCCACTAGCATGCATGCATTACATTCAAAAGGGCGTCTGAGGTTCAAAAGATTAGCAGTTGCGAATCTAGGGTTTATGACTAATTTGAGGTGTGTATGATTGAATAAGATTGATTATTCTATTTCTTTTTGGTGTAAAGACCGGGGAATTAGGGTTTTGGTTCATGCTCATTTCTGTACTTTTTCTCCATCAAGTAATAAGGATATTATCTTATACTGAACAACAGGTTGTAGAGTGTTCTTGTCAACAACCTAAGGTTGTGATCTCGCGAACATGGTCTTTGAATTAGGACACCTCATTCCATTATTGTGCCTGTCATATGGTCAAGGTTTTGTCAACGCTAGAGGTGTACTAAGAATTCCCTCAAGGATCAAGTGTGTTATCAATTCAGGATGCATGTGATGCTTGGGTTACAGGTCACTGACTATATCATTGTTGCATTGAGTTCATCTATTCATAACACAAAAATGTCATGATTAAAGATACATGTGGGATAAGTCTGGCTGCTTGACGGTCAAGGCTTTACAAATGAGTGGCACAAACTATCATTTGAGTATTTATCCAAGAACTTTGGTTTCTAACATGGATTAGAATTCAAACTTGATCCAAAATAAGGCGTGCCCAAAAGTTCATTTCATAAGTTCTTGCAGAAGAAGATGCCAAAATTTCATAAAGTCAATTAATCATAATGGTGGAAAAATGATGTGTTCGCAACGCTTGAGTTTCTCAAAGTGATAAAGAGTTTGTGTCCAAATGGGCACCGAGTTCAAGATTCATATTTATTTCATTCAAATATTTTATTCTCGAGTTAAAAATCATTTGAAAATAGAACAAGTAGAAATTACTTCCATGGCCATTCATATTATTCAAATCATTCGAGTTCAGCCATTCAATTTCAAATTTCAAGTGCTTTTCCGTTCACCATGATTATATTTTCCATTCATCATGATTATTTGTGGTTATATAGAAATTCAAAAGGATGCATTGTTTTTCAAGAATATTGTTATAAGATTCAAATTGATGCTTCATTCATGAGAAATTTCCACTCAAAGTTTTAAGTGAAGAAAAGAATATTCAGTATTATCGTTCAAGTGGCAATTCTACTCGTTTCTATACAAAGAAAGTTGCAATCTTAATCATATACATGAAAGTTTTATTCACATGGTATAAGAAAAAAGATATAAAGGCTAAAAGTCTTAAACTTATGTCGTTTCTAATCCTCAAGCCAATCACCAAGAGCCTAATCGTCACCAATTCTTCCAGATGTGTGTGTGTGTGTGTGTGTGTGTGTGTGTGTGTGTGTGTGTGTGTGTGTGTGTGTGTGTGTGTGTGTGTGTGTGTGTGAAACAAGCCTGCTTCAAGCCCTGTCAGAACACACTTACAGTCTACCAAAGCAGACATTTCCAAAACCCTTGCCAATATTTGTTAACCCGCATAACCAAATAATTCACCATATAAAAATTGGAAGCAAATCAGTTGTCCAGAAAACGCAATCAGACCAAGCTAATTGAGCAGCCAAAAGCTAACAAATATTAATAGAGCTTTCTTCGCTTTTCTAACTTCTAACAGATTTTTCAGACTGATTTCCACTATAACATAATTTATTTTCATCTCAATGTAACAATACAAGGAAAAGATCAGGAATGTTAGAAGAAATACCAGCATATCTGTGAAGACAAAAAATCAGGAATAAGAAGCCTGTTGCTTCCAAGCCGACTGCCAAATACCAAACTGCACATCAAAAAGTTGTATAATTAATTTCATGGTACGCCAAAGCAGGATATAACCAGGCCGTGCATCACAATAACTAAAAAAATAGTCACTGTTTAATCAGAATATCATAAATAATTCAAATTTTTAGCTCAACAAAGAAACAGTAGAAAACTAGAAAGTCAGGGAAGCAGAAGGGGGAAAGTGTGGAAAATCAAAACAAATAAATAACTAATCCTGCAAGCCAACAAGCCCTAACCAAACATGCATTAACAGAATAACTAACTCCCTATAACTCCTAACCAATTCCTAACAACTTTTCAACAGAAAAAGAAAGAGGGGGTAACAAACAGTAACAAAATGATAAGATGGAAACTCATCTTAGATGGAGGGGTGGCATTCATTTTGCAGAATTACCACAAGACCAGAAACAAACTATCCAACCTCTCTAACCGCTCTCTCCTCACCCTCAGATCAATAATAGAATCAATTAGATCCCAGGGCTGAGATTGATTCACCTCCAACCGAATTCTTAACTGCCTCAACTATATAAATGATGAAAGATTCTACACAGAGCTTCATCATCTCCACTACTTTTTCCAGTTCACTCACATCTTCTTCTTCCATCACCCTATCTCTCTCTCTCAGAGTTCCATCTTCATCTTCTCCATGCTTCGAACTTCAAATCGCAACCTCCATCCTCTTCAATCTACATCACTGAATCGCACCAACCTTCACTTCATTCTCTGTCACTCTCTAGTCCCCCATCTTGATCTGCTTCTTCAATTTTCAAATTCTGCATAAGCTTTCGAGCACCATCATCTTCCTCACCTTCAATCTTTCTACACGATAGAAAATTGAAACAATAGGAACTCAAAGATCGGGGAATCGCAGAAGAAAGGAAAAGAAGGAGATATGCGAAGCATAAGAGGAAAGAAGGGAAGAAAACAATGGTTACCTGGGCTTCACGAGCTTCATCTCTGGTCTTCTCACCTTCGTCCCTATCAAATCACCATCGGAGTGCCTCCGATAGGTAAGTCATTGCAAAACCTTTATCTCCTTCATCTTCTTACTTAGCCATTGATACATGTGCTAAGAATAGGTAGTGTGAGTGTAAAGACGCCCTTAAATCTTCTCTAACTGTATTCATTGTCATTCAATTAGATCTTGAAGCCCATAAGGTTTTCTATTATTTTGTGAGATTTGGGAGGGATAAGTAGAATTGACACGGGCGAATTGAATATAAGAGTGGAGATATTGAGGACAGTGGTTAAGGATGGAAACGAAGAAGTCGCAGCGGCTGTGAGAGGAAGAAGGAAGAATTGGGACCGTCGCCCAGAAAACATTAACCAATTCCCTTCATATTTTTATTTTTTTTAATTATATTAAAATCGTTTTTTGGTGATATTCAGTCCAAGTCATGCAAAAGGGATTTGAATAGATATTGGGCTAAGCTGGGTTTTCGTTGAGGCCTATCATTGTAGCCCAGTATGCATTTTTTTCGTGAATGGGTATCATTGAAGAAAGGGGGGGGCATCATGATTGGGCCGAATTACATTGTTCAGTGAGCTTGTTTCAGTTTGTTTTGAATCAAGGATAATGGATAAAAAACATTGGCTTGGGCCCAGCCTAACAAGCCAGTGGCTGCACTTGCTGGTTTACACCCCAATCCAATTCAACACCCCTTGAACTCATTAATTCTCTAGTAGATTTAGGTCTTTTTTTTCTTTTTTTTTTGCGACGAAAAATACAAAATAAAGACTATAAAAAATATTAGATTTAGGTGATGTTTTTTTTAGAAATTAATCAAGAGATTCATTTCCCCTTTTACTAATTTCTTAGACATTTTTTTATTAGTTTTAGTATTTTTATGTCATGTATTTTGTTTGCGATTTTTGGTATGGTTTGTATGCAATACTTTAATACTTGTTGTCTAATTTTTTATTTGTATGTTCTTTCATGATTCCTTAGGAGATTTTTGTTCAAATTCAATTTTCAATTTAATTGAACTAAAATTGGACAATAGGCTTCTAAATCCAAGCATGCAAACATTAGAAAGAATTACCTCAAAGCTCAACTTTAGGATCAATCATTGTATGATAACATTAGGAATAGATCTAGATTAGTTTCCCTTAGAAGTTTTCTTTCTTTTGCATCCTTGCATTAAAACAAAAAACTTCCTTTTCTTGCAAACTTCAAAAACACTTAAAAAACTACTGATGAGAATCATACCTTTGTTGAGCATGGGAAATGATAAGCGGGTCTCTTCTTGATCTTATTGTTCTCTTATTCTAAGATTCAGTATGGTTTAAGTCTCAAGGACTTATTTCATGAATAAGTAGAGAAATGATTAATATCTCTCTCTTGAGATTAATTAGTTGTTATCCACAAGCAAAACACCAACCAATACAAACCCTTTTGCCTACGGGCTTTTCTTTCAGAATATTTCAAAAGAACATGATAATTCACTTCTGTGCTGACGCGTAAGTCTCCAAAGGTTGAGTTGCGGAAGAAGGCGAAATTAATGTTGTTCATTAAAAAATAAAAACAAACAAAAACATTTGAAGCCGAACTACGGCTGCTCTTATTCCTTAAAAGGGATATGTAGGTGTTGTACCCCAAAATTTGCCCTCCCAAAATCTTCAAAGTTTTGACAAGCATCACCTCAAATGGTTCAAGGCTACTCCAAGGATTGCACAGTCAACCATCCTCCTAAGCCAGTCAAAATTAAGGTTTTGGTTCCTTCAAGGAAGTTGAGGTTTTCAATGGTCCAATCAAGTCCCACATGCCTATAAACATTGTTAAGCACCTACATGTCAAGTTTCAAGGCTCACAAGGTCAAGTTGCACAGTCAAAAACCCTAATTGCTTCACAATCAACTGCAGGGGCAAAATGGTCATTTGGCAGTCAAAAGTCAAAAATTTTGGTCAACATCTTATTTTGAAGCCACAATCATCATTTGGTCAAATCTTGATCATGATTCCTCAAGCATGGCTCAAAAATCATCAAGGTGTCAAAAGTTTCTATTTTTGGACAGTTGAAAAGTCAACTGTACCTTGACCAAGGCATAACTTTTTCATGGTTCATCATAAAAATCCCATCCAATGCTCATTTTGAAGGGGAAGACATTTCCTACAACTCATCTTCACATTCCAAGTCCAAGAAATGCTCTCACAAAAAGTTATCAATTTCAACATTATAGGTCATTTTCAAAAGTCAACAAAAAGGCACTTTAAGTCAAAGACCATAACTTGATATTGGTAAATCAAAATGAAATGGGACCAAAGGCATTGGTTAGAGGACTTCAAGACATTTCCAAAATGTCCAAGAACATGTTCATAACTTCAAAATTGAGCAAGATATGCATTGGAGAAGTTGGGAAATTTTTGTGAAATGGCCAAAATCATTTATCCTTGAAATTTCATTTTTGACAAAAGGGGCCCCCTTTTTCCATTTGAATCAGCTTGGCCATGCTTCCCACGTGTCCCACATTTTATTTCAAATTTTAAAATTAATTTTTTCATTTTTATTTGATTTTATTGGATTTAATTCATTTTAAATCCTTTAAAATCAAATAAAAATCAAGAAGGTTAATTAAGGGGCATATTTGGACTTGATTAGCTTTGAATCATCATTATACAACATCCCAAATTTGTTTCAAGGCCTAATCAAGCAAGAATTCAAAATTGGTACAAAGATGGAAAGTTTGTTAATGGAGGTTTATGGCAAAATCTTATGTATGAATGCAAGGCTTCAAGGCCCTTAATTCCAATTGAAATACATTACATAATGCATGTGCAAGTGATCAAAGAAAAGAGAACACAACCTAGAGAACTCTCTAAAACGAAAAAACAAAAAATTCCACCAAAAAAACCTCATATTCTCTTATACAAAATCCTGTACGGAGGCCACTCGATGGAAACCCCCACTTTTCTTCTTGTTGCACTGTAAATTCACTTTTCACGTGCAATTTCCCATGAACCAACTTTAACAAAAATCTCATCAACCAAAACAGAAACCTTACACAAGCTCATGTTCATACCGTTGACACAAGCTCAAAACTGATGCAACCACAAATCATCATCCTCTTGACAGCACCACAACAACATCATTGAGTCATGATAAAGCAACACAAAATTCTAACATTTTCAATTTCATTTATTCTATTTAATTTTCTTTTTGATTGTTTGAACTTTATCCATAAAATTCTTTGTGAAGATCAGGACTGGAATTTGGCTCTCTGAATCAGAAACAGAAGAATGAGAAGCGTCCAAATCGCATTTCCGCCGCGCAACCGCGGACTCAACCGCCGCTTCCAGATCCGCTTCTGCCGCGACTTCGTGCTCCCTCCTAAATTGGGTCAACACCCCCATGGTTTGCATCACCTTTCATTTTTCCATTTTTCTTTTCTTCTTTTTATTTTAATTGTTTTTCTTTTGTTTTATTTAATTCACCAAAATTAATCTTAATAATAACACAAAACCAAAAAATCAGAAATCATTAAAAAATAAAAATATGTTTTATTTAATTTTTTTAATTCTTTAAATAGTTTTTGTAAATAAATTCCAATAAAACAATTAGTTTAAATTTAGGTTTTTAACTTTAATGTCTTTTTCTAAAATAATTATAAAAAAAACATAAAAATTAGGTTATTAGTATCTTTATTCTTTTCTCAATAAATAACTTTTTCTCCTTATTATTATTATTAATTAATTTTGTAAATAAATATGGCATTTAATTAATTAGGATAAATTAGGTTAAAACTTAAACATTTTTTTTAATTAAAAACAAATTTAGAACTAGGCTTTTATTTTAATTTCTAATTTCAATTAACTTTCTTTATTTCATAAAATACCAAAAAAACATAAAAATAATCTCTTTTCTTTATTTAATCATTAATTAATTTATAATTTCTATTTAATTTCTTTAAAGGGTCCAACGCCCTCGCACTCTCGATTCTTATTTCTTTTCGCATTTATTTTTATTTCTTTTGTGGATATAATGTATTTGCCCCAAAGCCTTGTAATAGATAATTAGGACATTTACTTTCCGCACTTTTATTCAAATCGGGTCTTGGTTTAATTTGGCGATATAGACCCGCGCCTTGTAATAGCGTAGGACCTTTATTTTCCGCATTTTTATTTTCCGCACCCTTTTAACTGCTAATCACATGAAAGAATGAATGCCCAAATAAAATCAAAGCGTAGCTCACCCAATGCATGACAAGACAAATAATAACTGAAAATGACACACAATTCACACACCACTCTTAGGGTACGCCTCACAGTTGCCTTGCCCCTCGAAACGTGCTCGTCGAGTACATGACGTCTTAGTAAGTCCTTATGTCCATGAACATGGCATAAGGGTAGCTTCTAAGGTGTCCTATTGTTGCTCTGGTGATCACAATGTTTCCTTGCCCCTCGAAACGTGGTCGTCGAGTACAGGACGTCTTAGTAAGTCCTTATGTTCCATTGATCTAGTCGCCTCGGAAAGGTTGCCTCAGAATTAAAAAGGATCAATGGCATAAGGGTAGCTTCTGTGGTGTCCTACTGTTGCTCGGTGACCACACTGTCCCTACAAACGAATTGACCCGAACACCTCCAACGGTGGTGCTACCTACCTCTCAATGGTGGGATGGCACTACCTTAAGGACATTTACACAGCCTAATTCCTTAGGGTGGGTAGATAACTCGTAGATACTTGCTCTAATTCAAAACAAATCAAAAAACTTCTTTTCACACCTACACTTTTCAAAAAGCTTTCAAAAACAACTTTTCAAACACTCTTGAGGACTGATACAAGAGTCGATCTGAAATTTTACACGAAACCTTTTTTCAAACCCACTCACACTTTGAAAAGCAAACAAACATTTTGAAAACACAAATGAGAAAGTATCTAAGAGCCCATGGATAACCATGGATAGAAAGGGTGCTAACACCTTCCCTTTCTATAAATCTACCTCCCGAACCGAGAACTAATCTCAATAAGGAATTTTTCAGTGCTTTTGTCCTTTCCATGTTGGAGAAAATAAAAGACGGTGGCGACTCTTGCTTCCGCGACATTTCGCGAAACCAGCGTTAAACAGTCAGTTCCAGATCCACCGATCACAGAGCTGGCGACTCTGCTGGGGATATTTTCTTAAAGTGAGGTGTACCTTAGGACTAAGATCACTGTGTTTTCAATTGCTTTGACTTGTTTGCTTTAAATTGTGGGACTGTCTTGGGAGTTCTATAGATCCTAACCCAGATCTGGGGATACATTCTTAGAAAGTAGCAACAAGGCTGTCTGGGAACTGTGCGGGGTATACCGACATGGTTGAAACAGTTTGCTACGTTGATGTGGCACTTTGGTGTGTACCGGTAACCCTTGAGTTCAATCAAGGAGAGTACGGGGCCGCCGCGTGGTGTCGTGAAGCATCAACTGACCTTAGGAACCTTAATTGAACCATCTTGGCCTCTTTAGGGTAGTGAGATAACTGACTTTGGTGCAGTCCGAGGTTGGTTGATACTCGATACTACACTCAATTGAGGGTTGTTTTCTTGGAATATTTCGGTCGCCAGTTCAGTGGCTAAATCGAAACGATGAACAATGAAAGCAATCCAGTGATATTGGGACCCTTAGAACCCGGTTACTTCTGATAGGACAGGTTGAGCCCACCAACTTCAAGAGGGTAATACCCAGACCCCATGCAGGCCTAAACTCTAAGGGTTTTTCTTGTGTGACTTGTGTGCCTTCCAACTTGACTACTTGCATGCTTGTTATCTGACACTTGAGTTTCTTGCAGGTTTTGTTTATAGTCCTTAATTGGGACTCATAACAGGGTTTACTGAGTTTCTTGCAAGTTTTGTTTATAGTCCTTAATTGGGGCTCATAACAGGGTTTACTGAGTTTCTTGCAGGTTTTGTTTATAGTCCTTAATTGGGGGCTCATAACAGGGTTTACCTACGTTACCCCATGCATAGCATAACATTATACCATTGCATACATCCTGCATAAGGACTAATCTGTTTCAAGGATCTCAAGGGCTTGTGATGCAGGTCATGATGAATCAACTATCCCAGCAAAGGGCAAAGAGGATTTATTTTCCTCTAGACAAGGTTGTCAGGGGCTATGACCCACTTGATATGGTGAGCTTTGACACTTGAAGAAAGTTCCCCGAGCCAAGGTGGTCAGGGGCTATGACCCACTCGATATGGTGAGCCTTGACCCTTGAAGAAGGACTCTCAACAATATGCAGTTCCTTCAATCAAGCCACCAGATTCAAATTCTAACAAGCTTCTTTGTTTATCCCGCGAGGTCCTTGAAAACATTACATGCATATCATACATATCATTGCATTACAGGTACACTTGTTGCAGTTCACCTACCTTCTTCGCTGTTTATTTCAGCAGTCATCATGAATCCTGAATCATCCAATGAACAAGCTATCAAGGCCCTCCAGGCCCAGAATGCCCAGTTCCAGGAGTTGATTATGAGCCTAGCCCAGGGTCAAAAGGAATTGAAGACTCTGATTTAGAAGAAGAAGAAAAAGAAGAGGACTGTTTTGTTCAACCCTAGGCGCAGATCTGGTAACACACTGCAGAATGAAGCTGAGAGGACTACTCCATCTGTGGGGGAAGGCAGTCACCAAGGGAGAGAGGTTCCTAGCCCTGTGGTCTCTGACACCGAGACAGACTTCAACGATGAACAATACCCCCCTGCTGAAGACAGGTACAAGCAGCTGGAGGACCGGTTAAATGCTATGGATATCCAACGTGTGCCTGGGTTGGACTTTGGGGACCTAGGTTTATCTTCTGGGGTGGTGATCCCTCACAAGTTCAAGGCACCTGCCTTTGTAAAGTACGACGGGGTTTCTTGTCCTAAGCTGCACCTCCGTTCATACGCAAGGAAGATCCAGCCCTACACGGCAGACAAGAATCTATGGATCTATTTCTTCCAGGAGAGTCTTTCAGGGACTCAACTCAAATGGTTCTATCAGCTGGATGGAACCACTATTCGTAACTGGGAGGACTTGGCGACTGCTTTTTATAAGCAGTATCAGTATAATGCCGACCTCGCTCCTACGCGTACCCAACTCCAGGGTATGTCACTAGGGACGGGTGAAGGTTTTAAGGAGTATGCGCAAAGATGGAGAGACCTGGCTGGAAGGGTGCAGCCACCGCTGACTGACCGTGAACTTGTTGACATGTTCTTGGGAACCCTGTCCGGTCCATTATTCAACCATCTGATTGGGAATTCTTCTGCTGGGTTCACAGATTTGATCTTGACTGGGGAGAGGATTGAAGCTGGTATCAAGGCTGGAAAGATTCAAGAAGCTGCACCTGCTGATGATCATAAAAAGCCCTACAGTGGGAAGAAAGAGGCCAATGCTGCATACATCCAAAAGGGTCGCCACGATCAACATGTAGGGGCAGTCCAGATCTTTAATCCTAGGCCTGCTCAACAAGGACAGGGGCATCAATGTAAGGAGGTCGCACCCAAGAGACAATTCACTAAAATCAACATGTCACTGGATCAAGCGCTACAGCAAATGTTGAAGGCAGGGCTGATTACTTTGAGGGCTCCTCTCCGGAATCCAAACACCTCTGCTCCCAACTACCATCCTAATGAGAGGTGCGCATACCACTCCGATAGCCTGGGTCATACTACGGACAACTGCTGGCCGTTGAAGAACAAGATTCAAGACATGATCGACGCCGGAGAGATTCAGTTTGAAGCGTCAGAGACTCCAAACATAATCAATGCTCCTTTGCCCAATCATTGAAGACTTTTGTTTATTTGAATTTCCGAGTTGTAATTTTTTTTGCTTATACGAACAATTAAATGTCATAGCGAACTCTTTTATTTCATTAATGCACGACATATGTCTGTTTTTGAATTAATCCAATTATTTTCACTATATTCACATTGCCTTCATTTTTTTTTTGTGATGTTCAACTCTCGGTTAATAATTCTAAGCCTCTTGAGGGAGGATGACGAAAACGATACCACAATCTACAATATGCTTTTGAATGAACCCCGCTGATGAGGTACATGCATTGTTTCAATCCCTAAACACTGGAGTTATAAGGAAGATAATCCCTCGTCAACCCCTCTGAGCCAAAGAAGTAGGAGTTTTTCTTTTCGAAATTTAAAATCCTTAATCATAACCTGGGGCAGGGTAGTCTCTCAGTTGATCCAAGTGCATAACAAATGGCACCAAAGAGGTCCTTACAAAAAAAGAAGACAGTGATGATTCCGAATAATCATAAGGATAGGCAGTCGTTATACCTCAAAAATAAAAACCCAATAAGTCAAAACCTATGAAGGAGACTTACAAAACTGGGGCATCCCACTGACTGTAATTCCAAAAAGAAACAGTTCAGGCAAAAATAGGGATAATAAAATCAAAAAAGAGGTCGCACAAACCCTCGACAAAAACACAAAAAAATGACTGCCTATTCAGAATAAATCATCAATATCTGAACCATCATTGGAACATCAGGACAAAGACTCAAACAAGGTCTAACGCACGATCAACTAAGCTTAGGTTTGAAGAACATCATGAAGAGCGGGTGGGTACAAATAATTTGAGCCTTTATCCTTTGTTTCTTAAACCATGAACCAGGCCACGTTATAACCCTTAAAAGTCCTAGCTGAAGCATGGGTTAGTTCGAAAGCATACTGTTACGAAAGGTATCCTGACTCCTTAAGGCCTACGGTAAATACGGAGTTGACATCACGTTTTACAAACATTCACTTGTTTTATGAAAAAAGAATGCATTTTCAAAAACTTCAAGACAGACATAAGCTTTGCATTCTTGATTTAATACTGTTTGCGTATGACTATTTGTTCGAACAGCAGAGAAATTCACACGATGAATACCTAGTGAACAAAAGTACTTCCAATCAAAGGGCAGACGTGATTATTGTCCATCATCTGGGGCAATTAAATCAAGATTCGGAGAATCTCTCAAAGGCCGAACAACCTGGGGCAAATCTCCGCCTGAGTCACTTGGGGCATTCCAACAACGAATCTTGTCTAATCAAACATCTTCTGGTGGCATGGCAAAACACTTCTAACAGGGGCAACTCCCTACATTCTGAGAGCATGGACATAGTCGAAAAAATACTACGCAAAATCAAAGACCCGCTAGGTTGACACACCTAGGCAAAAATAAGGGCTTCCCGACGAACCAAAAGGGTTCGGGCAAAAATAAGGGATGAAATGAAAAGAAATCTGTACACCCGGCAAGTCGAAAACCTGAAAAGGCGGCTTAGGCAAAAATGGGTATCCCGGTGGACTGAAAACCCGAAAGGGCGGTCCAGGCAAAAATTAGGGATCAAAGCATACGACTATGTCCTGGCATCTCGTCACCTGTCTACCAGAAGATTTGTCAATTACCCCCACATGTGCCTTCTCCCACTGAAACTGGGGCAATAATGAGTTGTCTAAGTGATCTAATTGCTCTGTCCACCAAGGTACCAAGGTAGGTTCAGCTGAAGAACAACCAAGATGCCTTAATTCCCCAGAGAGTGAGCCAGCAAGTCAACATACTCTCCCCAAGCAGAATTAGCCTACTCAGTCAGCCTTATGGACGTTGGATTCTCCCCAGCGGATCTCAACATTCCTCAGCAGAGTCTACAAACACCCTCAACAAGCATCCCCGGCAGTCTTGATCTAAGATTGTTCCTCGGCAGAATCTAGACATCCAGCGGAGCCCTTCCCAGTACAGTCCAAAGTCTCCCCAGGAGAGTTAAATCATCTCCCCAGTAGGAAGCTTATCCCCAGTAGATTCTGGAAGCTTATCCTTTGCAGAGAATATCTCTCCCCGTCTTTATTCAGAAGGTTATTCCTCGCCAGAGCTTATAACTGGGTTATCCTCAGCTAATTGCCACGGAAAGATCGTCCTCGGCGAAGTATTCCTATCCCCAGTGGAATTCCTCAAACCTCCCAAACGTAACTCAACAATGGTATCCCCAACGGAGTTCTCATACAACATCTCAGCAAAGTACCTCTCTTCCCACAGAGTATTTTCCCCAGCAAGATCGCTAGAGTAATTTTCCCCGCAGAGTAATCTATTCGCCAAGTTTATTCCCCAACGGAGTTATCTTCTCCTACCGGTATTCTTGCAACATCAGCCCAGGATAAGCTCCCGACATTCGTCAAGGATTTATTTTCCTAGACAAAAATACATTCGCAAACATCACATTTTCATACATGATATAAACATCACATTCTACAATCCCATTGGTTATAAACGTCATGACACCGCGCATTCCATGCACCATGACATTGCATACAACTAATGTTTTGCCTTTTTTCAGGAAAGTTCAATACAAAGATGATTACTATCAACTATCGCAATCCCAGATTCGATTCCTGTATCTAGCCAGGGCATGTCTGTGAGCGATTGATTGTGGATTCGATACCTGCATCCGGCCAGGGCATGTCTACGTTAAAAAGATTAAAGAGATAGCTTGGAAATGCTCCAGATATGGATGCTGTTCTTTTGCTTATTCAAAATTCCTTTCTAGATATGGTTCAGATGTGACCCAGGCATGGCGACGTTCTGATACTTATTCCAGATTTCTTCTCAGATATAACTTAGAGATGCTCCGGGCACGGAGGCTGTTCTGTTGTTTATTCAGAGATCACCTTTCTAGATATGGTTCAGATGTGACCCAGGCATGGCGACGTTCTGATACTTATTCCAGATTTCTTCTCAGATATAACTTAGAGATGCTCCGGGCACGAAGGCTGTTCTGTTGTTTATTCAGAGATCACCTTTCTAGATATGGTTCAGATGTGACCCAGGCATGGCGACGTTCTGATACTTATTCCAGATTTCTTCTCAGATATAACTTAGAGATGCTCCGGGCACGGAGGCTGTTCTGTTGTTTATTCAGAGATCACCTTTCTAGATATGGTTCAGATGTGACCCAGGCATGGCGACGTTCTGATACTTATTCCAGATTTCTTCTCAGATATAACTTAGAGATGCTCCGGGCACGGAGGCTGTTCTGTTGTTTATTCAGAGATCACCTTTCTAGATATGGTTCAGATGTGACCCAGGCATGGCGACGTTCTGATACTTATTCCAGATTTCTTCTCAGATATAACTTAGAGATGCTCCGGGCACGGAAGCTATTCTGTTGTTTATTCAGAGATCACCTTTCTAGATATGGTTCAGATGTGACCCAGGCATGGCGAAGTTCTGATACTTATTCCAGATTTCTTCTCAGATATAACTTAGAGATGCTCCGGGCACGGAGGCTGTTCTGTTGTTTATTCAGAGATTACCTTTCTAGATATGGTTCAGATGTGACCCAAGCATGGCGACGTTCTGATACTTATTCCAGATTTCTTCTCAGATATAACTTAGAGATGCTCCGGGCACGGAGGATATTCTGTTGTTTATTCAGAGATCGCCTTTCTAGATATGGTTCAGATGTGACCCAGGCATGGCGACGTTCTGATACTTATTCCAGATTTCTTCTCAGATATAACTTAGAGATGCTCCAGGCACGGAGGCTGCTCTGTTGTTTATTCAGAGATCACCTTTCTAGATATGGTTCAGATGTGACCCAGGCATGGCGATGTTCTGATACTTATTCCAGATTTCTTCTCAGAAATAACTTAGAGATGCTCTGGGCACGGAGGCTGTTCTGTTGTTTATTCAGAGATCACCTTTCTAGATATGGTTTAGATGTGACCCAGGCATGGCGACGTTCTGATACTTATTCCATATTTCTTCTCAGATATAACTTAGAGATGCTCCGGGCACGGAGGCTGTTCTGTTGTTTATTCAGAGATCACCTTTCTAGATATGGTTCAGATGTGACCCAGGCATGGCGACGTTCTGATACTTATTCCAGATTTCTTCTCAGATATAACTTAGAGATGCTCCAGGCACGGAGGCTATTCTGTTGTTTATTCAGAGATCACCTTTCTAGATATGGTTCAGATGTGACCCAGGCATGGCGACGTTCTGATACTCATTCCAGATTTCCTTTCAGAGATAGTTTGGAAATGCTCCAGATATGGATGTTGTTCTTTTGCTTATTCAAGACTCCTTCTAGATATGGTTCAGATGTGACCCAGGCATGGCGACGTTCTGATAATCATTCCAGATTTCCTTTCAGAGATAGCTTGGAAATGCTCCAGATATGGATGCTGTTCTTTTGCTTATTCAAAATTCCTTCCTAGATATGGTTCAGATGTGACCCAGGCATGGCGACGTTCTGATACTTATTCCAGATTTCTTCTCAGATATAACTTAGAGATGCTCCGGACACGGAGGCTGTTCTATTGTTTATTCAGAGATCTCCTTCTAGATATGGTTCAGATGTGACCCAGGCATGGCGACGTTCTGATACTCATTCCTGATTTCCTTTCAGAGATAGCTTGGAAATTCTCCAGATATGGATGCTGTTCTTTTGCTTATTCAAGACTCCTTCTAGATATGGTTCAGATGTGACCCAGGAATGGCGACGTTCTGATACTCATTCCAGATTTCCTTTCAGAGATAGCTTGGAAATGCTCCAGATATGGATGTTGTTCTTTTGCTTATTCAAGACTCCTTCTAGATATAGTTCAGATGTGACCCAGGCATGGCGACGTTCTGATACTCATTCCGGATTTCCTTTCAGAGATAGCTTGGAAGTGCTCCAGATATGGATGTTGTTCTTTTGCTTATTCAAGACCCCTTCTAGAGATAATTCAGATGTGACCCAGGCATGGCGACGTTCTGATACTTATTCCAGATTTCCTTTCAGAGATAGCTTGGAAATGCCCCAGATATGGATGTTGTTCTTTTGCTTATTCAAAACTCCTTCTAAAGATAGTTCAGATGTGACCCAGGCATGGCGACGTTCTGATACTTATTCCAGATTTACTTTCCAATAATAGCTCAGAGATGCTCCGGACCCGGCTGTTATCCTATTGCTTATTCAGAGATTCCTTTCAGAGATGGCCTAGAGATGCTCCAAATCCGGATGCCATTCTATTGCTTATTCAGAGATTCCCTTCTAGAGATGGTTCAGATGCGACCCAGACATGGCGACATTCTGATACTTATTCAGATTTCCTTTGAGATATAGCTTAGAGATGCTCCAGATCCGGGCGCTATTGTATTGCTTATTCAGATTCAAACTTCTAAAGACAACTTAGAGATGCTCCATCCCGGATGCTATTCTATTGTTCAGTCCAGATACGATCCAGGTTCGGATGACATTCTGTTACTCATGCAATATGGATATACCCCAGACCCGGCGGTCATTCTACTACTCGTTCAGACGTTAACAATTAGATATAGACTAGATATGCCCCAGACACGGAAGCTATTCTATTTCTTATTCAGATTCAACTATCCATTATAGTTCCAAATGGCATCTATAAGCCCATTCCCGACAAGGTTCTGTCACACTTCCAGATGGCATCTATAAGCCCATCCTCCTATCCATCATCTCTCCAAATGGTATCTTTAAGCCCATTCCCGCTATCACACTGCTGATACTCTACTATGTGAGTGCAAATTTCTGGGCACTCTAGTGTTCAATCATCTTCCACCCTCGGATCACGAAAGACACACACGCCAATCTACATCCTCAGGTCTAAGAAGATTGAACAGGGGCAACTGTTGTACCCCAAAATTTGCCCTCCCATAATCTTCAAAGTTTTGACAAGCATCACCTCAAATGGTTCAAGGCTACTCCAAGGATTGCACAGTCAACCATCCTCCTAAGCCAGTCAAAATTAAGGTTTTGGTTCCTTCAAGGAAGTTGAGGTTTTCAATGGTCCAATCAAGTCCCACATGCCTATAAACATTGTCAAGCACCTACATGTCAAGTTTCAAGGCTCACAAGGTCAAGTTGCACAGTCAAAAACCCTAATTGCTTCACAATCAACTGCAGGGGCAAAATGGTCATTTGGCAGTCAAAAGTCAAAAAATTTGGTCAACATCTTATTTTGAAGCCACAATCATCATTTGGTCAAATCTTGATCATGATTCCTCAAGCATGGCTCAAAAATCATCAAGGTGTCAAAAGTTTCTATTTTTGGACAGTTGAAAAGTCAACTGTACCTTGACCAAGGCATAACTTTGTCATGGTTCATCAGAAAAATCCCATCCAATGCTCATTTTGAAGGGGAAGACATTTCCTACAACTCATCTTCACATTCCAAGTCCAAGAAATGCTCTCACAAAAAGTTATCAATTTCAACATTATAGGTCATTTTCAAAAGTCAACAAAAAGGCACTTTAAGTCAAAGACCATAACTTGATATTGGTAAATCAAAATGACATGGGACCAAAGGCATTGGTTAGAGGACTTCAAGACATTTCCAAAATGTCCAAGAACATGTTCATAACTTCAAAATTGAGCAAGATATGCATTGGAGAAGTTGGGAAATTTTTGTGAAATGGCCAAAATCATTTATCCTTGAAATTTCATTTTTGACAAAAGGGGCCCACTTTTTCCATTTGAATCAGCTTGGCCATGCTTCCCACGTGTCCCACATTTTATTTCAAATTTTAAAATTAATTCTTTCATTTTTATTTGATTTTATTGGATTTAATTCATTTTAAATCCTTTAAAATCAAATAAAAATCAAGAAGGTTAATTAAGGGGCATATTTGGTCTTGATTAGCTTTGAATCATCATTATACAACATCCCAAATTTGTTTCAAGGCCTAATCAAGCAAGAATTCAAAATTGGTACAAAGATGGAAAGTTTGTTAATGGAGGTTTATGGAAAAATCTTATGTATGAATGCAAGGCTTCAAGGCCCTTAATTCCAATTGAAATACATTACATAATGCATGTGCAAGTGATCAAAGAAAAGAGAACACAACCTAGAGAACTCTCTAAAACGAAAAAACAAAAAATTCCACAAAAAAAACCTCATATTCTCTTATACAAAATCCTGTATGGAGGCCACTCGATGGAAACCCCCACTTTTCTTCTTGTTGCACTGTAAATTCACTTTTCACGTGCAATTTCCCATGAACCAACTTTAACAAAAATCTCATCAACCAAAACAGAAACCTTACACAAGCTCATGTTCATACCGTTGACACAAGCTCAAAACTGATGCAACCACAAATCATCATCCTCTTGACAGCACCACAACAACATCAATGAGTCATGATAAAGCAACACAAAATTCTAACATTTTCAATTTCATTTATTCTATTTAATTTTCTTTTTGATTGTTTGAACTTTATCCATAAAATTCTTTGTGAAGATCAGGACTGGAATTTGGCTCTCTGAATCAGAAACAGAAGAACGAGAAGCGTCTAAATCGCAGTTCCGCCGCGCAACCGCGGACTCAACCGCCGCTTCCAGATCCGCTTCTGCCGCGACTTCGTGCTCCCTCCTAAATTGGGTCAACACCCCCATGGTTTGCATCACCTTTCATTTTTCCATTTTTCTTTTCTTCTTTTTATTTTAATTGTTTTTCTTTTGTTTTATTTAATTCACCAAAATTAATCTTAATAATAACACAAAACCAAAAAATCAGAAATCATTAAAAAATAAAAATATGTTTTATTTAATTTTTTTAATTCTTTAAATAGTTTTTGTAAATAAATTCCAATAAAACAATTAGTTTAAATTTAGGTTTTTAACTTTAATGTCTTTTTCTAAAATAATTATAAAACAAAAACATAAAAATTAGGTTATTAGTATCTTTATTCTTTTCTCAATAAATAACTTTTTCTCCTTATTATTATTAATTAATTTTGTAAATAAATATGGCATTTAATTAATTAGGATAAATTAGGTTAAAACTTAAACATTTTTTTTAATTAAAAACAAATTTAGAACTAGGCTTTTATTTTAATTTCTAATTTCAATTAACTTTCTTTATTTCATAAAATACTAAAAAAACATAAAAATAATCTCTTTTCTTTATTTAATCATTAATTAATTTATAATTTCTATTTAATTTCTTTAAAGGGTCCAACGCCCTCGCACTCTCGATTCTTATTTCTTTTCGCATTTATTTTTATTTCTTTTGTGGATATAATGTATTTGCCCCAAAGCCTTGTCATAGATAATTAGGACATTTACTTTCCGCACTTTTATTCAAATCGGGTCTTGGTTTAATTTGGCGATGTAGACCCGCGCCTTGTAATAGCGTAGGACCTTTATTTTCCGCATTTTTATTTTCCGCACCCTTTTAACTGCTAATCACATGAAAGAATGAATGCCCAAATAAAATCAAAGCGTAGCTCACCCAATGCATGACAAGACAAATAATAACTGAAAATGACACACAATTCACACACCACTCTTAGGGTACGCCTCACTGTTTCCTTGCCCCTCGAAACGTGCTCGTCGAGTACAGGACGTCTTAGTAAGTCCTTATGTCCATGAACATGGCATAAGGGTAGCTTCTAAGGTGTCCTATTGTTGCTCTGGTGATCACACTGTTGCCTTGCCCCTCGAAACGTGGTCGTCGAGTACAGGACGTCTTAGTAAGTCCTTATGTTCCATTGATCTAGTCGCCTCGGAAAGGTTGCCTCGGAATTAAAAAGGATCAATGGCATAAGGGTAGCTTCTGAGGTGTCCTACTGTTGCTCGGTGACCACACTGTCCCTACAAACAAATTGACCCGAACACCTCCAACGGTGGTGCTACCTACCTCTCAATGGTGGGATGGCACTACCTTAAGGACATTTACACAGCCTAATTCCTTAGGGTGGGTAGATAACTCATAGATACTTGCTCTAATTCAAAACAAATCAAAAAACTTCTTTTCACACCTACACTTTTCAAAAAGCTTTCAAAAACAACTTTTCAAACACTCTTGAGGACTGATACAAGAGTCGATCTGAAACTTTACACGAAACCTTTTTTCAAACCCACTCACACTTTGAAAAGCAAACAAACATTTTGAAAACACAAATGAGCAAGTATCTAAGAGCCCATGGATAACCATGGATAGAAAGGGTGCTAACACATTCCCTTTCTATAAATCTACCTCCCGAACCGAGAACTAATCTCAATAAGGAATTTTTCTGTGCTTTTGTCCTTTCCATGTTGGAGAAAATAAAAGACAGTGGCGACTCTTGCTTCCGCGACATTTCGCGAAACCAGCGTTAAACAGTCAGTTCCAGATCCACCGATCACAGTAGGCATTGGAGTAGGGCCCGAGCGAGCACAACTTGTTATTTTCCCTACATTCTTTTATCTTTTCTTTTGCATGCACTCCTTGCACAACTTAGATAGATTTGAAACACACCCATAAGATAGATAACAAGAGTGGATACCGTAGAGTACTACGGGCGTGTGGGGTGCTAATACATTCCCCTCGCGTAACATACTCTCTTACCCGATCTCTCGGTCATTTTATCGTGATTTCACCCTTCTCAGGTTTACTCGATGTTTAACTTTCCCTTCCTGTGGGATAAAAACGTTCGATGGAGACTTCATTGATTTCATTATCAGTTGATTGTTAAGCCAGTTGTTTCAGCTGGTGACTTCACTGGGGAATAAGAGTGCGACCAATTGCTGGTCCATCCCGAAGTCGATCCTAGCCCTTGTTTGTTTAACTTCTTTCTTGGGTGTTTACATATATATTTGTTTATGTGCTTTGATTATATGCTTTCATATATTGCATTCCTTTATTTGCTACATTATGGATACTGTTATTATGTTGTTTCTTTATGGGGTGGGGATGATACTTCTTGAGGTAAAAGGCCCAGTACCCAGGCCAGAGTTCACTAGGACACTAGGAATAGAGTGGGGGCATGACAACTTTAGGACGTGGTCCGATAAGTGAAGTCATGTCATATACCACACTCAGATGTGGTTCAAATGGAGGTATATTCATCATACACGCCTGTGTTGCGATGATTATACTTTCAGGAGGATCAATGATTTCTAAGTTACCTCTGCCTTATCCTGACTTAGTCTTCACCGGTGAGTGGGGAGGGATTTGATCATTACAGGTACCGATGGTGACTATGTTCTGATGGTAACCACTCCGCTCTGTTGGTGACTCTAGTAAATCTGGTTCTAATTTTAACTTGGTTCTATTGGTAGCCCTTTTTCTGCTAATACTTTGGCTAATGACTACTATTTATGACTATCTTAAATCTTCAACCTATGAGTCCATACGGAAATACGGCAACATCCAGTACTACGGAAATCTTGATCCCCTCATGACTACATCATAGCATATTTACTTTTCAATATATATATATATATATATATATATATATATATATATATATATATATATATATATATATATATATATATATATATATATATATATATATATATATATATATATATATATATATATATATATATATATATATATATATCGATGATTAATCTGCATATGCATTGTCATTTCTAGGATTTTTCAAGAGTTTTCTTCTCCTCTAAAGAATGGCAAACAACACTGATATTGTCGTAAAGACCAAAAGGGATAATTTCAGCTATCAGTTTCAAGAAGGACAACAATAACAACAACAACATACAACAACAACAACAACAATAATAACAAGAACAGCAACAACTAACGTTGCTAACTTGAATTCATACTTTTCTTGTCTAATTCAAGATGGAGCATAGATGATGGAGTTCTAAAATTTATAAATTAAAGAAATGATCCTTTCGAGTTTTTCTTATTGAAGAAATGATATTTTCGAGCTTGGTTTAGTGGAGAAATAGAGTGTCGTAAATGAAAGATAATGTTTGAATGTAGAAGATGAAGTTCGTCTAAGTTGGAAGTTTGTCTAAGCTTCAGATTTCAGGAAGATCACTAACGGTAGTGTCATGAGCATTAATAGTCGCATGAATGGACGATTGAGATTTATTTAAGAATGGTGAAGAAACTCAATAAATACGCTACTGTTGTACCCCAAAATTTGCCCTCGCATTTTGCTACAAACAATCTCAGCTTCAGACATTTCCTGACTTTTCAAACTGACGCAAGAATCGGACAAACGGACTTTTCTTGACAGTCAAGCGAAATTAGGGTTTGTACTGATGTTCAGAGCTCTGATTGGTCTCATACAGTTGGCTTAGGGTTGGGATGATTTTTGATTCAATTGTGATCAGGCGAGCGTTATCTAGCATTTAATCAGAAATTAAGGTTTTATGGGCATATTCTCAGAAGAATTTAAATTCCACCGCACTTTGCAGTTTGTTCCGAGATTCGGGTTAAAATTCGCGTTATCTTGATTTAATCAGTAAATGAGGCAGTTGGTTGGAATTCACCAGTCAAAAGGGATGTGTGCAATGTGGAATTACAGTGCTTGGCAAAAGAATCAGTGAAAAAAGGATTGCATCTGATTAAGTCTTTGTGTTCGACTGTGCGTTGCTTTGAATAATGGATACGTCGAATTCATTTATCTTGATCATTGAAGGTTTAGTTGATTATTTATGATTCTAAGAATTAAAATATTTGAAGTTTAAACCTTCATTTTATTTTATTTTTAGGGACTATAAATAACAAATGAACAATTAAAGAAAAGGAATTGAAAGAAAATTAAGTATCAAATGAATTTTTATTTCACATTTAATAATTGTTACAATTGTTATTATTTGGATACTAATATTTATTACAAAGTATTTAAATAATAATAATGTACAAGAATTAAACTGAAAACAGAAATTCTATCCTATTTTCTAAATTCTTCATTCTCCACTTCATGCCGGTGCTCCATTTCTTTATCTGCAAAAAGGAAGAGGAAGTCAGAAGACAGTTAATTAAAAGAGGCAGTTAATTTGCTCATCATTAGGGGCCACTGACTGGGATCAGTTGCCCTCTCTGCAAATCACGGGATTTCTCCCGGTTCACAGAGAGGGAAGATTCTTTGTTCATGAAATGCAAATGCATAATTACTAAAAATTCAAGACTGCATAAGAATCTCAATTTCCAATTCAAACTAAACTGAAAAAATCCAATTCCAACTTTCTATCCAAAGCAAAAAGGAAGTTGCTGTCAAAATGCCTAAGGATTACCCAAAAGTACACTTGCTGCAAAGTCAAAATGCCAAGGTATCAAAGAAATGCAAAGCTGTCAAAAGCAGAATAAGAATGCAGAGAAGTATATGCAAACAAGGTGATCCGTTTCATCATTTCCCAGCATAAGAGGGGGCCCCTTCAGAACCATAGTACAATAAAAATCATTATAAAATTCTAAGCTGTACTTTAGGAGAGAAGAAAAAGAGATAAAGAGCATAGGCAAAGTTCAGGTTAGGCATAGGCAGTAGGACAGCAGAAAAGATATACAAAAAAGAAGACACAATTCAGCATTGTTCAAAACTACACAGCATGGACAGTTACTAAAAATGGAAAAGATGCCAAGAAATTTTGTCAAACTACCCAGCAAGCGTGGATCAAAAAGAAAACCAAAGTTTGAAATATGGTTAGGCGCCAAAGACCAATAGCAAAAGGACGAAATAATACAAGAAAAGAGACTGATTGAGCCAAGCACCAATATCACCCATATAACTCAGAACCGAACCAATAGAGGAATAAGCTCATACCTGTCTAAAATACACAAGTTATCAAAACACAATCAAACCTCATACCAGTACCATAACCTGAAATACAACCTCAAGCTTCAAAAACTGATAACCTGCTAATGCCTTAACCATACTGTCAAACACAAACCCATTAGCAAAAGTCTCATAAAAACCATAACCTGAAGCCTTGTTAAACCAGTTCAGAATGCAAAAAACACCAAAAAACCAAAACTGAACCAGCATAATCCCACCTCCTGTCAAACATAAACCAAGTTCAAAAAACCTGATATCCTAAAAACGATAACAGCAAAACAGCCTACTGTTAAACTCCAACCTGTTGAAGCTTTATCAGTCCAAAAAGAAAACTTATTCAAACCAATGCAAAAAGCCTCATCCTCAAGAATATACAAACCCATAACCCGAAAATATCACAACCAACCAAAACTTCATACCAGCGCCATGCCTATCCAACTCAAGGCCATAGTATCTCCAGCCTAAGCCCTCAGTAAAACATCATTGGGCAACGAAAACGAGCATACAGCATTCCAGAAGAAGAGAGAAATTTCATTCAGTTCAAGATAATACACAGCATCCAGAAAACAAAAATATCAAAGGCAACCTAGGCCCTCAGACCTCTGAGGTCATCACTGAGCAACGCAAACAAGCATACAGCATCTCAAGCAAATACTCAGGCAACAATTCCAAGAACATACAGATTCCCAAAGGCAACACGAAAGCGGAAGAGATAAAGATATCAAGGCAACACGAGAGAAGGAGAAGCAGAAACAAATCAAGGCAACACATAGTGGAAGAAGGAGATAAAGAATTGAGGAATTAAAGGGTTCTCATTATACATCATCAAAGCCCTAAATATAGCAAAGGAACGAAAATACCAGGAAAGCGTCAAAAGCTCAAAGTTTCGTCACATTTCTCTCCGCCGTTCCGGCCTCCTGAAGCATCACTCCGCCTCTCCTCCATCTCCCAAACGAAGGTAGCCAATCTTTTCCCACTTCTCTTCTCCTTCACCTCATAATCATAAAAACTCAACTTAAAACTCAAATCAAAACATGCAATCTGAAAAAAGGAAGAGATGAAAACGTAACAACAAGAGCTAACCTTAAATCAAAGGCGCTGAGTTCATGTTAGGGAGGGAAGAAAGGCGTTGGAATAATGTTGGTGGCCGGAGATAAGCATTCAGGGAAGCGAAGTGAACGGAGAAGACGAACGCGCCGTCGCTGCCTCGCTAACCCTAACCTTCGCTCTGAACTAACAAAAACCTAACCAAATTCGTTTAAGACCAACATGGGCCTGACCCGTTCCCATTTGTTCTAAGCCCAATTATTTCAGAAACAATGCAAATCAGCATTTTACAATTATTTTTCACTTAACCATTTATATATAATATTAACCCTTTCTTTTATTTTATAAACAATATCCACTTCTTTTTTTTTTTTATAAAACACTAACCCTTTTTTTATTTCATTTTATAAACAATGTTTTTTTTATTATTCGTTGTAAAATATTCACTTAATTAAAAATACATTTTTTTTATCATAAGGTTAAAACATTTTTTAGATAGATATTTTTATAAATTAAATTTGAAAACATTTTCTTTAGATTAATACACATTTGTATATAAAATAACAAAATACTCTTTTTTATACATAATTAAGTTGAAACTTTTTAATTAACATATACATTTGTACATAACAATAGAAATACATTTTTTTTCTCTAATATCAAACTCATAAACATTTGGACTAAAATACTTTCCAATTAAAAATTGAACATTTAATCAAAACACTTTCTTTTTTCATTTGTACATAATTAAACATACAAAAAAATCAAAGATTCATTTAAAATACATTTATCTAGGTCAAACCCTAATACGACTCAATTTCACATTTCGCACTTGTTACACAATTCACATACATATACACTTGTACACTTACACAAATGCATTCACATTGCCCTATACATATTTTTATCTTATATTTGTGCATTCGATATTTACATGTTGATTGCGACATTCGATTTGGTTGTAACTTGTTGGATACTATAAGTCACATCCCCTTGTACATTTATATCCCCACTCCCGGGCACTATTTTGTAATAGCGTAGATTTACATTCCGCAATTTACAGTTTTCCAATTATACCATGATTAGACCTAGGGTTTGTATGTACATAAAATCAAACGCTAGATAACCTAATACAAGACAAACGCATGTAATCAATACACAATCACACTTGCACCCTCTAGGGTAATCCCACATGATGCCTTCCAAAATGGGCCATGCTTGCACGTCGAGTATCTTTGACAAAACAAAATCAAATGATCAAAAGTCCCTCAAAGTGTTGCCTAAATGGAATGATCATAGTCCCTTCGAAATAATTGCCAAAGACGCTTGGCACCATTGCATTCATGGTCCATACGATGACCCACGCCCGTCCCGAATAAACTTCCTAAAAAACAAGATTGCCTATCAATTTCAATGGTAGAACAAAATTGTCAAAGGGGTTAAAACACGACGAAAATCTTTGAGAAAGCTTTAGGGTAGATAAACTCTTAAGTACTTGTCAATTTACAAAGAAAACACTTGCCTAATTTCAAAACCCACTTCACAAACACTTTTAAAAATCAAACTTTTCAAACCCTTGAAACATCTTTTTAAAAGATAAAACACCTTTTGTAAAACATTCGAGTAAAGAATTGTTACAAGGTTAGCCTAGCACAAGGCATCTTTTCAAAACATTTTCAAAACAACACACAAAGCACCATTTCATACAATTGAAAACCAAGGCAAAATTGATCTAAGCAAGTACCTAAGAGCCCATGGATAACCATGGATGAAAAGGGTGCTAATACCTTCCCTTTTCATAACCTACCCCCCGAACCCACGAAATATCTCAAAAGGTTTTTGCTGTGCTTTTTTAACCTTTCCTTTAGGATAAAATAAAAAGTCGGTGGCGACTCTTGCTCAACCGCACAAGTGCGAATACGAACGCAAAATACTAGTCAGTTCTCCCACCGTATCACAGCTACATACAACAACGATTGTATTAAATAACCGTTGTTGTATGTATTTTAATGAAATATAAAAAATGCAGCAGTATAAAAGCAACAATAGCAAGATTCGAACTAAAGACCAAGGGCACTACATACAACAACAGTTGTATTAAATAATAGTTGTTGTATGTCGTTTAATAAAATATAAAAAATACAACAATAGAACAAAAACAACATTAAGATTGAACTCATGACCATGCACGACTTTTTATTACAGTTGGAACTTCCAACCGTGGTGAAAAGTGGCTTAAATATGAAGAAAAAAAAGCGCCTAGTTGAATAGATTCTACCACGGTGGATCCTTTGATGTGGTGACTTGGGTGTTGTTGTTTGTGCATTTTGTAGTAGTGGCAACTGCAAATTCTACGAATGCAAGTTGTGTTACAATAATAGGGATTACTCCCTCTATTTATACTTTTAAGTTAGCTTGCTCTCTAAGCCAAAACCCAAAACACAAAAGCCCAAAATATCTATTTTGTATCTAAGCCGAAATACTATGTTGAGGATACCTCCTCCGACACATTGACTACTAAACAACTCGACACACACACATCAATTTCGACACAACCTTGCTTATATCGAACAACATGCTACTTCGACACAAGAAATTACAACTCAACAGGTGTGTAAACCTAATGATATTAGGCATCGTGTTAAGGCAAAAATAACATGAAAAATGATATTCTTACATGAATATCTTACACTTACACCATATTTCACTGTTCCCCAATACAGTGAATAGTAAAATATTATAATAATAACTTTTTTTTAAAATAATGTATTTTATTTTTTTTTAAAGTTTTTTATGAATAAGGGAGTACATATACAAAATTACGTGATTAACCAACCTCATAATTTTATTAATCAATATTTTAAATTTCATTAACTAACTTTATAACTACTAAAAACCTCGGCGTTTATTAACTAATTTCATAACTTCACTAACCAACATTTTACATTGTATTAACCAACTTTGTTTTAATGCTAAAAATAATTTTTAATATGTGATCGTTGATTAACCAACTTCATCACTTCATTAACAAACTTTCTACATTTCATTAACCAACATTGTTTTCCTGCTAAATTATATTTAATATTTAAGCATTTATTAACCAACTTCATTAACCGATTATTTATATTTCATTAATCAACTTTGTTTTACCATGAAAAATCACTATTCATAAAACATTGTTAACGGTCATTGTTCACACACTGTTCAGGTAACTGTCTAAAAGAAAACATTATTACCATATAAGTATCGTCAATATGTTTTGGTGTAAATATTGGTGTACAATGTAGTATAGAAATAGCATTCCTGATATAACATTCATTACATTCAAATCAACCGAAGGCAGCTTGAGAATCCTAATCATAGTCACACATATTAACCAAAGGTTGAAAATACTGATTATATATATATATATATATATCACAAATTGCAGTTGGTTCTCTCCTCATAACATGATATATCTGACTACCTTGCCAATAAGATTGCATGCACCAGTTTGTTTTGCAGCCTACCAAGATCAAAGTGTGTCGAGTCTTCCACCTATTCAACAATAATTCATATATATCATGTTTGCAGCCTAGCAGTACATGCTCATTAAGTAAGTAAAATTGTCCAAACTCAGATTAATATACCCTAGACTAGGTATTTAATTAACAGACACAGATTAAAATTAATTAAGTAGGTTAAAAGTTAATTAGCTGGCTACTATACCTCTGACTTAATAGTATGAAATATCTTTCCATTGACTTGGTTGGTAACACAGTGAACAACATCACATCCTTCTTCAAGTACTATTATTTTCATTAAATCCGATAAACGCATACGGCAATCCTCGAAACCACTACATATAACAATTTCCACCCCATCTGGAATTAGATTAATGTTGACACACTTCACTAAACTTGAAGGATCTGCAGGTAACTCATTTCCAGTTTCAACCATACTAGAGCTAATAATTTCTTTGAGCTTATCCCTCTTTATTTCGAGTTCTTTAACCTTCTCCTTCAAAATTTGAACATAATTTGCAGCTTCGCCTATGTGATCTGATACTGAACGCTTTCCCTAGAATAATAAGATCATTATTATTAAATGATGATAATTAATAAGAGAAAAACAAAAAAAGTTAATGAAAGACCTTGATGAGGTGAATAGGAAGTGAAGAACGAAGTGATGAACACAAAATAGACATTTGCATCCTCCTTTGCTTTTCAACTTCCCTACGAATGATCTTCTTCTCATCACTGTTCAAAGTAGTTGATATTTTATGCTCTTTCTGATCTTCCGCCATTTTCCTGCGAGATTTTATCCCTTTTAATAATTCTTAATTGTCCCAAATCAGATCTTTGTTTATAGTAGATCCTTGCTTGATTACATGATATATATTTGAAAGGGGTTCCTAATTATTGTGTAGCTGGAAAGAGAAAAAAAACCAATAAAACAACAACCCTACTATTTGGAGAAGAGTATCTTAAAGTTCTTTATATTATTTATTTGAGTATTTTTACTTTTTGTTTAGACCACTGCATCAAACCTAAATGATATTGGTGTCTATAGTGTGTGAATGTTGGAAACTTTAATTAGTGTAAAGAGTTTGATTCCTACTCAATAGTTTGTTTTTTCCTTTTTTTAGACTAAATGTGATTTTGATTTTATCATCAAGTTCTGTGAATGTAGTAAACTTTAATTAGTGTAAATTGTTTGATTCCTGATCAATAGTTTGTTTTCTCTTTTATTAAGACTTAAGACTATATGTGATTTTGATAGAAAATTATGGAGGAAGTTGTTCCATGTAGGTAATTTTATTTTGTGGGACAAGGCTTGGTTCTTATTGTTGTAAAGATTTGAAATTTTATTTTTGAAGGGATAAATATTGGACACGATGTTAGGATAAATGATCTAATTTGTAAACCAGTACGACAACACAATAATAGAAACAGTAACACAATGCAAAAAGAAATAATATAACAAAAAGAATTGGTAATCCAGTTCGGTGAAACCACACCTACGTCTTGAGTGCACTTTACCAAAGAAAGAAAATTTACTTTTTCGAATTAATATATTTAGTCTTATAGGAACACCAACCGAATGATGTTCAATGCCTATTTCTAATCCTAGTGAATTTCTATTTAGGACTCCCCCTAAATATGAGAATCCCTCTCAATTTCTCTCAATCATTAATCCCAAGTTATCAACTTAAACATTAACACAATAATTGTTGAATTTACAACTCAACTATGACAAACCAACAACTATGTCAAGTTACTGAAGCAATAGTGTGGTATATAACAAACAAGATCCAACACTAATCCTTATGATATGAGTGATATCATTAGTGTGGAATACAAGTAACAGAACTCTCAAAAACAATAGCACAAAGAACTTAATCCTAGCTCAATTAAGTCTTCTTAAATAGCAACGCATTCTGGCCTTTTTCTCCTTTAGGTCTCTGAAATAAATTCGCCTAGAATAATAGCTGAATTTGTTGGGTTTGATTTACTCCATAAAAATCTCCAACAAAAGATATGATTTATAATATTTCAAATTCAAATTTAAGTATCTATTTAAATCTAATTTAATCTTCACAACCATCAAACAAATCACACAAACATTGCTAAACAATCTACAACTAATATGATAAAATCTCAATCATAAATTTCACACCTAGCAACATCCATCATGGCCAGTTGATATGGGTCAGATGTTACACTACACACAAGTTGGAACATTGTGTTCTACATATTATACAACAACATCCAAATCAACTCGTTTCATATATCTTCTCTGTAGAGTGGATTTTGGATAGAATAAATTTGAACCAAAACTACAATAACATATGTCTATTGTTAGAGACTAGATATTGTAGTACACATGTTGGAACATTGTGTTCCCCATACGTCTCTTATGCACCAGAAACAACTTGAATATACTCCATGTTGTTTTGCATAATGCAATAAATCCAAAAGTAACAACAATCTCCTTCTTTGGCAAATTTTAGAAAAACAACTCTTCAAGCAAAAAAGCAACTAAGTACTAAAATGTGCCATACTCAGAAAAACATCAACAGCAGAAGAAGAACATCCATTAGAGTATATATCAGCAACAAAACTAGAACATCAACAACAAAAGTCCGTTGCATGGCATTTGCTACACATTAGATGAAGCTTCTATAAAAAACTAATATGTCATCATTCATGATAGTTTAGTCATGCATGCACACACAATTAGTAGTTATTAATCAGAGGTCATAAGCTACTGCTAACACACAAGGATATCAGGGCATACGGTCACACAAGGTTGAGGGTCAGATGCTTCAACATGTGTCCACACAAATCTAGTTAGTACTACTCACAACATTAGTCAGTACTAAGCACAATAGAGATCAACATATATCAACTTCTCACAGTCAGTAGTTAGTAGTCAGAAAAACTACCACCTACACACCATTATCCCCTACACGCCATTACTTCCCCTTTTTGCCACAAGTTGGCAAATAAGCTCCTCACATAAATCATCCAGTCAACATAGAAGTTAGCATGTTAGCATATACATACAATAGATCAGGAGTAAACAAAATTCAACCGATAACACAAATTTTGAACAAGATACTAGAGCATCATGACATCTATTAGTACAAAATCATAAAGACTATCGAGAATTACAAAACCATACAAGACATGCCCAGATATGTAACACTCCAATTTATATTATCTTATTTATTTAGATTAATTTTGAATTTTGTCTGTTTATTTAATTATTATATGGTGATAATTAAATTAATTTGGATGGTAGCAGGGGTATGTGACCTTGAGAGGGGAGTGTAGGGACATCTGTTGGATGTCAAGACAGATGTTGAGACATTTGTTCCTGATACATGATAATATCAAACTCTAAAAATAATTTACAGAATGATAACTAACACAACAGATTGTTAACCTAGTTTGGCGCAATGTCACATACTCTGGAGGCTACCAAGCCACGAAGGAAATTCACTCTGATAATACTAGTCCAAAGCCTAAACAATCCTAGTTTATAACTTCTCGCCTAATCACTATCTTGTGTAACTTCTACCAAGAAATCACCATCTAGATATGAGATCCCCATCTCACTTTCAATCACCACAATGATACCTACAATCACAAACCTTGTGAATATACTTAAAATCAATCACAATCACAATGGTGCTATAAAAGAAAACCTAATAGAAGATTACACTTCAAATCAATATTACTTAGTTAAGACTCTTAACTAAGAATAATACTTGGTGTTGCTTAAAAGCTTCAAACAATAAAAATACTCAACTCATTACCTAAAGGCTTCTTAGTAAGAGCACTATGTCTGGCACAAGTATCAAAAGATACAAGGGTGACTTACAAACACAAGAGACTCTCAAAACCTAAGACTTAGACTTCCCATAATTTTACAATTGTGAAAGTTAAATTACATCAGGTCTAGGTGTTCCTTTTTATAGAATTAAGCTTTCCATGGGTTTCGAATTCTCTACCCAATTATTCCTTGATCCACAAGCTGAGGGTTGCACCAATTATGCAGGAAAATCTCCTTAAATCTTGAAACGAATATTTCAATATTTCTAATGGTCTCAACAACCAAATTTAGAAACTTTGATGTTGTTGGAGATATGATTCTCTTGTTCTAGATTAAATCCTCTTGACCTGCATAAATCATCGAGATATATCCAAAAGATATATCACAAAATCAAATCAAATTTGTCAAGATTTAAACAGCATGTACTGATATTTTGTTACAGGATGTTACGACATGTGGTAGAGCATCTGATATTCTATGTAAGCTCATACTCTGATGTATAAGTTTAATCAAGATGTTATGACCTCTTGCTTAACATCTTTTAGGAACCATATTTTAGAAAAATTACTACCAAATTTTGGCTAAAACAACCTTTTGTACAATAAACCTTGAGAGAGGAATAAAACCACAAGCAAAATATAAGCTACATGCAAACATGAAACTTTGTACATGAGTAAGAATTTAACCTGCTATTTCAGATCTATCCAAGTTATTCCCCTAAAACACATAACCAATTCTTGTCACAAAGAACCAAGTCTCTCCCTCAAGAGGAAGAAGAATATTTTCCAAAAGCACAAGAAAACCAACATGAAATTAGTATTAAAATAATAGAGTTTAACACATTAGAAGAACATGCAACAGAAGCAAAACACATAACTCAGAGCACAAGACACAACAACGAACATAACACAAGATACAAGACATAATAGATAGGATGTTAGAACATCCTATAGGACATCCTACAAACAACAAAAACAGAAGTAGCAGTAGAAGCAGAAACAAGACAGACTCAAAACTCTCATGACAAATAGTCATGCTCCGCCTAAATTGTTGCATAAATCAAGAAACAACACAATACTAGACTCAGTAAAACTTTTCTCCCCATTTTTAGCCAAAAATTGATAAAAATAGAGTAAAAAGAAATTGAAACAAAAGGAACCAAAAAGACACAACCTAAACTGATAAAAAATAAATTGAATAAGAAGACACAAAACTGAAACATGACAAACTAAAATAGAATGCCTTAGTTGAAGCAATAAAAACATACTTATCCAAAGAGACAAAAATAAGACCCAAAAGGAAATTAAAATAAAACACATAAATAAAAGAAGACTCATTGAAAAAAAATATACCCAAACAGAAGACTCATTTTTTATTTATTTTATAATTTCCCTCTTTTATAAAAAAAAGTAGACAACAATTATCCAAACCTGCCTCCTAAGTTAATGAAACTGACTTAATCTTCATCAGCATCTGAATCTGACTAATGTATTTGCACATGGCTATTCTTGAGGGACTTCATCTTGGTTACATATGTTTTCCCTTTCCTGGATGCTTCACCAGATGTTCCAACACTTGTTACAAAGTATGGACACAACCTTCTTTGAACCAGAACTCACTTCCTTCTTGGTTTCCAGCAACTGGATCTTCTTTATATCAGCCTTTTTAGGAGATTTGCTCATGTTGAAATGCAACTTGAAATGATGGTAAGGTAGTAAGGCCTTTAAATACAAGGAGAGTTACCTAGATTGTAACAAAACCTTACTTGTAATGAGAGTCCAGTCAATATGGTCATTTTTGGAAGAAGATAAAATCATCCTTATTAACAGTGCACCACTCACCATATGAGAGAGACACGTTATTGTTCATCTTTCTCTCTTTCCAAGATTTGACTCCTGTAACATGTTGCAACATTTGAAACGACATTATCCATGCCATTGAAAATGTTTCCTTATGAGATTGCACATATCACAAGATGAAGGAATATTGTTGGCAAACCAACCAAGAAGTTACTACTATAAATCTTCACTAGTGCAATTCCAAAAAAATCCTTCACATTCTCAAATTAACTTACACCTCAAGCCTTGATAAAAATACTTCCTAGAGCTTTTCAGACATACCATGTTTATGAGTGTCAATATTTTCCTGTAGAAAGACTCTTGAAACAATATGACAAAACCAATGACTTTGTTCTATAAGCACAATAAAATCCTTGAGTACCTTGATTGCACTAGCATGTCACACTATAATCTCATGACATTCAGTTGGACATTGTACTCTGTTGTACCCCAAAATTTTACCTTTTAATTCTTACACTAAATGGCTTATACTTCATCGTCATATGTATACATGCATGTCATAGGGTCTATACACATAGAATCAAGGCATTTCTCTGCAAGAAAAAGAGGCGAAATTGATTGTTCCATTAAACAACATTGTGAAGAAGAACTCGGGTTTTCCGCATTTTTTCTACACTCCACATGTTGTTCCAAGCTATCCAATCAATAACCAAACAAGTCATCATCATATAAAGATCTCAAGTGTCTCAACATGCTCTGAATTATGCATAAAGTCAAGCATTCGATTTGATTTGAGACAGTGCAAATAGAAATTCGGTACGGTGAGTTTCAAGCTCAGAAATTCACAACATGAGATTGGGAAATGACTTGGGATGGATTCTTCAGTCATTAGAACCGTCATGAGGCATTCTTCATTTCATTTGTTCACGTCGAAGGCTAATTTTGTAAGGAAGATTTTTTAAAGCACAAAATACCTGAAATATATTATAAAGTGGATTTACCGTTTCTCTGGTTTTCAGATGCTTAAAAATTCGTAACTTATGATTGGAAAATCATCTTTGAGTTCCTCTTGGAGCATTCGAACCATCTTGTTATTTCCTTCAACTTTCATGTTTGGCTCGAAAGTCAATTCTTTGAGGAAGATCTCCGAATGTATGGATACTTTGAAGCTAAACAGTGAAAAAACTGTGAAAATACTGTGCTGAACTGTTACTTTTTAGACGTTCAAAAATTCATAACTTTTTCTTGGTTCAAGGTTTTTTAGTGGTTCCTTAGGCGAAAAATATGTCTTGATTTTATCTTTGATCGGTATGTTCGGTTCAGGAGCTAATTCTTTACAGAAGATGCACAAAAGTGCGGATTACTAGAGAAAATTGCATGCTATAAATGTTTTCTACTGGACTGTTTTTCGATATTGTAAATATCACAAATCTCTCGATTTTTATTATATCGAGTCAATTCTTGAAGCGTGAGAATAAAAAATTTGTAAGCTTCAACTTTGCTTCGGGGTCCATGGTCAGATTGTGCTCCAAAAACTTTGATTTATGGCTCGCATCCAAAAGTGCGCACAAAAATAAGCTGAAATTTTCAATACGGTGAAATAATTCCACTGTTTCTCGCCATTCAAAAAATCATAACTTGTTTGATTTTTATCGTATCAGGGTGATTCTTTTGGCCTGACGTCACATATTTCATTTTCAACGTTTTTGCTTCAAGGTTTGCAACAATATTATGCACCGAAAGGCATGATCTTGTGCTTTGTTCGCGTGCGATACGCAAAATAAGCTATTAAATTCTGCACTGTGTATTTTTACACTGTGTTTCTCTTTGTTCAGGGCGACATATCTTGCTCAATTTTTATCGTATCAAGATGATTCTTTCGGTGTTGCATCATAAATTTCGTAATCAAGAGATTTCTTTCAAATCGCGCGTCAAGATTTCGCACCGATTATTATGAGCTTGTAGTTCGATCTCACACTGTGCACAAAATAAGTTGAAATCTCATGTTTGGAGCCAAGACTATATATTTTGAAATTCAAATATCAAACACAATTACACACTCATTTTCACATTTCACAAGATCAAAACCAAAACTCTCTCTCTCTCTCTCTCTCTCTCTCTCTCTCTCTCTCTCTCTCTCTCTCTCTCTCTCTCTCTCTCTCTCTCTCTCTCTCTCTCTCTCTCTCTCTCTCTCTCTCTCTCTCTCTCTCTCTCTCTCTCTCTCTGTCAAATTCTCCAAGAAACTTCATCACAAATTGAACAAAACTGAACACAAATCTTCATCTTAATTAAAAATTCAGCAAGCAATTTATCTCCTCCTCCTAATCTTCACTCACGCACCACCAGCCCCACCAGTACCAACCTTCCCTCCCTGGTTTTCCCCCAGCTCTGATGCAATTTCTTTGTCTCCCTCCGTGTGACATTGTGGTTAGCTCCCTCCGTCCATCACCCATCACGCGATCACCGCCTCCCTCCGCTTGCTCACATTTTCTGGCACGATTTCTCTAGTCATCTCTCACATCCATTGGTTGATTTCCGGTCATCAACATTATCTTCTCCAAATCTTCGATTTGGTAAATTTTCTTGAATTTATTGAGTTTGATTTTTGAATTGGTTAATTCTTGAAGCTTTGATTTAATGCTTGAGAGAGATAATTGCATTATGTGAATTGAATTGAGACTTGATTCTTGAATTTGTGAAAATCACTTGATAATTGAATTGACGATGATGATTAAAAGTGGAATTGGTTGAACATTATGTGAATTCATGAGTATTGAATTGATTTTGTATAATTTCATGAGTTGAATATTCTTGAAGCAATTATTCATGAACCGTTGCTTTGATGCGATTTTGGTATAAATTTTTGGTGTTGTTAATGTCAATTTATGTTGAATCTTGAATTGATGATGAGAATTTAGCGTGATTTCATCGGTTAATGTAACTTTACATCATGTTATTGATAAATTTGATTTTTTAACATTAGAAATGTTTCAATTCATAAAATTGCATTAACTCATGAATGATGATGTTTTATGTTCGGAATTAAGTCCTCTGGTACTATTTCATTGTTTGTAAATTGTGTACAATTTCTTAGCAATATTACTTGAACCGATAAGCATGTTTTTACGTCCATTTGCAATCATTGAAAATGATTTTTATCGGTATTGGTTTAAGTATAAATTGATGTTCGAAATGTGTAAACAAGGTGCAAATCACCTCTAAAATTTTTGTGAGGCTTAATTGATCATATTCAAATATTTATGGATTGTTGAGATTGATTTTTATCATTTACGATGTGATTTTCCGAGTGAATTTGTGATACGGTGTAGTGCTGCCCGGTTTTCAAAAACACACTTAGAACTTGTTTTAATTGTTGGCTTTAGTTCCGTTGCATTTGTTTTGGCATTTGGGTGACGATTATGTCAAGTTTTACCATTTTCGGATCAATTTTTCGTGCACGTTAAAATTGTATGCAATGCTGTCCGGTTTTCCTTTTAACATGTGCATTGAGTTTTAGTATTCACGTGATGTATGTTGGCACTTCATTGGTTGGTTTTGGACATTGTTGTTGAGTTGGCTTGATTTTGCTGTATTTTTTGGTGTGTTTTGCATCTCATGTTTGTCTATGCATAGTTGTTCATTTGTTGATGATTATATTCGAGTTTACTCGATTTTGATGAGATTTCATGTGCGTTTTATCGTAGGTGTGAGTTGCCGTCCGATTTTGTAAAATTTGCTCGGAATAAGTTTTAATTGTTGGTTTATGCATCATTTCACTTGTATTGGTATTTGTTGGATATTTGTATTGAGTTGTATTGATTTATGACTGACATTTCGTTTGATTCATGTTATGATGTACATGCTGCCCCTTATTTGGTTTTGCGTTTCCGTTGATTCTTTAATTTTGCCTAATGCATGAAATTATGTCATTTTGAGTTGTGGTGTTGATTGTTTAATCGTAATTGATATTCCTTGTTATTTTCTACCTCAATTTTGTGGTTTTGTGCAAGTTTCTGAAGGCATTGTCGTGTGATAAACGACGCTTGGATTCTAGTCTTGTTGTATAGACTTATCTTGTGGAGAAACACTGTAGTCTTGTTGTATAGACTCGTATTGTGCAGGGCATTGATTTGGCACGGCGCATTACTCTTGCTTATGATTTGTGTTCGCATTGTGATATTGGATTCACATTGGTTATTGTATCTGATTTGATTTGTTTTTTTGATTCTAGCTCGTTCGAAGATCATCGAGTTTCTTGGCATGTATTTGCTATATAGCAGACTTTTACCCGCTTGGTATATTTCCTGCTTATTTTTCTGCATTTGTTTACTGCTTTTTTGATGCCACAAGAAGTAGGATAGAGATGCATGTTCTGGGAGTCCCTTTGAGGAAAATTTTATTTATTTAAAGACTTGTTTAAGGAAATTCTACTTGTGCTTGTTTGTTTACCATTTTGTTTGTTTACATTTGCACCAAAGACCTCGATGAAGGCGTCTAATTCCCATTTCCCATTGATAAGTCCTCAAAGAAGGCTAGTGGAAAAGGGTCCGCAATAGAACCACACACATTCTAGTCTATGTTGTTCCTAGCTCAAATTGTATGTTGATGCTATGGACTATGCTGCTCATGTTATCAAGTCGGTCATATGGAAAAGGGATCCGTAATCAGTCCCCCGTACATTGTCTTTAGCTCACGTTTGTGAAACATTGACTAACGCTTTGATGTGATCTCATTATTTCCTTCTATCTCCTACCTTGATTTTTGATATCTTGGTCAGGTGTTTTATCGCTTTTGACGATTCACTTTTGTTCTTCTCTTACCTTGATTATTTGATATCCTAGTTAAGAGTCGACACCCCTTTCTTTCTTGCCCTGATGATTTGATGTCACGGTTAAGAACCATTAATCCCCTATTTTGCTTGCTTCGACGATTCAATGTCTTGGCTATGCATCCATTCATCCTACCTTGATGATTAGATATCATGGTTAGGTGCCCCATTTCCTTGTCCAACCTAGATCATATGATATTGTAGTTAGGCATTCCTCTCCTTATCCTACCTTGGTGCCATGATACCTCGGTTAGGTGCGTGCTACTTGAGCGAGTGGATACTCCTCAAGCTTTTATTTGTTTTTTTTTGTTGCAACTTTGTGTTTGATTGCACTTATGTTGTGTTTTTTTCTTTCTACGATGGCATGATCCCTTAGGATTTCTTGTTTTCTTTTCGTCTCAAGTTGAATATTAGGTTGTGACCTTTGAATGTTCCCTTTGGATTGATTTTCTCATTGTCGATTCAAGTTGGACATTAGTTTTTGATATATGCATGCTAACATAGGTAGAGATTTCCATTTTATCCTTGACCTTAGGGCCATCATTGTATGATAACATTAAGGATTATATTTAGGATAATTTCCCTTAGTTTTTTTCTTTTCTTTTGCATCCTTAAAACTAAAACTTTTTCTTGGCAAATGCATAATACATCTAAAACTTCTCAAATCTCTTTTCAAGGTAAAAAACACCAACCAATGCAAATATTTTTTTCTTCGAACCTTTATTTTTCTTTCAAAGCCTTTTCAATAAGGATGTGTTATTTCAAATTAGAACAAATTGGAAGTGGTAAGTGTGCAAGAGACCGAGCATGAGTCTCTTTACGAGCTGCAACACCAAGCATAAATTGAAATCCTAATTGTAAGGATGAGAATGCGGAATTATCCATAAAAAACCCAAAACAAATTGAAACATGTGAGCCGGAGCTATGATGCTCTGATTCCTTAAAAGGGATACATAGGCATTTGACCGCGAGCTCAACCGAGCAAAGCTTTGTAAACATTTCCTTCTTTTCCCCGTGTTTTATTTGCATGCATTCCCCCTTTGTTTTCTTTCTTTTAGACCTTAAGCTGTAGAGTTGAACACACCCTTTGATTAGAATAACAAAAGTGGATCCCATGGAGTAACACGGACATGAGGGGTGCTAATACCTTCCCCTTGTGTAATCGGCTCCCTTACCCGTATCTCTCGGTCGTTTGACCTTGATTTCACCATTCTCAGGTTTACTCGATGTTCACCTTTCCCTTCCCGTGGGATAAAAACTGTTCGATAGTGACTTCATTGATTTCATCTCGATGATTTGTTCTGCTGGTTGTTTCAACTAGCGACTTCACTGGGGATAGATTTACCAATTGTTGGCCCATCCCGGAGTCGCTCCTCGCTCTTGTTTTCTTTTAATTGAGTGTTTATTTTTATACTTTGCAGTTATTCATTTGTACATGTTTATCTAAGCATATGTTTGCATTCCATCTTTATTTCTTTCCATATACTAGTTTCTGCAGTGCTGGATTCTGTGTTTCTTTGTTGGGTGGGTGTTACTATGAAGTAAAAGTCCCAATACCCAGACCAAGTGGTAAATAGTAGGAACACTAGGAATAGAGTGGAACATGATGGCTAGTGGACGTAGGTCCTAGTAGTGCAGACATATCGTCCATGCTAAGATGAGGTTCAAATGAGATGATATCACTATTATGTAGGTGTTATGATGATAGTACTTTCAGGAAAACTCAAGATTCTGAGTTACCATTGACCTTACCCAGAGCTAGTCTTCACCTGTGAGTGGGGAGGGAATATTTTTTACAAGTACTGATGGTGACTATATTTTGTTAGTGATTGTGTTATGTTGGTGACTATCTGTTCCATTCTGTTGGTGTTTTCATGGTTCTTTGGGTTTATATTCCAGACTTTTTTTTACTCTGGTATTCTAACCATTTTCAGAAAAGGCACAACAAATATCTAGTGTCGTGGAAACCTTGATTTCATGTGTTATTTCACCTGCATCATGGCATGTTTATTTTCCAAAAGAAATGTCAGAAAAATATGTATGTGTCTAATCTGCATATGCATGTCATTTCCAGGATATTCAGAAGTTGTAATTAGCATCAAGGATGGATAGCAACTTGGAAGAAAATGGAGAGCCTACCAGAAAGACTGTCGGTTATCAGTTCCAGATCTTTGGTGGTCCATTGCGAGAAGTGGGAGCTCTTATGAAAGGGCCAAATGAGAGAGTCTTCAGAGATAAGTATGGGAATTTATTGTCATTGGTTAATGATGATTACAAAGGATGGGCTATGAGATCACTTCTCCAATTTTATGACCCTCAAATGCGTTGCTTTACTTTCCAGGACTATCAGTTAGCACCGTCACTTGAAAAGTATGCTTACATTCTTGACATTGAGATTACAAGAGGTATTCATTTTGTCTGAGTGCCAGAGGTTCCCGATTAGAAATATATTGTTAAGGCTCTTTATTTGAACCTTAGTGAAGTGGAAGGTAAATGGACGAGCATGGGTGACACACGCAATATTCCTTTGGGATTTCTGATATCTAAAGCTAGAAAGTTTGCAAGGGATTAAAATTAGATTGTGTTCAACGCACTGTTAGTGGTTATGATTTACGGTGCAGAAATTTTTCCGGTTGCGGAAAACATTATGGACCATTCAGGGATCTGTGTCTTCATGAATGGTAATCCAGCGCTGACCATACTCGTTGACACCTATTACACCATTCATTCCCGACATGGCAAGAAATGAGTCATCATGTGTTGCATTCCATTATCTTATAAGTGGTTTATGTTGCATATTCCTACAAGAGGACCATTTGTGAATTCTGTGAATTCTATTCACTGGTCTCAATAGATGATGGCACTCACTTCTTATGACATTGTTTGGTATAACATAAGGGGTGTGAAGGAGATCATTTCAAGCTGTGGTGAGTTTCCTAACGTTCCTCTCATGGGAACGAAAGGTTGCATAATTACAATCCCACTTTAGCACGCAACCAGTTGGGGTATGTTATGATGGATGGACCTACTCATCAAGAAATAGAAGAAACAATTTATTTCACTAAAGGGGAAGATCCTACTCTTCTAGAAAGAGTAAGACCCTCTTGGGGTCATGTACATAAGAAAGGGAAGGTTTTCTTTGGCCATAGAGGATGTTTAGCTTTCGATGCCTATGCACAATGGATTCAAAACTGAGTAAAGGTGTTGTTATTACCGTACAAAAAGGAGGAGCCTCTGTATCCTAAACATGTTTTTTATCCATCAGTTGATAGTCAATTGTTGTTGGAAACATATGTTAATCAACCATCCCCTTCTGAGTCATTAATGAATCAGCCAGTTCCTGATTTTTCCAAATTCGTGCCTATGGAGAATTACAGGCATGTTATGGCAGAAAATCTCAAGCTAAGGCCAACAAGTCAAGAGAAGGCTATCGAACTTTCCTTTGATGCACAAGAAAAGATAAAGTTTATGCATCAAGTTAAGCTGAAAGATAAGTTGCTGGAAGAGTATGGTTCATTGGAGCAAGCGAAGAAGCTAGGGTTTGAAGATTCCTCTACATCCAGAAACCAAGTCGAAAGCCTTGCGGAGAGTCAACGAAAAATTGAAAGACTATGGTTGGATAAATAACAGTTGAAAATAAAACATGATGGAGAAATCAGAGCTCTTAAGAAGAAACTACATTATGAAGAATCCAAATCTAAAAAACTTAGCCGGCAAAAAACAGGGTTCGAGCTGGAAATCCATAACCGATAGAGGTTGATTGATAGGCTGGTTAAGGAAGTTGGAGAGCTCAAGATTCAACTTCAATAGAAGGATGAACAGAGGTATGTTGCAGAGGCTCGACTGAAAGGAAGAAACATCTAATTATCTCAGACAAAAAAGAAATTGGCAAAGCTTAAAGGTCAGTTAGGATCAGATTTGCTTTCATCCGGAGTTTGATGGAAATTCATCTTAGATTACTTAATGTTTATTTATTTTTAAGGTCGCCGCCAGATTTGGGATATCTTTGATTTGCAGTTGCATTCTCTTTTGATGACCTCTTATATGAATATTGTTGCGTTTATGTTATGAGTAGTTCTTTTATTCAAATATCTTGTCTCTTGATGCTTTATCTTGGTGCTTTATCCTTTTTCTTATTGGTGTTAATGAGAATGCTTCAGGATATTCCTGGAAATGATGGAACATTTCCTGCATAATCATGCGTTCATGCATATCATATCATGACAAGTGGTTCCAATAGGTTTTCTTATTTCTGGTTCAGGTTTTCTTTTCTGAGATTTCTACTACAAACTCTCACCGTTACAACACTTGAAGTAATTCCAGAAGACAAATGGAACAGATTCAGGAAGATGTTGTTGCTATGGGTGTCAAGATGGACATTCGTTTTGACCAACTGATGGAGATTATCCAGAACATGGCTCGTCAACAAGAAGAGGTGAGGGCTTTGATTGTAAGGCCCGCAACAACTACACGTAATGGGAATGAGACTTTGATCGGCAATCCTCAATGGGTCGTTGTTAATAACTTGAATGGTAATTTGGGTGGTTATGCTCTGAATGGTAATCCAGGGAATTCTACTTTGAATGCTAATCTAGGAAGTGAGACTCTGAATGGTAATCCAGGTGGGCCAAACTTGATGCAAATGATAGTTTGAATCAGAATAGTAATGCTACTGTGAACCTTGGCATTCCTGTTGGTAATAATCAAGGTGTTCCTTTGGTCCATGTTGTGGGAAATTAGCCTCCACCCACTCCTACTCGACAGAACAATGAGAAACCTTTTTTTTATAGTGAGGCATGTATGTATTCCTGTCCAACGGTTTGAAGAGGATAACTATGATGATTGGATGTGTCATGTAGATGAACCAAGTGAATCTGACAAAAAGCTATGCGTGCTCGAGGAGATATTATTCAGTGTGGTGTATAAAGACGAATGTAGTTTAGGTTTCTTTTTTGAAGAATGGAAAAACACAAGAAGGGGGGAGGGTGAATTGGGATCTTTAAAGTTTAAAGAAAAGAACATGTTGGTTATCCTGGTTCGTTTGAACTCAAACTACTTCAGTCCACCTGCCAAGGTGATTTCGCGTCTCTCAAGCGAGGTCTTAATCCACTAATCAATCTTGATTACAAATCTACTTTGACAATTGTCAAATTCTTCTTGATTATAAACCACAAACCGGTTTTCTCAAGGAATTATAAAGTAATATATTTGAAAGTGTGTACAAAAATGTTTTCTAAATAAAACACTATCACAATAGTGATGTATTACACAATTTAAGATAATTAGGTAGAACTGGATAAATTTGATTTTCTTTTTCGTGCGCAGTTGTTCATCACTTGAATTCTTCTTTTCGTCTTCTTTATATAGGCCATGCAAGAGTGACATAAGAAGATGCTTTTGGAATGTTCATAACACAAATTAATGATCTTTCCAAACTGGGAGATTCACGTCTCCTTATAGCCGTTACTTTTGATTTTCCATTAATACACTGTAACACTTCAGAACTTTTTCACATCAGAAGATGAATGTTACCGTTGGGAGTCCCTTACTAATTGTATGAGAACTTTACTGATCATAGTATCAGAGATCCTGTTACACAGCGTTGGTGCATTCAGAATTTGTAACATATAACTTCTTCATTCAGCGTATTACACATATTTGCTTCTAAGAATGTTGTGTCTGAACATATCTTCAAAACAAAACTTCTCTCATCTTCTTATATTAGAACTTCTAGATGTTCTGGAACATCTTATATGCTTCTTACATCAGAACTTCCCTGCATATCATGTGTTTGTTATCATCAAAACTCTTACAGGGATGTAGAACCAAATTATGTTCTAACAATCTCCCCCTTTTTGATGATGACAAAAACTTGTATATTTTGATGGAATATAAAGAACAAAAAAAATTTAAAAACCCCCCCTGAGTAAAATACTCAGATAACGAGAAAATAAAATACTTCACTGAAGATCTTCTGTTTAAGCTTCTGATAGGAGTCAAAATATCTTTCATTCTCCCCCTTTTTGTCAAGAATCAAAAAGTAGTAAACACTCTATTTGACTTTCTTTGATAGAAGTTGCTTGAAAAGGCGTGACATCTTCTTCTAGATTCAACTATGATCTTCAGAGAGCTTCTGATACTGTATTCTAATTACCTTCCCCAATAGTTCCAGCCAATAACCTTTTCTTTCTGATTGCCTCTGAAACCTGCAGATCCTCCAGATTTAAATTCTAAGTTTGGAACATATGCTTTCTTCCCGTCATGTTTAGAGAGCATCCAGAATCCAGGTGTTAAAACTGGTGTTTAAATCTTGTTGTTAAAAATATCTGCAACATAAATGATTTTATTCTTTGGTACCCATATCTTTCTGAGTCCTTGATTGTTAGAGTTTCCAAAATTCTGTCTGAATTTTGGTTTAGCAGAAACCACATTACTGGAATATTTTATATCAAGTGTTTGCTCATGGGTGAAGTGAGAATTAAGGGGTGTGCATCTTATAACCATATCCTTGACCTTTTCAGGTTGAGATACTTTACTCTTGTACTCTATTCCTTTTCTCCCATTTCTGATAACTCCATAGATCATTGAAGCCATCTTGCTTCTATCTATGTTTTTAGCAAGAAATTTTTGAAAGATCTGATCATATTCCTTTATGATTATATCAGAGTTACTAGAAATTTCTGAAGCATTTTCTTCCTGAGCTTTTTGTAATTTGTTTTCGAGATTAGAAATTGTTTCTTTAAGCTCATAGTTTTCTGTTTTCAATTTCTTAGTATCTTCAGAGTCACAAACTAGATCCTTTTTAAGGTTCTTGTTTATGGCTTGAAGTTCCTGATATCTTTCAAAAATTTCTGACAAACTCTCTTCTAATTGAGATCTAGAAAATTTAGAGAATACCTCTTTTGACTCCGAGTCTGATTCTGATTCAGATTCAGATGATTCAGAGTCATCTGATAGGTTGGCCGTTTGAGCTATATTGGCTCGTTCATCTTCTAATTTTGTTGCATCTTCAGAAGATTCAGAGTTATCCCATGTTGCCATAAGACTTTTCTTCTTTTCCTTAGAGATCTTCTTTTTAGGTTTCTCTATTTAAAGATTTGGACAGTCGCTCCTGTAATGACCTTGTTCATTGAATTCGTAGCAGATAATGTTTGTTACTGGATTTTATGTATCCAGAAGATTGTTCAGAGTGATTTCTTGTTCTTCTGGAATTTCTAAATTTCCTCTTCCTGTGCTTCCACAGCTGATTGATTCTTCTGGATAGAAGGAACAGTTCGTCTTCTTATGACGAGGTTCCACCAGAGTTTTCTGCTTCTGCTTTTGCCTGCAAAAAATTGGGTTCAAATTTATTATATTTCATAGCTAGAGACTTACCTTGCTTATGAGGATCATCTTTTTCTAATTCTATCTCATGACTTCTCAGGGAGCTGACAAGTTCTTCAAGAGAGATTTTATTCAGATCTTTGGCCAGTTTAAGAGCTGTGACCATGGGTCTCCATTTCTTTGGTAAACTTCTGATGATCTTCTTTACATGATCAGTAGTTGAGTACCCTTTACCTAAACCTCTTAGCCCAGCAACCAGAATTTGAAATCTTGAGAACATTATTTCAATGGTTTCATCTTCTTCCATTTTGGAGGATTCATACTTCTGAATGAGCCCAAGAGCTTTGGTTTCTTTGACTTGCGTGTTTCCTTCATGCATCATTCTCAAGGAATCAAACATATGTTTTGCTGATTCTCTGTTTGTGATCTTCTCATACTCTGTGTACGAGATAGCACTCAAGAGAATTGTTCTGGCCTTGTGATGACTTCTGAAATATCTCTTTTGATGATCTGTCATTCTTTTTTTGTCAATATTCTGACCGCTTTCATCAACGGGATGTATGTACCCATCAGTCACCATATCCCAGAGGTCAGCGTCATAAGCTAGAAAGAAACTTCTGATTATGTCTTTCCAGTAATCAAACTTTTCACCGTCAAATATTAGGCGGTTGCTGCTGATTCTGTCTTTCTCATCATGATAATCATTGCTGATGCTCTTACTTGGTCCCACCATAGTGTTTTTCTTAGCATGGAAAAACACAAGAAAGGGGGTGAATTAGTATCTTTAAAGCTTAAAGAAAAGAACATGTTGGTTATCATGGTTCGTTTGAACTCAAACTACTCCAGTCCACCTGCCAAGGTGATTTCGCTTCTCTCAAGCGAGATCTTAATCCACTAATCAATCTTGATTACAAATATACTTTGACAACCATCAAAGTCGTCTTGAGTATAAACCACAAACTGGTTTTCTCAAGGAATTACAAAGTAATATATTTGAAAGTGTGTACAATTTTTTTCTTCTAAATAAAACACTATCACAACAGTGATGTAATACACAATTTAAGATAATTAGGTAAAACTGGATAAATGTGATTTTCTCTTTCGTGCACAGTTGTTCATCACTTGAACTCTTATTTTCGTCTTCTTTATATAGGCCATGAAAGAGTGGCATAAGAAGATGCTTTTGGAATGTTCATAACACGAATTAATGATCTTTCCAAACCAGGAGATTCTTGTCTCCTTATAGCTGTTACTTTTGATTTGCCATTAATACACTGTAACGCTTCAAAACTTTTTCACATCAGAAGATGAATGTTACCATTGGGAGTCCCTTACTGCTTGTATCAGAACTTTACAAATTAAAGTATCAGAGATCCTGTTACACAACGTTGGTGCATTCAGAAGTTGTAACATAGAACTTCTCCATTCATCGTATTACACAGATTTGCTTCTAAGAATGTTGTGTCTGAACATATCTTCAAAACGAAACTTCTCTCATCTTCTTATATCAAAACTTCCATATGTTCTGGCACATCTTCTATGCTTCTTACATCAGAACTTCCTTGCATATAAATATACTTTTATTAGCTAGCATATTTGTTCTTTATATATATATATATATATATATATATATATATATATATATATATATATATATATATATATATATATATATATATATATATATATATATATCATATGTTTGTTATCATCAAAACTCTTACAGGGATGTAGAACCAAATTATGTTCTAACATTTTTATCCTCAGTGATAAAGGATTGGTGGATATATTATTCCTCTTTGCTAAGCGAAGATTTGCATTGCAACGGTAATTCCCCCAGTGTAGTCTGAGTAGAATCATTTTTATTTAAGAGTTTCTATGATTCCCCCAAGTGAAGTTACCTTTATTGAGGACTCTACATAAGAAGATCCCAATTCCCAGTGAAGTTCTCTTTATAACCGGAATGAGATAGTGGATCCGTTCCCCAGGAAGTTAAAGGTTTAACAAGAGTTCAAGTTTTCTCTGAACTGCAATTTATTTTTGCAGTATTCCTCCCAAGAGTTGATTCCTCTGTGGTGTCGATCCTCAGAAGCTGATATTTCATATTTTCAATTTCTCCAGGAAGAAGATTGGATATGCGAAGATAATCGCTCGAAAGTTTCCTTGTCTTCTCAACATTCAATTATTTTCGTGTTTTACCCAGTGCATCATTAAACATGCATCCTTATATTGTATCTACCAAAACGAGTAGAATTTCCATTATGTGGAACATTACGCTATAAAATAATTCAAAAATGCATTGAGGTATTAGCCGATTGTGGCGAGCGCCCAAAATAACCAGATTGTTATATGCTTAGATGTGAATTATCTTTGCATCCTGCCATTAAGGTAATCCTATCTTGTTTCCCCGACGGAGTCTGTGTGGTTTACTGTTTGTCGGGTCTTTGAGTTTCCCATTTCCCAGTGAGTCATAGACTTTCCTTTCCTCTACAAGTTCATAGTTATTTTACCTGAGTTTTCTCTGCCGTTAGAGTGCAAGTAAGAGTCAGTGTAAAATCTTTCTTATTTCTCAAGTATTTGAGTATCCATACTTGGTGTATGGTAATTCATATAATTTCCACTCTTGAAGAATTACACCCCGCCTTTGGCCTGAGGGACATTGTAGTTCTTTGCTTTTGAAACCTCTTAAAGCCCAATGTGTGTTGGCGATCTTTGTCCAGAGTCCTTCCAGGTGGTCTCTTTTCCATTTGCAAGTTCACCTTTGACAGGCGTTCTGTTCGGGTTCAATACGAATTTAGATCCCAGTAAGTCTATATTGGATTGGCCTTCCTCCTTTAAGGGTCTACCTTTGGTTAGTTTCCCTTCCAGTGTTGAGTTCACCTTTGATCGGTGCTCTCTTTAGGTTCTGCTTAGTCGGATCCTTATCTTTGGTTGAAATCGTTGTCTTAGATTTCTTCCTTTCTTGATATCTTTGGATGAAATTGTTGTGTTAGATTTCTTCCTTTCTTGATATCTTTGGTTGAAATTGTTGTGTTATATTTCTTCCTTTCTTGATATCTCTGGTTGAAATTGTTGTGTCAGATTTCTTCCTTTCTTGATATCTTTGGTTGAAATCGCTGTGTTAGATTTCTTCCTTTCTTGATATCTCTGGTTGAAATTGTTGTGTTAGATTTCTTCCTTCCTCGATATCTCTGGTCGAGATCACTTTGTTAGATATGTTCCATCTTTGATATCTTTGGTCGAGTTTGCTGTGTTATTTCTCTTCCTTCTTGATATCTTTGGTTGAAATCACTGTGTTAGATTTCTTCCTCCTCAATATATCTCTGGTCGAGATCGCTTTGTTATATCTCTTCCATCTTCTTGATATCTTTGGTTTAAACCACTTTTTTAGGTCTCTTCCATCTTTGATATCTTTGGATGAAATTGTTGTGTTAGATTTCTTCCTTTCTTGGGTTGAAATTATTGTGTTAGATTTCTTCCTTTCTTGATATCTCTGGTTGAAATCACTATGTTAGATTTCTTTCTTTCTTGATATCTTTGGTTGAAATTGATGTGTTAGATTTCTTCCTTCCTCGATATCTCTGGTTGAGATCGCTTGGTAGATATTTTCCATCTTCGATATCTTTGGTCGATTCGGTTGTGTTAGGTATCTTCCTTCTTGATATCTTTGGTTGAAATCGATGTGTTATATTTCTTCCTCCTCAATATCTCTGGTCGAGATCGCTTTGTTAGATCTCTTCAATCTTCTTGATATCTTTGGTTGAAATCATTGTGTTAGGTCTCTTTAATCTTTGATATCTTTGGTTGAAATCACTGCGTTAGATTTCTTCCTTCCTCGATATCTCTGGTTGAGATCGCTTTGTTAGATTTCTTCCATCTCCGATATCTTCGGTTCAGTCTGCTGTGTTAGGTCTCTTCCATATTTGATATATTTTGTTGAAATTATTGTGTTAGATTCTTCCTTCCTCGATATCTATGGTCGATATCACTTTGTTAGATTTCTTTTGTTTTACCCCAAAATTTGCCCTCCGATTTTTACTCAAAGCATGCTCCTAGAGATTCTCACTTGCTCAAGGTTGACCACGAATTGACCAGACAAATTCTTCTCCTAAGCAATGAACCTCTAGCTAAGGTTTCACTTTTCACCAAGATGTATGAGCTCCAAAGGTCCCAAATGTTTCCCATGGTCCTATTATGCCTTCAAGATTTTCCATGACAAATTTCATGCCTTTCACTACAAGTTTGCTCATTCAATTGCCCAAATACTTGAAAATCAATTGTACTAGGTCAAAAGTCAATTGTGGCCCATGTACAGCCAAACTTCAATATTTTTGGTCAACATCAATATTTTGAAGTGATGTCAATAATTTGATCGAGGGTTGATCACGATTCTTCAAGAAATGCTCCTAATCTATCAAAAGTCAAAAAATTGCTAAATTAGGGTTTCTATAGGATAAGCCAACTGAACTTTGACCAGGCATAACTTTCACATACTTCACCCATTTTCCATAACCAAAGCTCATATTGAATTGAATCTCAGTACCTACAACTTCTCTTTTGTCCTCAAGATCAAGTGATGCACCATTTGGAAGATACAAGCTTATACATTACAGGTCATTTTCAGAAAGTCAACAAATGTCATTTTTTCCAAGACCTTTTACCTTAAGATAAAATCTTCAAATACAAAATTGATCAAAAGAGGGATTGAAGTAGACATCTTGGGCTTTCCAAGAAGTCAAATATCATCATCATGAGATAAACATTGAGCAAGTTATGGCTTTCCCAAGTTGGGAAAATTTGGGAAATTTCAAGAATTATGCATTGAGCAAACTTGAAGTTTTAGGTCAATGGCTTAATTTCTTGGACTTCAAGCATCTTCCTATGCTTATATAGGACCTATAAAAACATTCTTACCATGCCTTACATTTTCTTCCTACTTTGTACATATTTATTTTATTTTATTCAAACAAATATAAAATAAAATATATAAAATAATTGGAAATAGGCTTTGAGCATTCAGGCTGATGTTTTGGACAACTTAGAGGCCCAAAAATTCATGCAAGCATGTCCACATTCATTCAAATTAAAAAAAGAGTCAAGAATTCCATGTCTTTTGCCAATATTCAAATTCTCATTCATGGCCTTGAAGAACATGTTTATGGTCGTTTACTACCTTGCTAGCCTGTCCCCTCCTTCTCCTCTATTTAAGAAACACAGTAGAAAGCTTCAAGGACACGAAATATAGCCTGAAAGAGCTTCACAAAAAATTCCAAAATTTGAATCAAAGTTGTCAAAACTGAAATACGATTTGTAGGCGCCCTAAGTCCAAACAAAGGACTCAAACATCTTCCTGAGGCTTCCAGGAACTCAACCCAACCCTCGAGCAACCTTGCAACGTCCCAAGTCAAGCAGATTGAATCTCACTGTTTGGTAAAATTCTCGAATCTCAAACTCTCATTACAGGCTGTCTAAATCCATACTAAGCATGTGTTTATCTTATTAATGATGTTTGCTTGCATTCTAATGTATTACATGAACATCTAGGACCTTGAATCGCATTTTGCAATGGTTAGGGTTTGGACCTCCGAATTGGGGTTTTTTGAAATAGCTAAAATTAGCATAAATCAAGGATATCATCAAGTTTAGGAGGTCAAGGCCAATCGATCCATGGCCTTACATTTAATTTATGTTGCGTATTATGGATTTTGTAGAATGCAGGTGCTATAGTGACAAACAAAAACTATCATTATAGATCTTAATATCTAAGACGACGGAGCAAGGAAGAAGACAAGGCATGGAAGCTTCCCATTGGGCCATACAAATAGCGCGCACGTTTTTTTTTAATTTTCAGATATTGATGTTTTTTTTTGTATATTATATTATTGTTATTATTGTTTGATTTTATGTAACGAATGTGAGAACAACTCAGCTGGCAAGGCGCATTTGTATGAAGGGAGAGGATCTGGGTTCAAATCCTAAGTCCAGAATTTTGTTTTCTAACAATTGTTCAATACAGATCCAATGCGCGTGGGCTATGCAGGTTCATCAAATGCCCCAAATTATGACCACCAAATGTACACATGATCAAATCCAATGCTCCCAGTGGCTAGGGACCATGGTATACCCTAGAGTGCATTCCCCGCCGGATTGAACGCAGGATTCTGGGCTACCTTTTTTGGGCCTAAGCAAAATTTCATATGCATACCCCCTATTTGCTTCATAACACCCTGGCCCATTTGAATTTTGTTTTATTTTTATTCTTTTAATTTGTTTGTTTTATTTAATCAGCAAGTTTTTTTCAATCAAAATAAAAAAAAATTAACAAAACTTAGGATTAGTTTTTTTTATTAAATAATTAATTTCTAAAATTAATTAATTAATCAACTTTAACATTTTTTAATTAAAATAAGTTAGAACTTAGGGTTTAATTTATGTTTAAATTATTTTTTTCAAATAAAAATACAAAAATATTAGAATTAGGCTTTAAGTTCATTTAGCAATTATCTTTTTTTAATTAAAATTAGATTTAAGGTAATTTAATTATTTTTTTAAAATAAACAAAAACCAAAAAGATTTTCTTATTTTACTTAGCAATTTTTTTATGGTTTTAGACATTATGTTAAATTCGCGCGCATTATCTTGTTCTCGCATTTTTTTATAATAATGTACCTGTTGACAGTATGTAATAGATTAAACTAGGGCCTTACTGCTTTTCTTTATTTTCTTTCCCCCATTTGGACATGTAAATACCTCCTCCCCGAAACATTGTAATAGTGTAGGATTTACAATTCCCGCACTTTAAATTTCTGCAAGATATTAGGTGTTAGTAACTAGGTTTGTATGAAAAGACTGAAAACAAAGCGTTATCTAACTTAATAAAAAAGATAAATGAATTGAATTGAATCATTTGCACATGCGCACCTCTAGGGTACCCCACTTCGGTTGCCTTCAGAAAACGGTCACAATTCTCGAAACGTGAGAAGTATTAATGAATGTCCTCTAGTTTGAAAGATCATAAGTCCCTCGATGACCCTCTCGATGTTGCCTCGGTTAAAAGTGATCTTAGAACTTTAGGAGAGTTACTAAAATTCCTTTCCAAGTTGCCTTCGTGACCATAACGTCCCTTCGATTGTCCCTTAAACATCCAACGACTAGGAATACCTACTCAGTAATAGTAGCATAACATTGTCTAAAGGATAGGAGAAAAACAACAAACCTTTTCAAGTACAAGTAGATAGATGTTAAATGCTTGCTCAAGTAAAACAGACTTTTGCACTTACACATTTTCAAAAACAACTTTCAAAAACATTCGCTTTATTAACACTCTTGAGAACTGATACAAGAGTTATCATAAAGAGAATCACCTCACTAAGGCATTTCAAAACAAATATTCAAAACACACAAAGCACAAGAAATTTTCAAAACATGAGCTAACATCTAAAAGCCCGTAGAAAAATACAGATGGAAAGGGTGCTAACACCTTCCCTTTCCATAATCTACCCCCCTTACTAAAAAAATTATCGAAAATGTCTTTTTATGTTCTTTTCACCATTTCCTTAATTTGGATAAAAGAAAAGTCGGTGGCGACTCTTGCTTACCGCAACATTTGCAAACACAAACACAAAACCAGTATAACAGCCGATTCTGCCATCGTACCACAGAACTGGCGACTCTACCGGGGATCTAATAAAAAGTGGGGTTACCTTAGAGTTAGTTCATTATTTAACTGCTTTTGTATGCTTTGCTTGCTTAACTTTTGAGGGCTTTGTTTGGGTCACTCTAGATCCTACACCCGGATTTAGGGCACCTTTTAGGTAAGTAGCAATAGATCGTGGAAACTGTCCTGGGTATACCGACACGGTTGAAGCGATAACTACGTTGATGTGACACATTGGTTGGTATCAATAACCCTTGAGTAGTCAAGAAGAATACCGGGCCGTTGTGTGGTGTCCTAAAGCATCAACTGACCTTAGAACCTTTAAATGAACAACTTGGCCATTAGGAAGTAGTGAGATAGCCTTATTTGGTGTAGCCCGAAGTCGGCTGATACTCAATACTACACTCATTGAGATTTGACTCCCGAGTTTTTTTTGGTGGTAATTCAGTTGTCGATCAGAATGGAACTTGTGGGAAAGATCAGTGATATTGAGATTCCTTAGAACCCGATTACTTTCTAGGACAGGTTGAACCAACTAAACTTCAAGAGGGTACTTACCTTAAAACCCATGCAAGATTTAAACTTAAGGTCTTTGTGTGATTTGCTTGTGCTTGCTATATTTGTGTTTTCTTAGCATAATCATGATATCATAACATCACAACATAGCATATCATACTAACCATTTCAAGGGTTTTTTAGGACTTATCTTTGTGTTGTTTTGTAGGACACGACATCCACTTGCAGGAATACTATCCAAGTCAACCTCATAAGGGTACCTCCTCAACTCAAGGAGTTAGCATCAAAGATTCTTGAGAGCTCTCCATTCACCGAAAGATATGGTCGACTTCTCAATCTGGTCACCTCGAGCCCTAATAAAGAAATGTTGAAGGTTCTCTTTAATTCTTCGACCCTTTACATCACTTCTTCACCTTTCCTGATTACCAATCGGTGCCTACTATGGAGGAATTTTCTCAGTTATTGGGGGTGCCCATTCTTGATCAGTCACCCTTCAATGGTATGGAAAGAGACCCAAAACCTGTCTTTACAATGGTCCGATGTAGTGGCAAATTGGGAAACAAGATGAGGCGTCAAAGGGTTTCTAGCTAAGTTTCTATTTGAGAAAGTTCGTCATTTTTGGGATACCCTGGATTTAAAAGCTTTTGAAGAAGTGTTGGCCCATCTCATCTATGGGATGGTACTATTTCTTAATCTGGACCAACTCATAGATGTGAATTCAGTCAAGGTTTTTCTATCTTATAATCTGATGCCTACTTTACTTGGAGACATCCTACACTCTCTGCATGCCCGCACTGTAAAGAGAAGAGGGACCCTGCTGTGTTGCATTCCTCTGTTTGCTAGGTGGTTTATTTTGCACATGCCTTGATCTGTGTTGAAGAATGAGAAGGGCATGAGATGGTCTAATAGGTTGATGTCCCTCACACATTCCGATATTCATTAGTGTCCTTGATCCTTGGAGAATGTTACCATCATTGACCTCTATGGGGAATTCCCTAATGTCCCTCTACTAGGAATTAGGGGAGTAATCACTTATAATCCTTGTTTGGCGTTACGAAAATTTGTTTATGCTAGGAGGGATGGTACTCATGATACACTTGTCCAAGGAATCGTATTCGACTATGAGAATGATGTTCAGGGTTATCGTCAGAGGTTCATAAGAGCTTGGGGCATGGTGAACAAAGTGGATAAAAAAACACTGGGGCATAAGAACTCCATTCATTTGGAGCCTTATGTTAAGTGGATACGAGCCCGTGCTCAAAGTATCAGGATGCCTTATGAGTCCATTCTACCCATCATCATAGAGCCAGTTACTGAGGGAGACATTCCTTACATTGTTCTTCATCCTGACATGCCGACTAATTTTGAGGAGTTACAAAAATACTGAGTTCAACTGAAAGAGGAACGAGATACCTTTAAAACCTGTTGTACCCCAAAATTTGACCTCCCATATTTCTCAAAACATTTCAACTGAGATCCTCAAATTGCTCAAGGAAGTCCAAGGGTTGACAAGACAAGCTCTCTCCTAAGGCAGTCTACCTCAAATTAGGGTTTCATGTTGCATCAAGATACTTGAGTCCAAGGGATCCCAAATTCTCACCATTGTCCTAATATGTTCTCAAGATCATCCATGTCAAGTTTCAAGCCTTGTAGAGGAAGTTTGCTCAGTCAATTGTTCAAAGGCCTAAAAATCGACTGTGCTAGGGCAAAAGTCAACTGTGGCCCACATACAGTCAAAATTCAAGATTTTTGGTCAACATCCTCATTTTGAAGTATTATTAATCATTTTATCAAGGGTTGATCATGATTCCTCAAGGATTGCTCACAATTCATCAAAACCCAAAAGTTTCTAAATTAGGGTTTTGCAGGAAAAGTCAACTCAACTTTGACCAAGCATAAATTTCTCATACTTTATGTGAAATGACCCATCCAAAGCTCATTTTTAAGAGGATTCAATGCCCTAAAATTCATCTTTAGCTCCCAAGTTCAAAGTATGCACTCACAAGAAGTTATGAATTTGGACATTATAGGTCATTTTGAAAAGTCAACAAAAACACATTTTTTTGTTAAAGCTTCATACATAAACATGGAAGACTCAATTGAGATGAGATCAAAAGGGTTGCTTAGAGGACATCTTAAGCTTTCGAAAAAGTCCAAGAACACCTTCATGGAGTCAAAATTGGAGAAGTTATGCATTGGTGAAGCTGACCTTTTTTGCAAAATTGTTAAAAGTTAAAAGTGCCTCAAATTGCAAAATTTGCCAAATGGGCCCAACTTTTGGTACTTGGCTTAAGTTTGTAACATGGTCCACGAGCCCTAACTCTTACCACTTGACTTTATTTTATTTTTACCATTTATTTTGATTTTTATTTCAATTAAATCAATTTAAATCAAAATAAATCATGAAAATATCCAAAGCATTTAAGTCTTAAGATTTGATGCATGTCTCAGGTCCCTTATACAGCTAGCAAGTGAATCAAATCGTGTAAGGCATGGCTGTGCATAAAAAAATTGGTTTTGGCCTATTTTTGGAAAGATTTTCATGAAGATCAAATCATGATCAAAGACCATAATTGCCAAAGATTGAGAACATATTTGCAACCCTAATTCGTTCCTTGGTATATAGTGGACAAAGGCAGATAAAAAGAAAAAGGTTGGGAGGCGTGGAGAGGAAGAACAAAACTTGAAAAAACTCAAGAAAAGTGGTGACTTGATTTCATACTTCCAGGCATTTTCAAGACTCCCAAGCCATCTCATTTGCTTCCTGGGAGTACAGGGAAGCTATACCAATCAAAAGCAGGCGTCCTCGTGCCCAAAATTCATCTCCACGACCCTCACGGTTTGGCATTTTTTTTTAAATCGTATTCCTTTATTCTTGCATCTTTATCATGTTTCAATATCATATTTGTAATTCTGATCATGTTTGCAAGCTAACAATACCATTTAATTGCATTTTTGTTAGCTATATTGAAATCCACCATTGCTAGGGTTTCTTTGTGTGTTTTGGGTTTTTTCTGTACAGGCGAAATTGGTCCATAAAAAGGGTGCCATGATGATCACAGGGTCAGTACGATTGGATCTACATCATTAGATTTCGTTTATCACGCCTGTGTGAGGTTTTGAAATATGCAGGGTTTATAGCTACTGACTTTTGTCCGTAGGTAAAAGTCCATAACTTTTACCAACAGAGAGAGGAAGAAGAAGACCTGCGTGACACCATCTTATTCGCCTGTTTGAACTTTCACGCGTAGGAAATTGTCAAATTGTGTTTTTTTTCTTATATTATTTATTTGTGTCTCTATGTACAACATGCGCACTCAGCTCAGTTGGTCAATGGGATAGAGAAAAAGCTGAAGGACCTGGGTTCGATCCCCAGGTCCCCTTGATCTTCAATATTATTTTTCTGCACATGTTTGCATGCGCATGCTTCTAGGATGTCCACCATACATCCTCAATGCACAACCAACCAGATGTCCACACGCCAGATCTAGCGCCCATCATTTGGAGGACCATGATGCACCCTAGTCAATAGGCAGCACTGGATCATGGAAGTCAACGTGGATCAGTTTGTTTGGGCCCAAAAGCTTGATATTAACACCCTTCCAATTTACTGATTACATGCCTAATTTTTCCTTTTCTTTTTCTCTTTATATTTTCTTTATTAATTCATTTAATTTATTTTTACTAACACAAAAGTTAATTCTTTTTTTTTATCAAAAATCATAAAAATAATTTTTCATCCAATTAGATTTAGGTTTTTTTTATCAAAAATTAATTTAATTAGTTTATTTAATTTTTTAGGTAACTTTAATTGTCTTTGTAAATAAATTAAAATCAATTAGAACAATTAGGGTTTTGTTTGATTTAATTCTTTTTAACCAAAACATAAAATTAGGTCAAATTTAAATATTTTTTTGATTTAATTTAATTAATAATTAGGTTTGTACATATTTAATTTAAAACCTTATTTTCTTAAAATAATAAAAAACAACCAAAAAATGACTTTTCTTGTAATTAGGTTAGACGGGGTCAAAACCCTAATTTCCTCTCGTTCGTAATTCATCGCGAGCGGTTATTTATATTTCACAATATTGATGTAATTGATCATGGGATGTAATAGATTAATTAGGAATTTTTCGTTTATTTATCGTTTTTGCGGGTTTTTTGGCTATGTAATTAATACCCGAAGCCTTGTAATAGCGTAGCTTTATTTTCTCGCACTTTAATTCTCGTAAATATTAATTGTTAGATGTATGATATTAGGGTTGCATGACAAGACTATGTAAATTTTAAAAAGATTAGCAAACCCTAAATATGCAAAGATAATAACTGAAATTGAATCACTCGCACATGCGCACTCCTAGGGTATACTCTCACTTCGGTTGCCTTCGGTAAACGATCATTATGTATAGGGTATTTTAGTGGTCGCTCTCTTGTCTAAACAAAGATCAAATGTCCCGTTCGGAAATGTTGCCTCGGAAAGGTTGCCTCGGAAATGTTGTCTCGAATATTGATCTTAAGACATTAGGGTTATTACTAAGACATCCTAACATTGCTTTAGTGATCGTACGTCCCTTTCAAATTGACCCTTAAAACTCCAACGACGGTGCTACCTACTCACTAATAGTGGGATAGTGCTGTCTAAAGGAAACAAGAATAGGAACATTCTCTTTTTCGAGTAGGTAGATGCTAGTAGGTACTTGCTCAAAACTCTTTTTCACACTTACACTTTTTCAAACAAAGTTTTCAAAACGACTTCGTAACACTTTTAAAGACAGAAGCAAGGGTTAAATCGAAGTAAAATAAAAAAATATTTTTAAATCAAACACACACAATCAATTTTGAAAATGATGAGCAAGTACCTAAGAGCCCGTGGAAAACCACAAATAGGAAGGGTGCTAATACCTTCCCTTTCTATAATCTACCCCCCGTACTCAAAATCTTGAAAAAAGGAATTTTTCTGTGCTTTTTTCCTTTCCAATTGGATAAAATAAAAGTCGGTGGCGACTCTTGCTTATCGTACATTTGCGAATACAAAACATAAACCAGCATTTTAAACAGTCTGGTTCTGCCACCGTATCACAGAACTAGCGACTCTGCTGGGGACTAATAAAGTGGGGTATACCTTAAGATTAGTTCATCATAAATTGCTTCTCTTGTTTGATCTAATTGCTTTACCTTTGAGGGATTTGTATCGGGAGTTACTATAGATCCTAACCCGAATCTGGGGAACACCTTTAGGTAAGTAGCAATAAACTGTGAGGGAACTGTACGGCGTAGACTGATACGGTTGAAGCAGTATCTACATTGATGTGGCACATTGGTTGGTACCGGTATCCCTTGTGGAGAAACGAGGAGAATACGAGGCTGCTATATGGGTCGTTAAGCATCAACTGACCTTAGAACCTATAATTGACCAACTTGGCCATAGGAAGTAGTGAGATAGCCGGTCTCGGTGTAAAGCTGGGAACTGGTTGATACTCAATGCTACAATCATTAAGACCATACTCTCGAGATAGTTCTGGCCGCAAGAAAATATTGCGTGAGCTAAAACTATGACCGATGGAGGATGGTCAGTGATATTGAGAACCTCTAGAATGCGGTTACTATTATTAGGAAAGGTTGAAACCAACTGAACTTCAAGAGGGTAGTACCTAGACCCCATGCAAGCCTGAAACTTAAGGGCTATTGTGTGACTTGTTTTCCTTTACCATGTCTGCTATCTGCTATACCTGTTGTGTGTTTTATCATGACATCATGCATCATAACATAGTATGCATATTTCATTAGACTAACCATTTCAAAGACCGAGGGGATTTATCTTTGTTCTGTTTTGCAGATTATGGCTTCCATGCGCAGAAACACCATCCGAGTTAACTTTGTGAAAATACCTACTCAACTCAAAGATTTGGCCTCGAGAGTTTCTGATACTTTGTCATTCATTAGGAGACATGGTAATCTTCTTAGTTTGGTTACCTCCAGGTTTGATGAGCAAATAATTAGTGTGATTTTCCAGTTCTTCGATCCAGTACATCATTGTTTCACTTTCCCGTATTATCAGCTAGTTCCCACTTTGGAAGAGTTTTCTCATTTATTGGGTATATCCATCCTCGAGAAGATGCCCTTCACAGGTTTGGAAGAGACCCCTAGGCCAAAAGGCATTGCTTCAGCTTTACACTTGAAAAATACTGAAGTAGTATCCAATTGGGAGACACGAAGTGCGGTTAAAGGTTTCTTAGCCAAGTTCCTAATGGATCAAGCTCAACTGTTCTGGGATAACTTGGACTTTCAGGCTTTTGAAGACATCTTGGCTCTCCTTATCCATGGTTTAGTTCTTTTCTCGAATCCAGATTCCTTCATAGATGTGAATGCAGTTAAGATATTCTTGTCTCGCAATCCTGTGCCTACTTTTCTGGGTTATACTTTGCATGCCCTCTATACTCGTACAACGCGTAGAAGAGGGACCCTCATGTGTTGTATACCGCTGTTGGCGAGGTGGTTTATTTCGCACCTCCCTGAGTCCGTGTTGAAGAATGAGTAAGGTTTAGGATGGTCTTACAGGATAATGTCCCTTGCTCATACAGACATTCTTTGGAGTTCTTAGGATATGGAAGGTGTTGCTATCATTGATCGATGTGGGGAATACCCTAATGTCACGTTGCTTGGAATTAGAGGGGGAATAACCTACAATCCTTGTTTGGCTTTACGACAGTTTGGTCGCACTCGGAGAGACGGTCCTCATGAGCTACTTCTTACAAATATTGTCTTTGACTATAAGGAGGACGTTGAAGAGCATCGTCGAAGGTTTATAAGAGCCTGGGGAAGGGTGAACAGGTCTGACCCTCAAGAGCTAGGACCAAAGACTTCTCTCCCTATGCAACCTTACCTCCAGTGGGTCCGAGCCCGGGCTCAGAAGCTTGGGATACCTTATGAAGCTGTGTTGCCAGTGATTGTGGAGCATACTAATGAAGAAGGTGTTCCTTACACAGTCCTTTATCCCTACATGCCTACTGATCTGGGGGAATTGAAGAGATCCTGGATTCAGCTAAAAGAGGAGAGGGATACTTACCGGGAGAAGTATCATGAACAAGAGAGGAAGATCTTGAAGCTCACGAGGCAACTTGAGAATGAAAGGACAATCAATGATTACGTCAGCACAAAGGGAAAGTGACCATGGGATTTCTAATTTTTCTTATTTCTAGTTTAGATTTATTTTCAGTCTATTTCTTTTGTAACGCCTTAAAGGCATTGTTAAACATTCTTACAAGTTTTATCTAATAAAGTTTGTTATTTCTTGGTTTGCAAATTTAAATCTCCCAAAGTCTTTGAAATCATTTCACACGCATTCCTTTATCATGCACCTCATTACAGGTATCATTACAGGTTTCTCATCTTTTTCGCTGTTTATTTCAGCACAGAATGTCTTCTGAAATACCTACCGATCAAGCCATCAAAGCTCTTCAAGCACAGAATGCTCAATTTAAAGAGATGTTCTTGAACTTGGTCAAAGGACAACAGGATCTGAAGACTCTTATCCCGAAGGAGAAAAATAAGAAGAAGAAGAAGGTGGTTCTGCTGAATATGGGTCACAGATTTGGGAATAGGTTGTGACAGGAAGCTGATCTGTCTCATTCATCCAAAGGAGGAGAGAATCAAGAGGAAGAAAAGGGTCCTAGTCCTGTAGTCTCTGATAATGACACTGATTTTGATGAAGAACAATATCCTCCTGCTGAGGATAGGTATAAACAACTTGAAGACCGTTTGAGTGCAATGGAGATTCAGAAGATACCTGGTTTGGACTTCGAAGATCTGGGACTAGCATCTGGGGTGGTTATCCCTCATAAATTCAAAGCTCCTGTTTTTGCTAAGTACGATGGAGTATCCTGTCCAAAACTCTATCTCCGCTCATACATCAGAAAGATCCAACCCTACACTGCTGATAGAAATCTGTGGGTTCATTTCTTTCAAGATAGTCTGTCAGGGACTCAGCTTGAATGGTTTTATCAATTGGAAGGAGCTAATGTCTGCAACTGGGAGGACCTTGCTGCTGCTTTTTACAAGCAATACCAGTATAACACCGACCCTGCTCCCACGCGTACTCAGCTTCAGGGTATGTCAATGGGTGCAAGCGAAGGCTTTAAGAACTATGCTCAGAAGTGGAGAGATCTGGATGGAAGAGTCCAACCCCCTCTGTCTGATAGGGAGTTGGTGGATATGTTTCTTGGGACTTTGTTGGGTCCATTTTTCAATCATTTGATCGGTAGTTCATCATCTGGGTTTACTGAATTGATTTTGACTGGGGAGAGAGTAGAAGCTGGTATCAGAAGTGGTAAGATACAGAAAGGTGCTTCATCAAGTGCAGAAAAGAGGCCTTTCACCGGTAAGAAAGAAGCTAGTGCAGTTTACAGCTCGAGGAGCCAAAACCGACCTGAACACCGCCAAGCAGTAAATGCGGTAGTAATATCAAGACCCACCGTTTCCCCACAACGCAACAATCAATAAAGAATGGAGAGACCGCAAAGACAGTATACTCGGCTCAGTATGACCTTATCTCAAATTTTACTGCAATTGTTGAAGACCAACCTGGTAACTCTGAGGGAAGCCCCGAAGAATCCCAGTACCACATCTCCGCTATATAATCCGAACGCCCGTTCAGCCTATCACTCCGATAGCTCAGGGCATGATACAAACAATTGTTGGGCCTTGAGGAATAAGGTGCAGGATTTTATTGAAGCTAAAGAAATCGAGTTTGACACTCCAGAGAAGCCCAACGTCATAACTGCTCCTATGCCTAAACATGACCAGGGAGTGAATGCAATTAGGGATGATGAAGAAGAGTCAAATATTGACAATTGGATTTACCCGACTACCAATGGTGGATTGAACAATTGGAAGGCAAAGGACTTCGTGCCCGTTTCTTTTATTACACAGTAGTAGACTTTTGTTTGAGATTTGTAAAAAATAGTTTAAAACTTTACAGCCCGGTGCCTTGCCCGAGGCACATTGGCTTTGTTTGTGAGGGCTTATTATGTGTCATTTTCATATATCATAAATAAAGCATTGGACGTTTTCTTGCATTACAAATTTTGCGCTCTTTGTTTTTATTTTCTATCTTGCACTTTATTAAAACATCTATTGTCTTACACACACTCACATATCATAATGCAGATCCACATCCACTCTGGATCCCATTGATAACAACTCTGCTACTGCCAGTTATGACTTTGAAAATCTGATCAACCAAGCCGAGGACGAAGGTGAGGATGATTGTGAAGTGCCTGGGGAACTTGCTAGACTGTTACTAAAGGAAGAGAGGGCCATACAACCCCATGAAGAGCCAGTGGAATCAGTAAATTTGGGTACAGAGGAAGACAAGAAAGAGGTTAAGATCTGTGCGAATCTGGAGCCTAGTGTCAAGCAACGGTTGATACAGATGCTACGCGATTATGATGAGATCTTCGCTTGGTCTTATGAAGATATGCCTGGTTTAGACACCGATATTGTGGTACACCGCCTGCCAACCAAAGAAGATTGTTTTCCGGTAAAGTAGAAGGTTCGACGTATGCGCCCTGAGATGTCTGAGAAAATCAAAGCTAAGGTCATGAAACAGTTTGATGCCGGTTTTCTAGCTGTCACTTCTTACCCGTAGTGGGTTGCCAACGTGGTTCTGGTGCTGAAGAAAGATGGTAAGGTACGGATGTGTGTGGACTATAGGGATCTGAATAGGGCAAGCCCCAAGGATGATTTCCCACTCCCTCACATCGACATTCTGGTCGACAACACCGTGCAGCATAAGATCTTCTCCTTTATGGATGGTTTTTCTGGTTATAATCAGATTAAGATGGCTCCCGAGGACATGGAGAAGACAACCTTCGTTACGCAGTGGGGCACCTTTTGCTACAAGGTCATGCCTTTCGGGTTGAAGAATGATGGGGCAATGTATCAGCGCACCATGGTTTCTTTGTTCCACGACATGATTCACCATGAGATTGAGGTATACTTTGACGACATGATTGCAAGATCCCAGACTGAAGAAGAACATCTTGACCATCTCCAGAAACTATTTGACAGGTTGAAGATGTACAAGCTAAGGTTAAACCCGAACAATTGCACCTTCGGAGTAAGGTCTGGTAAGCTGTTGGGTTTCGTTGTTAGTGATAAAGGTATTCAAGTGGATCCTGCAAAAGTGAAGGCTATACAGGAGATTCCCGCTCCCTGAAGAGAAAAAGAAGTCAGAGGATTTTTGGGATGCCTGAACTACATTGCTTGTTTCATTTCACATCTGACTGCTACTTGTGAGCCAATCTTCAAGTTATTGAAGAAAGATCAAGTGGAAAGATGGAATGATGAATGTCAGGCCGCTTTCGAAAGGATCAAGGAATATCTCTAAGAGCCCCATATTCTGATGCCTCCAGTTGAAGGAAGACCTTTGATCTTATACTTGACAGTACTCGACAAATCAATGGAGTGTGTGCTGGGGCAGCATGACGAGTCTGGCCGAAAAGAGCATGCTATTTACTACCTTAGCAAAAAGTTTACCGACTGTGAGACCCGATACTCACTGCTTGAGAAAACTTGCTGCGCTTTGGCATGGGCTGCTCGCCGTATGAGACAATATATGCTGACTCACACTACCCTATTGATATCAAAGATGGACCCAATCAAGTATATCTTCGAAAAGCCTGCCTTGTCCGGAAGAATAGAAAGATGGCAGATGATCTTAACTGAGTATGACATCCAATACACAACCCAAAAAGCAATCAATGGGAGTGTGTTGGCAGATCATTTGGCACATCAAGCTGTGGATGATTACCAGTCTATGAATTTCGAGTTTCCGAATGAGAGCATCATGTTGGTGACTGACTTTGAAAAACCTGGACCGGATGAAGGACCTGAGGGGGGATCCCAATGGTCTATGTATTTTGATGGAGCTTCAAACGTATTAGGTAATGGTATTGGCGCCGTGATCATATCTCCTGAAGGCTATCACACTCTGTTCACCGCTCAATTATGTTTTAACTGCACCAACAACATGGTGGAGTATGAAGCATGCATCATGGGCCTTCGAGCAGCTATTGACCTAAGGATTAAGTTCTTGAGTGTATTCGGAGATTCCGCTCTAGTGATCAGTCAAATCAAAGGCGAGTGGGATACGAAACACCCAAATCTTATTCCTTACAAAGAATATGTATTAACGCTGCTCCCACATTTTGAGGAGATAACCTTTGAACACTTTCCGAGAGAGGAGAATCAGTTAGCGGACGCGCTAGCTACCATGTCTTCTATGTTCAAGGTCAGGTGGGACAATGAGGCTCCCCAGATTACCATTGAGAGGTTGGACGAACCTGCACATTGCTGTGACATCGAGACTAAAGAGGTAGCATATAAACCCTGGTTCCACGAGGTAAAGAGGTATCTTGAGGCTCAGGAGTACCCCGAGGGTGCATCTGTTAATGATAAAAACTTTCTGAGGAGATTCGTTGCGAAGTTCTTCATCAGCAATGGTGTCCTTTACAAGCATAACCATGATTCAACCTTACTGCGATGTGTGGATAAAAACGAGGCAGAAAGGATCATGGCGGAATTACATGAAGGTACTTTCGGAACTCATTCCAGTGGGCATACCATGGCGAAGAAAATCCTATGGGCAGGGTATTATTGGTCTACTATGGAAGCTGATTGTTATCATCATTCTCAGACCTGTCATAAGTGCCAAGTTTATGCTGATAAGGTGCATGTATCTCCAGTTCCTCTGAACGTCTTGACAACTCCTTGGCCTTTTGCAATGTGGGGCATCGACATGATTGGTGAAATCAGACCTACTGCGTCTAACGGGCATCATTTCATTCTGGTAGCGATTGATTATTTTACGAAGTGGGTTGAGGCAGCTTCCTTTGCTATAGTAACCAAGAACATTGTGGCGCGGTTTATTCGGCACAATTTGATCTATCGATATGGTGTACCAGAGAGGATCATTACAGACAACGGTACAAATATCAACAATACGATGATCACCGAGCTCTGCAAACAGTTTAAGATACAGCATCACAACTCTTCTCCCTACCGGCCAAAGATGAATGGGACTGTTGAAGTGGATAATAAGAACATCAAGAAGATTGTGCAGAAGATGACGGTGACATACAAAGATTGGCATGAGATGTTACCATTTGCTCTTCATGGGTACCGAACCTCAGCACAGACTTCAACAGGGGCAACACCCTACTCTTTGGTGTATGGCATGGAAGTAGTCTTACCTATTGAGGTCCAGATACCCTCTCTTCAGATTATGAAGGATACAGGTTTGAGCGAAGGAGATTGGATCCAGACCCGACTTGATCAGCTGAACTTAATCGACGAAAAGAGACTTACTACTATTTGTCATGGTCAGGCGTATCAAAAGTGAATGATCAAGGCATTTAACAAGAAATTCAGACGACAAGAGTATCAAGTTGGGGATCTGGTGATCAAACGCATCATACTGCTACAAGGTGATCCCATGGAAAATGGACCCCTACTTACAAAGGGCCATTTATGGTTAAGAACATTTTCTCAGGAGGAGCTATGATTCTAACTACCATGGGTGGTGACAACCTTCCTCACCCCGTCAATGCAGACATAGTGAAAAAATACTACGCATAATCAAAGACCTGCTAGGTTGACTGGCCTAGGCAAAAATAAGGGCTTCCCGGTGAACCAAAAGGGTGTGGGAAAAAATAAGGGATGAAAATGAAAAAATCTGTACACCCGGTAAGTCGAAAACCTGAAAAGGCGGTTTGGGCAAAAAAGGGTATCCCGGTGGACTGAAAACCCGAAAGGGCAGTCCAGGCAAAAATTAGGGATTGAAGCGTAATACTATGTCTCATTGGATCATCTTGCAACCAGACTTCAGTATCAACTATCAAGCTCGAACAACATTAATCAATCTGATCTACCTTCAACCAAGTAGCAAAGTGATGAGACGCTCAAAGAAATAAGTGCAATAGCAGAGTTGGAACCCAATGGGATTGTTCACATAACTGTTTTCCTTTGTTTTTCACAAATTGTATAATTTCTATCATCCGGCGGCGTTCTCTTACTCGGACGTCAGCCTCTTATACAAAAACGCTTATTTACAGGCCAACTTCAAAATCAATACAATTCATTTTCACAAAGAAATTTCAAATTGTTTTTCCTTTTTCTGTTTTGTTTTGCAAGAACGTCCAATGGTTCATTTTTGATATATGCATTTGATAATAATTGCTGCTCATAAATATTTACATGCGAAACAAAAAACGATTACTCGTAATATCAAGAACAGGGGCAAACAAGAAATGTTCAAATCTTACAGTTGCTCTAACCACCAGGTATAGGGATAAACCTAGTTGGAAAATACGACTAAAGGTACATTAACTCCCCGCAGAGCAAAAGGCATCTAAAAACAATGGTGTTATTTATCCCCAAGCAGAGTTCATTTATCACCAGCAATGGAAGATTATCCCCAGTGGAGTTTATTTCTTCCACAAGAAGAAACTCAACCCCCAACAGGGATCATCATCGCCAGCAACAGTAATTCATCCCCATCCGAGGTTATTGCTCCAAATTAGTAGATCTTCTGACTGAGTATCTCTTCCTCACAGAGACATTCTCTCGCCAGTTTATTCTCCAGCAGAATTATTCTCCTGCCATGTATTCTCAAATCATCTTCAACCGTCATCCCCGACGGGAACGAAGAATTCAACTCCTTGCACGCTCCAGCAGCAGTCCGAGATTTATTTTCCCCAGTTAAAGAATATCATAAAAACATTGCATGTCCATACATCATGACATATGCATACGCATCATATAGCACAATCTCATTTATTTTGAGAACATCATTGCTCGATACATATCATGCATTACATACGACTAACTCTTTACCTTTCAGGAAAAAAGATACAATCAAATTCTCACCAAGTTCAAGCTATGAAGCCCGGATCCGACCGGATAGTACCTTGATTTCTACATCATATTGTGAAGCCTGGAGAATGATCAGATAACAGTATCAAACACCGCAAAGCCTGGAATCGACCAGATAGTGGTTTATCTCTAAGCTATGAAGCCCGGATCCGACCAGATAATAGTTTAATCCCCAAAAAGTATTGTGAAGCCTGGATTACAACCAGATAGCAGTACGAGTACCATGAAGCCTGGATTTGACCAGATAGTGGTATATCATAAACACAAGTCGTGAAGCCCGGATTACGACCAGATAACAACTCAGTAAGTTATTGTGAAGCCTGGATTACGACCAGATAGCAATACAAATTTCTGTGAAGCCTGGATTACGACCAGATAGCAGCCAAAGACACCGCGAAGCCTGGATTATGACCAGATAGTGGTATATCTTTAATACAAGTTATGAAGCCCGGGTTCAACCGGATAGTATCTTGAATTCTCCGAACACCATGAAGCCTGGATTCGACCAGATAATGGTATGAGACATCGTGAAGCCTGGATTACGACCAGATAGCGGTAAAAGACACTAAAGCCTGGATTACGACCAGATAACAGTGAGGGACAATGTGAAGCTTGGATTACGACCAAATAGCAGTTTACCCGACAATTACTATGAATCCCAGATTCAACCGGATATTAGTAGGCCCAAAAATCAAATGGAAGCCCGGAGGCGACTGGATAACCACTTGATTTATTCTAAAGCCTGGATTACGACTAGATAAGAAGTAAGGTATTGTGAATCCTGGGTTACGACCAGATAGCAGTACAGGACACCATGAAGCATGGATTCGACCAGATAGTGGTATAAAACATCCTGAAGCCTGGATTTCGACCAGATAACGATAAAAGGACTGAAGCCTGGATTACGACCATATAACAGTACACGACATTGTGAAGCTTGGATTTCGACCAAATAGCAGTTTACCTGGACAAATACTAAGAAGCCCGAAGTCGACCGGATATTAGTGTGCCCTAAATTCAAGTTGAAGCCCGGATGCGACCGGATAACAACTTAATTCTTTCTGAAGCCTGGATTACGACCAAATAAGAATTGAGAAATTGCGAAGCCTGGATTACGACCAGATAGCAATTTTAATCTCATCTCCCCAGTAAGTCATTGTAAAGCCTGGATTACGACTAGATAGCAGTTGGTCTTATCACTATGAAGCCAGGATTATGACCAGATAGTAGTTCATTTTCACCTCCTCGACTGAGAGACGATTCCCCAGTAGAATAACGGACGACCGAAGCTCCTAAAATTCAACTTTTTACCGAGATAAAGATCAGCATTCCCCGGCATAGTCTTCCTCAACAACAGGTATACAGGCTCTCGCCAAGGAATCTCTTAGGCGATCGACAGTCCTTAATATGGCATCTTTAAGCCCATCTTCCGTCATCAATTTCCAAATGGCATCCGTAAGCCCATTCCCGACATCACAAGACAGATACCACTTCATGCGAGTGCAAATTTCTGGGCACTCTAGTGTTCAATCATCTTCCACCTTCGGATCACGAAAGGCAAGCAAGCCAATCTACATCCTCAGGTTTAAGAAGATTGAACAAGGGCAGCTGTTGTACCCCAAAATTTGCCCTCCCATATTTCTCAAAACATTTCAAGTGAGATCCTCAAATTGCTCAAGGAAGTCCAAGGGTTGACCAGACAAGCTCTCTCCTAAGGCAGTCTACCTCAAATTAGGGTTTCATGTTGCATCAAGATAATTGAGTCCAAGGGATCCCAAATGCTCACCATTGTCCTAATATGTTCTCAAGATCATCCATGTCAAGTTTCAGGCCTTGCAGAGGAAGTTTGCTCAATCAATTGTTCAAAGGCCTGAAAATCGACTGTGTTAGGGCAAAAGTCAATTGTGGCCCACATATAGTCAAACTTCAATATTTTTGGTCAACATCCTAATTTTGAAGTATTATTCATCATTTGATCAAGGGTTGATCATGATTCCTCAAGGATTGCTCACAATTCATCAAAACCCAAAAGTTGATAAATTAGGGTTTTGTAGGAAAAGTCAACTCAACTTTGACCAAGCATAACTTTCTCATACTTTATGAGAAATGACCTATCCAAAGCTCATTTTTAAGAGGATGCAATTCCCTACAATTCATATTCATCTCCCAAGTTTAAAATATGCACTCACAAGAAGTTATAAATTTGGACATTATAGGTCATTTTGAAAAGTCAACAAAAACACCTTTTTTTTTCAAAGCTTCATAAATGAACATGGAAGACTCAATTGAGATGAGAACAAAAGGGTTGCTTAGAGGACATCTTAAGATTTCTAAAAAGTCCAAGAACACCTTCATGGAGTCAAAATTGAAGAAGTTATGCATTAGTGAAGCTGACCTTTTTTGCAAAATTGTCAAAAGTCAAAAGTGCCTCAAATTGCAAAATTTGCCAAATGGGCCCAACTTTTTGTACTCAGCTTAAGTTTTTAACATGGTCCACGAGCCCTAACTCTTCCCACTTGCCTTTATTTTATTTTTACCATTTATTTTGATTTTTTATTTCAAAAATCAATTTAAATCAAAATAAATCATGAAAATATCCAAAGCATTTAAGTATTAAGATTTGATGCATGTTTCAGGTCCCTTATACAGCTAGAAAGTGAATCAAATCGTGTAAGGCATGGTTGTGCATAAAAAGATTGGTTTTGGCCTATTTTTGGAAAGAATTTTCATGAAGATCAAATCATGATCAAAGACCATAATTGCCAAAGATTGAGAACACATTTGCAACCCAAATTCGTTCCTTGGTATATAGTGGACAAAGGCAGATAAAAAGAAAAAGGTTGGGAGGCGTGGAGAGGAAGAACAAAACTTGAAAAAACTCAAGAAAAGTGATGACTTGATTTCATACTGCCAGTCATTTTCAAGACTCCCAAGCCATCTCATTCGCTTCCCGAGAGTACAAGGAAGTTATACCAATCAAAAGCAGGCGTCCTCGTGCCTATAATTCATCTCCACGACCCTCACGGTTTGGCTTTTTAAAAAAAATTGTATTCCTTTATTCTTGCATATTTATCATGTTTCAATAGCATATTTGTAATCCTGATCATGTTTGCAAGCTAACTGTACCATTTAATTGCATTTTTGTTAGCTATATTGAAATCCACCATTACTAGGGTTTCTTTGTGTGTTTTGGGTTTTTTTGGTACAGGCAAAATTGGTCCATAAAAAGGGTTCCATGATGATCACAGGGTCAGGACGATTGGATCTACATCATTAGATTTCGTTTATCATTCATGTGTGAGGTTTTGAAATATGGAGGGTTTATAGCTACGGACTTTTGTCCGTAGGTAAAAGTCCATAACTTTTACCAACAGAGGGAGGAAGAAGAAGACCTGCGTTGCACCATCTCATTCGCCTGTTTGAACTTTCGCGCGCAGGAAATTGTCAAATTGTGTTTTTTTCTTATATTATTTATTTGTGTCTCTATGTACAACACATGCACTCAACTCAGTTGGTCAGTGGGAGAGAGAAAAAGCTGAAGGACCTGGGTTCGATCCCCAGGTCCCCTTGATCTTCAATATTATTTTTCTGTACATGTTTTCATGCGCAGGCTTCTAGGATGTCCACCATACATCCTCAATGCACAACCAACCATATGTCTACAGGCCAGATCTAGCGCCCATCATTTGGAGGACCATGATGCACCCCAGTCAACGGCCAGCACTGGATCATGGAAGTCAACGTGGATCAGTTTGTTTGGGCCGAAAAGCTTGCTATTAACACCCCTCCAATTTACTGATTACAGGCCCAATTTTTCCTTTTCTTTTTCTCTTTAGATTTTCTTTATTAATTCATTTAATTTATTTTTATTAACACAAAAATTAATTCTTTTTTTTATCAAAAATCATAAAAATAATTTTTCATCCAATTAGATTTAGGTTTTTTTTATCAAAAATTAATTTAATTAGTTTATTTAATTTTTTAGGTAACTTTAATTGTCTTTGTAAATAAATTAAAATAAATTAGAACAATTAGGGTTTTGTTTCATTTAATTCTTTTTAACCAAAACATAAAATTAGGTCAAATGTAAATATTTTTTTGATTTAATTTAATTAATAATTAGGTTTGTACATATTTAATTTAAAACCTTATTTTCTTAAAATAATCAAAAACAACAAAAAAATGATTTTTCTTGTAATTAGGTTAGACGAGGTCAAAATCCTAAATTCCTCTCGTTCTTAATTCATCGCGCGCGATTATTTATTTTTCACAATATATATGTAATTGCTCATGGGATGTAATTGATTAATTAGGACTTTTTCGTTTATTTATCGTTTTTGTGGGTTTTTTTTTGCTATGTAATTAATACCCGAAGCCTTGTAATAGCGTATCTTTATTTTCTCGCACTTTAATTCTCGCAAATATTAATTGTTAGATGTATGATATTAAGGTTGCATGACAAGACTGTATGTAAATTTTAAAAAGATTAGCAAACCCTAAATGTGAAAAGATAATAACTAAAATTGAATCACTCGCACATGCACACTCCCAGGGTATACTCTCACTTCGGTAGCCTTCGGTAAACGATCATTAAGTATAAACTATTTTAGTGGTCGCTCTCTTGTCTAAACAAAGATCAAATGTCCCGTTCAGAAATGTTGCCTCAGAAAGGTTGCCTCGGAAATGTTGCCTCGAATATTGATCTTAAGACATTAGGGTTATTACTAAGATGTCCTAACATTGCTTTAGTGATCGTACGTCCCTTTCGAATTGACCCTTAAAACTCCAACAACGATGCTACCTACTCACTAATAGTGGGATAGCGATGTCTAAAGGAAACAAGAACAGAAACATTCTCTTTTTCGAGTAGGTAGATGCTAGTAGGTACTTGCTCAAAACTTTTTTTCACACTTACACTTTTTCAAACAAAGTTTTCAAAACGACTTCGTAACACTCTTGAAGACAGAAGCAAGGGTTAAATCGAAGTAAAAGAAAAACTTTTTTTTTAAATCAAACACACACAAGAAATTTTGAAAATGATGAGCAAGTACCTAAGAGCCCATGGAAAACCACTAATAGAAAGAGTGCTAATACTTTCCCTTTCTATAATCTACCCCCCGTACTCAAAATCTCTAAAAAAGGAATTTTTCTGTGCTTTTTTCCTTTCCATTTAGATAAAATAAAAGTCGGTGGCGACTCTTGCTTACCGTACATTTGCAAATATAAAACGCCAACCAACATTTTAAACAGTCCGGTTCTGCCACCGTATCACAAAACCCAATTCTATGCTAGCAAGAAGAAAGTTTTAGAGCTCACCAGGCCACTTCATGAAGAGAAGAGTATAAATGCTTACATTGCACCAAAGAGGATGCGTCCGTGGGAAGTTTGAGTCCCCTTTTTGCTTTGAGAGTTCATTTTTTGCTCTGTTACTTCCTTTCTAAGCCCAAGAGGCATCTTTGTAACCACTTAAACTTCTCGATGCAATTAACGTTTGTTTTCCCTTTGGGTAAGCAAATTTACGTCTTAGAAATCCTTGAAAACATTACATACATATATATCATACATATCATTGCATAAACAGGTTTCAGGACAAGCTTCTTATCTTCTTCGCTGTTTATTTCAGCAATGGCTCTTGAACAAACAGTTAAGGAGCTTCAGGCACAGAATGCTCATTTCCAAGTAATGTTCCTGAATTTGGCTAAGGGACAAGAAGATTTGAAAGCTCTGATTCTCAAGGATAAGAAGAAGAAAAAGAAGCCAGTGGGTGTTCTGAATATAAGAAGAAGGTTCAAAGGACCAGTGAGGCAAGTTTCAGAGCTTGCAACTCCGTCAAAAGATAGAGACAATCAGGAAGGAGATCCAAGAGAAGAAGACCACAATACAAGGTAGTCTGAAGAAGATGAAGCTGATTACACCGAGGAACAATACCCCTACTGATGATAAGTACAAACAGATGGAGGACCGTCTCAATTCCATGGAGGTTCAGAGGGTACCTGGCCTGGATTTCGAAGAGCTTGGGTTGGTTTCTGGAGTGGTTATCTCACAAAAGTTCAAAGTGCCCGCATTTTCTAAATATGATGAGGTCTCATGTCCTAAGCTGCATCTCAGATCTTATGTCAGGAAGATCCAACTGCACACTGCTGACAGGAATTTGTGGGTGCATTAATTTTAAGACAGTCTATCGGGGACTCAAATAGAGTGGTTCTATCAGCTGGAGGGAACCAACATCCGTAACTGGGAAGACCTGGCTGCTGCTTTCTACAGGCAGTACCAATATAATGTTGACCTCGCTCCAACCCATACACAACTTCAGAGCATGTCTATGGGTTCTGGTGAGGGCTTTAAATATTATGTCCAAAAATGGAGAGACCTTGTAAGAAGAGTCTAGCCTCCGTTGTCTGATAGGGAGCTGGTGGACATGTTCTTGGGCACATTATTCGGGCCATTCTTTAACCATCTAATTGTAAGTTCTTCTATTTCATTTACTGAATTGATCTTGACTGGTGAACAAGTAGAGGCTGGTATTAAAAGTGGTAAGATACAGAGAGATGCATCCTCCAATACTGCAAAGAAACCATTCACAGGGAAGAGGGAGGTCAGTGCTGCTTATCGCCAAAGAAATCTTAACAAAACTAAGCGTTGTTCGACGGTAGGGGCTGTTATGATTTCCAATCTTGCATCAAACCAGCAACGAAATAATCAGTCCAGAACATATAAGCCTAGAAGATAGTTTACCCAGATTAATATGACTTTGTCTCAAATTTTTCCACATTTGTTGAAATCCAATATGGTTACCCTGAGAGAGGCTCCCAAAAATCCCAACACTGCATCTCCTTGCTACAATTCAAATGCTCAGTGTGCCTACCATTATGAAAGTCCAGGACACGATACAAATGACTTTTGGGCTTTGAAGAACAAGGTGCAGGATTTGATTGAAGCAAAGGAGATTGAATTTGACGCTCCTGAGACTCCTAATGTTATAACTGCCTTTATGCCCAAGCATGGTCGTGGTGTTAATGCTATTGATGATAATATGTTTGTTTCTTCTGTTGATGAACTAGATACTCCACTCCTGACTATTAAAAAGAATCTCTTGCAAGCCGGTTTATTTCCGGGTTGTGATGAAGGTTGCCACGTATGTTTGTCTCTACCTAATGGTTGCCATTTGTTGAAGGAATGTGTTCAGTGCCTGATGGATGATAAAGAAATTCTGTTTGAGAAGACTCCAGTTACAAGTGCTCCGTGTGAAGATGTTTGTATCATTACCATTTTCGCGAATCCTCCCAAGGTCTCCTCCAAAAGACCTGTCAGGATTACATCTTTTCCAAAATTTACTCTGTTAATAATTACTTTTCCTGGACCTATACCATATTCCTCACATAAAGTTATTCCCTGGAATTATAGGGCTAACGTCTATTACCATGGCGTCAAGCAAAACCTGTTGGTTGTTAAAGACAAAGATGCTGAAGACTCTGATCCCGACATTAGTAACATTATTGGGACCAACAAGGTTACCATAAGCGGAATGATTTTCTCTCCCGAGATCTCTCCTAAAACTGTTTCTACTCCTGTGATCATCCTTATTGTTGCTCCTGTTAATACTCTCATTACTACTCATGTGATTGTTCCTGTTGCTGCTCCTGTCAATATTCCCATGGCTACTCCTATTGTTATCCCTGCTATCGGGTCTGCCGAGACTCAGGGCAAAGAGGTATTGGTTGAGACTGTCCGGATGAAGGCACATCTAGAAGCCATTCCCGAGGCTTCTAAAAAGGGGATGGAAGAGATATTGAAAATAATCAAGAAAAGTGATTACAATGTCGTAGAGCAATTGGGGCAGACCCCTTCAAAAATCTAAATGCTAGCCCTACTGCTATGCTCTAAAGCCCATGCCAAGGCTTTAGTAAAATTCCTGAAGTTTGCCCACGTGCCTCAAGAGACCTCCGCTAATTAATTCGAGAATTGTGTGGCTAGTTTGATGGCTGACAATGGCCTGGGATTCTCTGATGCAGACCTAACTCCCAAGGGAAGGAAACACAATTATTCCCTACATGTCTCTATTGAATGCAGGGGCACTACATTAGCCCATGTTCTGGTAGATACAAGTTCATCACTGGATATCTTACCCAAGAATGCTTTAGACAAGTTGGATTGCGAAGGGCTCACACTAAATCCTAGTAACATTGTGGTGAGGGCCTTTGATGGTTCTAAAAGAATGGTGCATGGGGAAGTGGACATCCTTATCAAAGTGGGTACTCAGACTTTTAATTACACTTTCTATGTGATAGACATTCGCCCATCTTACTCCTATTTATTGGGTCGACCCTGGATCCATGGGGTTGGTGTTGTGACGTCCACCCTACATCAAATGCTGAAGTACCCAGATAATGGGAAAATCATCACAGTACATGGGGAGGAGGAGTACATGGTGATCCACCTGAACTCTTTCATGTATGTTGAAATGGACAGAGAGTTCATTGAGACTCCCTGTCAGAACTTTGAGGAGGTTCCACAGACCTTTGTTGCAACCAAGACCACTGCCAATGTTCCAAAGACTACTAGGCCTCCACTGAAGATGGCTTCTCTGAAAGATGCCAAGGCAGTCATTAAAGAAGGTGGGTATACAATTTCTAGCCAACTTCCGGATATTCCCTACAAATCTGAAAAATTTGGTTTGCATTTTACTTCAGGAGCCCAGAGAGTTGTTTGTCGTGCTCGCATCGGGGGACCACCTTTACGGATCAGCAACCATGGAGTTAATACTTTGGAGGACAGTGATAGTGATTGTGACTTGGACAAGTGGATCTTCCCAACCATCAACGGTGGACTCAGCAACTGGGAGGCTAAAGACTTTGTGCCCATTACTTTTATTTAAGAGTAATTTGTCTTTTTGTTTTGAGGAAATGTAATATTTGAACAATTGAAACATTAAAGCCTTGTGTCTTACCCGAGGCACAATGGTCTATTTGTGAGGGTCATTACTTCATTTTCATATGTCATCAATAAAACATTGGACGTTTCGCATACAAATTTTACGCTCTTTGTTTTTCTTTTCTGCCTCTTTACTTTATCAAAAATATACGATTATGCTCTTACACACACCCACCTATCAAACTGCAGATCCACATCCACTATGGATCCCATTGATAACGGTTATGCTGTTGCTCATTATGACTTTGAAAATCCTATCTACCAAGCCAAGGACTAAGGTGAGGGAGATTGTGAGGTACCAGGAGAGCTTGCTAGACTGTTACAATAGGAAGAAAGGGAAATACTGCCTCATGAGGAGCCAGTTGAGACAGTGAACTTGGGTACTGAAGAGGATAGAAAGAGGTCAAGATAGGTGCCGATATGGAGCATAATGTCAAGGAATGGTTAATACAGATGCTACATGACTATGTTGAGGTTTTTGACTGGTTATACGAAGACATACTGGGACTTGACACTGATATCGTGGTTTATCGCCTACCTAAAAAAGAGGACCGCCCTCCAGTGAAACAGAAGGTTCGTCGTATGCGGCCAGAGATGTCAGAAAAGATCAAGGCCGAAGTCATGAAACAGTTCAACGCTGGTTTCTTAGCTGTCATCTCTTATCCATAATGGGTTGCCAATGTTGTTCCAGTACCTAAGAAGGATGGTAAGGAACATATGTATATGGATTACAGAGACCTGAATAGGGAAAGCCCCAAGGATGACTTTCCGCTTCCCCATATTGATGTTCTGGTTGACAACACCGTACAACATAAGGTATTCTCCTTCATGGATGGTTTCTCTGGATACAATCATATCAAAATGGCACCTAAAGACATGGAGAAGATGACCTTTGTCACACAGTGGGGCATTTTCTTTTACAAACTTATGCCATTTGGGTTAAAGAACGTCGGGGCAACATATCAATATGCCATGGTAGCTTTGTTTCATGATATGATCCATCACGAGATAGAGGTCTACATTAATGATATGATAGCCAGATCTCAGACTGAAGAGTAGCATCTTGATCACCTAGAGAAGCTTTTTGAAAGGTTGAAGGAATATAAACTAAGGTCGAACCCGAATAAGTGCACCTTTGGAGTAAGAGCTGGTAAACTCTTAGGCTTCGTCTTCAGCAACAAAGGCATTGAAGTCGACCCTGCGAAGGTTAAAGCTATACAATAAATTCCAACTCCTCGCACTGAGAAGGAAGTTAGGGGATTCTTGGGATGTATGAACTACATTTCCAGATTCATTTCACATATGGATGCTACTTGTGAGCCAAAATTCAAATTACTGAAGAAAGATCAAGTAGTGAAGTGGAACAACGATTGCCAGAACGCCTTTGTAAAAATAAAGGAATACCTTCAAGAGCCTCCAATTCTGATGCCTCCGGTTGAAGGAAGACCTTTGATAATGTACTTAATAGTATTATAGAACTCAATGGGGTGTGTGCTGGGGTAGCATGACGAGTCTGGTCGAAAAGAGCATGCAATATACTACCTTAGAAAATTTTTTACCGACTGTAAAACAAGATACTCACTGCTCGAGAAAACTTGCCGCGCTTTGGCATGGGCTGCTCGCCGACTAAGACGGTATATGTTAACTCACACTACCTTCTTGATATATAAGATCCTATCAAATACATATTTGAGAAGCCCTCTCTCTCTAGAAGAATAACAAGATGGCAGATGATCCTGACCGAATAAGACATTCAATATATAACCCAGAAAGCAATTAAGGAAAGTGTATTAGCTGATCATTTGGCTCATCAGGCTGTGGACGACTACCAATCCATGAATTTTGAGTTTTCGGACGAGAATATCATGTTAGTGACTGATTATGGAGAACCTGGACCAGATGAAGGACTTGAAAAAGGATCCCGATGGACTATGGTTTTCGATGGAGCTTCCAAAGCTCTTGGCAATGGCATCGACACTATAATCATATCTCTTAAAGGCTGTCATACTCCTTTCACTGCCAGATTATGTTTCAATTTCACCAACAATATGGCTGAGTATGAAGCATGTATTATGGGTCTCAAAGCTGCTATTGACTTAAGGATCAAATTCTTGAGTGTATTTGTAGACTCAGCCTTAGTGATATGTCAAATCAAGGGAGAATAGGACACAAAGCATCCTAATCTCATCCCGTACGAAGAGCATGTGTTGACATTGATTCCACACTTTGAAGAAGTTAACTTTGAGCATTTCCCACGAGAGGAAAATCAACTAGAGGAGGCGCTAGCTACAATGTCATCCATGTTCAAAGTCAGATGGGATAATGAAACTCCTTAAATCACCATTGAGAGGATGGACGAGCCAACATACTGTCACGAGATTGATACTGAAGAAGTAATGAACAAGCCTTGGTTCCATAAATTCAAAAGATATCTTGAAGTCCAAGAATATCCCGAGGGAGCTTCAGTCAATGATAAGAAGTTCCTATGAAGGTTCTCTGCTAAGTTCTTTCTCAGTAACGGGATCCTCTACAAGCGCAACCACGATTATACCTTGCTTCGATGTGTAGACAATAGTGAGGCATAAACGATTATGGATGATTTACATGAAGGTACCTTTGGAACTCATTGCAGTGGACATACGATGGCTAAAAAGATCCTACGGGCAGGATAGTACTAGTCCACTATGGAAGCATACTGTTATCAGCATTCGCGGAGTTGTCACAAATTCCAGATCTATGCTGACAAGGTACGTGTGCCTCCGGTTCCTATGAACGTCTTGATGGCTCCTTGGTCGTTTGCAATGTGGGGCATCTATATGATTGGGGAAATCAGACCTACGGCTTCTAATGGACACCGCTTCATCCTGGTTGCCATTGATTACTTCACAAAATAGGTCGAGGCAGCTTCATTTTCTTCTGTTACCAAGAACGTTGTGGCCCGATTCATCAAACACAACCTTATCTGTCGGTACCGTATTCCAGAAAGAATCATTACAGATAACGGTACCAATCTCAATAACACTATGATCACCGAGCTCTGCACGCATATCAAGATCCAGCATCACAACTCTTCTCCCTATCGGTCGAAGATGAATGACGCTGTAGAAGCTGCTAATAAAAATATCAAGAAAATCATAGAGAAGATGACGGTGACATACAAAGACTGGAATGAGATGTTACCATTTGCTCTTCATGGTTACTGCACCATAATGTGCACATCAACAGGGGCAACTCCTTTCTCTCTGGTTTACGGTATGGAGGTTGTCTTACCCGTTGAGGTCCAGATCCCGTCCTTGAGAATCATGAAGGATGCAGGGCTGAGTGAAGACGAATGGGTCCATAATCGACTTGATCAATTAAACTTCATTGATGAGAAGAGGCTCGCGGCTGTCTGCCATGGTCAGATGTACCAAAAATGTATGATCAAAGCTTTTAACAAGAAGGTCAAATGCCAGGTATATCAGGCTGGTGACCTGGTAATCAAACGCATCATACTGCCACAAGGTGATCCCAGGGGAAAATGGACTCCCACATACGAAGGGCCATTTATGATCAAGAATATATTTTCTGGTGGAGCCATGATCCTAACCACTATGTACGGTGACGACCTTATGCACCCTGTCAACGTGGACATAGTTAAAACATGCTACGCATAAACAAAGACCCACTAGATTGACTGGCCTAGGAAAAAATGAGGGTATCCCGGCGAACCAAAAGGGTTCGGGGAAAAATTAGAGATATACATAAAAAATTTGTACACTCGGTATGATCGGTGGGAATGAGAACTGACTGTTTTGGATATGTTGGTTCACGTTTGCGTTTGTTTTCGCAAAATGTCACGGTAAGCAAGAGTCGCCACCGTCTTTTATTTTATCCAATAAGGAAAGGACAAAAGCACAGAAAAATTCCTTTTCGAGATGTTTCTCGGGTTCGGGAGGTAGATTATAGAAAGGGAAGGTGTTAGCACCCTTTCTATCTGTGGTTATCCACGGGCTCTTAGGTACTTGCTCATTATGTTTTCAAAAGTTTGCTTTTCTTTGTGTTTGTGGGTTTGAAAAGAGTTTTCTGTTTGAAAGGGGTGTAAGTGCGAAAAGTTTTGTTTTGTTTTTAAAAGAAGCAAGTACTTAAGAACATCTACCTACTCAAAAAGTAATTAGATTGTACAAATGTCCTTTAGACAACGCTAGCCCACTATTGATGAGTAGGTAGCACCGTCGTTGGAGTTTAAGGGTCAATTCGATTAAGGGATGTGTGGTCACTAAAGCAATGTTAGGATGCCTTAGCGGTAACCCTAATGTCTTAGATCATTTCATTAGAGGAAACCGTTTTGAGGCAACTTATGATCTCTGGACAAGAGGGCGACCTCTAAAACTTACTATACTCAATGATCACGTTCGAGGCAACCAAGTGAGGTGTACCCTAAGAGTGACATGTGCAAGTGTGTCAATTTTCAGTTATTTATCTTTGTACATGTTAATGGTGAGCTATTGTTGATTTTAAATTAAAATTGGTCTTGTCATGCATTTCCTATTATTCAAACATCTAACAGTTAATGGTTACGGAAATTAAATTGCGGAAAATAAATCTAAGCTATTACAAGGCGTCGGGAATTTACATCGCCAAAGACAAACCCTTTAAAATTAAATTGCGAAAAGTAAATAAAAGCGATAAATAAAATCCTAATTAAAAACTATTACATTCCCGAAGCAGTTACAATATTGAAATACAGATCAAAAATAATTTGCGCGCGAGAAATTTAAAATCGGAGTGTCTTAGGGTTTTGACCCTTTTTATTAAATAAAGCATATTTTTGTTATTTTTTTGAATTAAAAATTAGTCTAAATTAATAATTGAATTAATTAATTAAATGAAAAAAATTTGGGTTTTTATTTTAATTAAGGAAATAAAATAAGAATGGTTAAAAATATTAAAAACCTATTTCTAAATTAATTTTAATTTAATGCAAAAGATATTAAAATTATACCTAATTAAAAACTAAATTAATTGACGAAAATTTATTTACAAAAATAATAAAATAGTGAAATTAATAAAAATATTATTTTTTAGGGTTTTCTGATTTTATATAAAAGAAAAAAGTTAATTGATTAATTAATTAATAACAAAATAAATAATTAAAACAAAAATGAAAATATGAAGGGAAAAAGAAATAACCCAGGGGTGCTGGGCTTAATTTGGGTGTGAATCTGGCAATATCCAAGGCCCAAAACATCCAGCCTACTTTGACCTTTGGGATCCAACGCATGCTCGTTGACCAGGGAGTATGGTGGTCCTTCAACTTTGGCCTTTAGATCTGATCTGAGACCACCTGGCTAGCATCTGGAGAGGGGCGTATGATGAGCTGCATCTTGGGCGTTGCACATAATTTCCTGAAGAAAAAATTGAACAAAGTTTTGGGGGACCTGGGATTCGAACCCAAGTCCCAAGGGGTTTTGCAATAGCACGCTCACCAACCAACCAGCTTGTTCATTCGTTATTGGAATAGAAAACAAATAATATATTCAAAACAAATAATTATGCCCTGCAAAAAATAAAAACGCGCTAATGATTCAAATGAACCAATGGATGCAAGCTATGTTATCGTCTTCCTCAAACACCCTGGTTATTTACCTGCGTATTTTTATCCGCGGGAAGATTCGTAGGGCATCTCAAAAACCCTCTCCAGGCCATGTAAACAAAATCCAAGAGTACCACAGCACTCGTCTCTTCCTCCTGGCCATCCCTGTAACCATTATTTGGCCCAATTTTCCCTGTAATTCAAATGCGTAAAAACAACAAAACAAAACCCTAGGTTCGGGTACATGATTATAGGCCATGAAAACGAAATTAAATGATGCAGACTTGTTAGGAATTTGATAAGGATCAAGATCATGTCAATAGTTTATCAAAAGGATACAAGAATGAATAGTTTCGATTTCATGTTCAGAGCCGTTTTCAAGAACACTTACAGAGCTTTTCAGATAGCTTCAGGCCTTGGTTTTGGTTGCTATAGCTTCAGGAGGTTGCTGGCAAGGGAGCTACGTTGTGATTTTGGATTGAGTTGGCCTCCAATGTTGATTTCGATCTTCACTTTTTCAAGCTTTTTCTCAAAATTCTACTGGCCGTTTCAGCAGTGTTTTGGGCCTCTCCTTGGTCTGCCTCACTTGTGTGTACATAAGGGAATGTGTTTAGGTCAAAACATGGGCCATAATCCTTATGCATTGAAGATGGAAGATTTGATTTTGATCACCATTAACAAGTTTCCATATTTGCATCAAATCTGAGATTTTGTGCATGTTTTGACTTGCCACGAATTTGATTGAGTGTTATATGATATTTGCAAGCTGTAATGACCACAAGAATCTTATTACATCAATTTTTAGATTTTATTTGATTTAATATTGATTAATAATGAATTAAATCAATAAAAATGAAATAAAATAGAAAAATAGATGAATGTCCATGAAATTAAATATGGAACACGTGTGTGGCATGACAAGACTATATCAAGTGGAAAAAAGTGGGCCCTTTTGTCAAAAATTAGAGTTTTGAGGATGGTTGACTTTTGGCAAATTTGGAAAAATGCCCAACTTCAAAAATGCATAACTTCTTCAATTTTGAACTTTTGGAGGTGTTCTTGGACTTTTTAGAACCATTTTAGGTTATCCTATAACCAACCCTTTTGGTATCATCTCATGTTGATGTTCCATGCTCAAGTTATAAGCTTTGGAAAAAAAGGTGTTTTAGTTGACTTTCAAAAATGACCTATAATGTCCAAATTTGTAACTTTTTGTGAGAGCATTTCTTGATCTTGTGGTGTGAAGATGGATTGTAGGAAATTGAATCCTCTTAAAAATGAGCTTTGGATGGGTCATTTCTCATAAAGTATGAGAAAGTTATGCTTGGTCAAAGTTGAGTTGACTTTTCCTACAAAACCCTAATTTAGCAACTTTTGAATCTTGACGAATCTTGAGAAATCCTTGATGAATCATGATCAACCCTTGATCAAATTATGAATTATCCTTCAAGATGAGAACATTGACAAAAAACTTGAGGTTTGACTGTATTTGGGACACAATTGACTTTTGCCCTAACACAGTCGATTTTTGGGCCTCTTGAGCAATTGACTGACCAAACTTCCTCTGCAAGGCTTGAAATTTGACATGGATGAACTTAAGAACATATTAGGACATTGGGGAGAACTTTAGGTCATTTGGATGTGAGGACCTTGATGCAACACAAAACCCTAATTTTGACTTGACTGCCTTAGGAGGTGATCTGACTGTCCAACTCTTGAGCTAACTTGACTCACTTGGAGATTATTCTTGACATGTCTTGAGAAATATGGGAGGGAAAATTTTGGGGTACAACAGTTTCCCCTGTTCAATTTTCTTAAACCTGAGGATATAGATTGGCTTTCGAGCCTTTCGTGATTCGAAGGTGGAAGATAATTGAACACTAGAGTGCCCAGAAATTTGCACTCGCATGGTATAGTATCAGCATTGTGATGTCGGAAATGGGCTTACATATGCCATTTGGAGATTGTTGGTAGGAGGATGGGATTACAGATGCCATCTACAGGAGTGCCGATCGCATAAGAGATTCCTTAGCGAGAACTTGCATACCTGTTGTTGTAAAAGATTCCGCTGGGGGAGTCTAAACCTTTGTTGAGATTTAGGAACTTTCTTGTACTTCAACTGAGAGAATGCTTCAGCTGAGTTTTAAGAACTTGTCCATAATTCAACTGGGGGGAACATCTTCATCAAGATCTAGGAACTGTCTCGTGCTCAACGTAGTATACCGCTGAGGTTATAGAACTTGCCCACACTATGACGGAGGAAAACATCAAGATCTAGAAACTGACTCGTGCTCAATGGAGTATACCGTTGGGGTTATAATACTCGTCCACACTATGACGTAGGGAAACATCTTCATCAAGATCTAGGAACTATCTCGTGCTCCACGGAGTATACCGTTGAGGTCATAGAACTCTTCCACACTATGACGGAGGAAAACATCAAGATCTAGGAACTGACTCGTGCTCAATGGAGTATACCGTTAGGGTTATAGTACTCGTCCACACTATGACGTAGGGAAACATCCTCATCAAGATCTAGGAACTGTCTCGTGCTCCACGGAGTATACTGTTGAGGTTATAGAACTCGTCCACACTATGACGGAGGAAAACATCAAGATCTAGGAACTGACTCGTGCTCAATGGAGTATACCGTTGAGGTTATAGTACTCATCCACACTATGACGTAGGGAAACATATTCATCAAGATCTAGGAATTGTCTCGTGCTCAATGGAGTATACCGTTGAGGTTATAGAACTTGTCCACACTATGACGGAGGAAAACATCAAGATCTAGGAACTGACTCGTGCTCCACAGAGTATACCGTTGAGGTTATAGTACTCGTCCACACTATGACATAGGGAAACATCTTCATCAAGATCTAGGAACTGTCTCGTGTTCCACGGAGTATACCATTGAGGTTATAGAACTCGTCCACACTATGACGGAGGAAAACATCAAGATCTAGGAACTGACTCGTGCTAAATGGAGTATACCATTGAGGTTATAGTACTCGTCCACACTATGACGTAGGGAAACATCTTCATCAAGATCTAGGAATTATCTCGTGCTCAATGGAGTATACCGTTGAGGTTATAGAACTTGCCCACACTATGACGGAGGGACACTGTCGATATTGAGAACCTTATCTGATATTCAATCGAGGATAATTCAATTGAGATTAAAGAACCGGTCAGGTCTTCGACGTAATTGAGAACTTTAGCTGTATCTTTCCTGAAAGGTAAAGGTCTGTCATATGCAATGCATGATATGGATCAGGCAATGATGTTCTCAAAATAAATGAGATTGTATTTGTATGATACGTATATGCATGTATCATGATGTATGGGGATATAATGTTTTAGCTGGGGAAAATAAATCCCGGAGCTGCTGGAGAATAGAGCTGAGTTCTTCGCTTCCGCTAGGGATGATGAACGAAGATGATAAACCTGTAGGAGAGAAGAAGTCCGTTGGGGGAACAAACTGATGAAGAAATTACTCTGAGGGGAACTACTCTATGGGGAAGAGACGTTCTGCTGAAGATTTTAACGATAACTCCGCTGGGGATTATGTTGATAAGCTCTGTTGGGGATTTTAATGATGAACTCCGCTGGGGATAAAAAGAACTTCGCTGGGGATGATCTTTCAGCTGCAACTTGCTGAGGATAACCCAGTTAGACTCTTGTGAGGATAACCTTCTGAATTTGGCTGGGGTAATTTATTTGTGCTCTGCAGGGGATAAGCTTCCAGAATCTATTAGGTAAGATGATTCAACTCTGGCAGGGAAGCCTTTTAGACTGCGTTGGGGAAATATTGACTCCACTGGGGTATCTTGCATTCTGCCGGGGAACACTCTTATACTCCGTTGAGGAATATTAAGACTGTCGGGGATACTCTTATACTTGCTGGAGAATATTCTTATACTCCGCAGGGGAATATTAAGATCTTCTGGGGATACCAAGCCTTTTTAGGGCTGATGATAGACTAACTCTGCTTGGGGAGAGTATTGCTGATTCGTCCATAGTTGCAAGTCTTAGCTGAGAGATCTACCATTACTGTCTTACTCTGCGGGGAGTGAAGGTATCTTGGCCATATTCTTCAGCTGAACCTACTTCAGTACCTTAGTGGACAGAGCAAGTAGACTGCTCGGACAATTCTTATTGCCCCTGTTTCTGATATTACCAGTAATTCGTCCTTTGTTTCGTATGTAAATATTTATGAGTAGCAATTAATGTCAAATGCATATATCAAAAATGAACATTGGACGTTCTTTGCAAAACAAAACAGATAAAGGTAAAACAATTTGACATTTGTCTGAAAATGAATTTGTATTGATTTTGAAGTTTGGCCTGTAAATAGGCATTTTTGTACAAGAGGCTGACGTCCTAGTAAGAGGATTCCGCCGAACAAGTAGAATTTATACAATTTGTGAAAAGAAAACAAAACAGCTATGTGAATAATCCCACTGGGTTCCAACTCTGCTATTGCCTTTATATCTTCAAGCGTCTCATCACTTTGCTGCTTAGTTGAAGATGAATCTGATTGATTGGTGTCGTCCGAGCCTGATAGTCGATACCGAAGTCTGGATGCAAGGTGATCCAATGAGACATAGTGTTACGCTTTGATCCCTAACTTTT